>JAHLJT010008446.1:214744867-214800364 GCA_031308135.1 Acheta domesticus
AAAAGTTTAAATTGTAACCTTTTGTTGAAATTTGAAGTAGTGTTCACGTACTGTGCCGTTTGGAACGGGTTTCAAGAACATTCATGTGAGTTTATTAATAGCCTGTAATTCTTATTTTCATGTTAATAATATCAATTTTAGCTTTCAGGAAAGGCATGGTTAATTTTCACAAAATTATTCGCCAACTGTATACAAGTAGAAGAAATTTGGTATTGCAAATCATTATGCCCTATTTGAGCAGAGATAGTTCTGCAGCCCATCTTAATAGTATTCATAATGTAAATGGTTTTATTCAATTAGAACACTGTGTTTAAAAGTTTACTTTCTATTTTCTCAACTACGGCACTGCTTACACAGTGTAGAAATTTTCTACATTGATGTTGTAGTGGATGCAGCGCGGTGTGAGGTCCGTTCTGCGAAGCGACTACATACAGGGTCAGATCAGGTTTCAGGAGATTGTTTCGTAGGGGCAAATGAAAGGCAATGCACTTGTGTATAAATTAAATTTAATTCTTGAAATATTGATTAGTTTTACAAGTAGTTAGGTAGTAAGCCGGAGGACCAATGAATGTTTGTAATTAAAGGTTTCTTCTTTCTTGAAGTTTACACTTACAGTTTGATGACAGTACAGCAAGCACCAACCCAGGTCAGACGGCTGAGTGTGTGCGTGCCATCCGTAGAAATGGGCTGCGGATGTTACGGCTGGTAGGCTGGATGTCACCATGGGCGCGTACTCGCGTGCTGGAGCGGCCCGTACTGTTGATCGCGGCCTGCTGGCCGCGCCGATTGATTGCCGGAGCCTTGATAGGCAGAGCAAGGACAGCTGACTCGTTCGCAGGCTGTCCGACGAGTAGAGTAGTAGTTGTAGCAGCAGTAATAGTAGTTTGACGTAGAGTGACTGCGTAGAAGTAGCAGTGATTGACTGAAGAGTGACTGCGTAATGGTAGCAGTGAGATTGACTGAAGAGTGACTGCGCAGTAGTAGAGTTTGAACGTATGTTTTTTGAGTGCAGAGGGGGAAGAGTCACGTGACAATTGCAGCTAGCCTATGAAGTACAGTGAGACGTAGTGTGCCACAAGAAATGCTCGCTATTCGTTGTTATATTTTGAAGTGTGTCACGTGACTTGTGATGCACTGGCACTGCTGTGCCGCGATGGCTGCATCTCATTAGCAAGGTTTGGTATTTTTCTCTCACGGAACCGCGATGCTGGTTGAGAGTAAGGGGCGGTGAGGCGGGCGCGGGCGCGGTCGCGGTCGCGGGCGCGGACGCGGCTGCTAGCAGATGCGTTCGTGTCGGCGAATTCTAACGCCTGTATTTAGGGCGGGAGGCACGTAGCGATATCTGGAATGTTTGTAAATTGTCTGGCCGCCGAAGTCTGAGAAAGCAGGGTAAAAGGCTAATGGCATTGAGGCCGCGCGCCCGCCGGGGGAGGCCGAGCCTGCCGCCCCTTCCCCGGCTTACAGTAGTGCGCGGATTCGGTTCGGCGCTTGCGGCCAGAGGGCTCAACGAGAGTCTTTTGTTCCCGAACAACTCTGTGTTTTCATTTCTTATGTTTTGTATAAACGTGCTAGAGCCGTGAGAAACTTTGAGGGTGGGGCAGCCGAAGAATGTTGCCGCGCGGGGGAAAGACAATTTTGAGGCTGCACCCTGCTGGCGAGTTTCCTGTAATTTGTCGCGAGATTTGAACAGATGTAGATAATACTGATGCAACAAAATGTCTGCCAGTTGATACGCATAAGCCACATTTTCCCCAACCTAATTCAATCACAGAAATAGGCTATACGGTAAGATTTTATTTCTCATTTTTAAAATGAAACTTAAGTTGCCTGTTTTTTTAGAGTTAATTTTTTATAATCTTGTATAATATTTTTTGATTTGTATAATATTTTAAATGAAAAGGGATCAATTTAAATATTAACAGATTTTTGCTGACATGAAGTTCACTAAGGGCCTATTTTCATTATTCACTTTAATTTCATTTTTATTTATACTTTTTCTGCATTTTTTCACACTCCTGTTCAACAACTTGATAGTATTTTTCTTGTATCATAATGCTTTACTTATTTTTGTTTTAAATTGCTGTGCATTTTCTGCTCAATACATTATTTCTAATAGCTATTAATTTGTAATTATTTACTTCTGGCACAAATATTGAGACTCAAGGAAAAAAATCATTATTTAGTATTAGGCCACACAGCAAGATTACATGACAAATTAAATGAACTAGTTGATTCACAAATTTTTGTTGTATGATTTTCCTAATATTTTTTACATATGCCAAGTTGTTTAGTTGTAAAGATATGTATTTGATCTGCAATGAAAAGTTGTATACAGAAAATAATGTTCTGTGAAAACTCTTTGTCAAAAAGAAATTTTTTTGATAAAAATCTCAAGAAATATATGGCCAACTCATTTTTTGCTACTTAGCTAAAAACAATAGAAGAAGAATTTCTTATTCACCTATAATCTAAATCCTGGCTTTCATTATACACAACTGATTCATCTCTGTATATAGTCTTCAATTATTAAAATAAGTATCATTAATTGCACATTATCTCTGACAACATAAGAACCATTACAAATATCAACCAGGCAGAGTTTGTGCTAGGTCTTTTAGACCCAGATCATTGTTTTGCTGGAGAGTTTTGTTTTACATAAGGTCACACAATACAGATCCACTGTGAGCTAGATTTGGCTATCTCTTCCAGACTCGTGTAAATAGATAAAGAGAATAGACACATCATTACTCTAGATATGAGTTATTTGTTGTGAGCAATGTATATAACTTTTTTAAAGTTGATGAACATATGCTGTCAACCTTTACTCATTAAAGTAGATTGAGCATTTGAATCAAAATGTCAGATTCATCATAGACCAATTTGAAATACATCTGATGATGATATCAATAATTATTATGTGAAAATACAATTTTTGTTATTTTAGTGGTACTAGTAATACTATTCTATTGAGTAAAAGCCAAATTTCTGGTGCCGTTGATGTAAGAAATGCTGGCCAATCGTTAGAAAGATGAAAGTAAATTACTGTTTTGATATTTAAGCATTTAAACATTCTTTAATATGATATGAAAATCTGTTGTATCAGCTGTTTATTTTGTTAGTATATACCACTACATTCTAAAATTCTCAAGAAAGTTCTCACTTAAATTAGAGTCAATTCTCTAAAACTGATATTTTTCAAACCTCTCAGGTAATTAAAAATAACTTTAAAAAAGTTTTCACCATGTGAAGCGATTATATCTAATGGTCAAAATATTGTTGACAAAATCATTTACTGATTTTAGCCCTTTAATATACCAATAAAAACCGACGATTCAGAATGTTCCAGGAGCCCTTCACGAAACTTGGCGATGGTGAAAGGTTGCACAGGAAGCTTCCCTTCTTACTAATTATTCTTCAACTCAGTGAATGCTAAGTTTCCATTTTATGAGTATTAGTACATCAGAGTTTTGAAAAGACAACATATTAAGGTAAAGTAAAAATGTGATTGAGCCTATGATACACCTGCATAAGAAATATAGTTTCTGGTAACTACTTGCCATGTAAGATGGAGGGATTAATAATCGATAGGTATATTTTATTACATGTCCATTAAAATTGGCAAAGTGATGTTTGCATATAACCAGCATTGTGAAGACACATATGGAACACAATATTTTTGGGACACATATGGAAACCATGACATTAGAGGCAAACTGAAAAGGTGGCAAAATTTGTTCTGAATTGACTGAAGCCATCTTGGTTCATACTCATTAGTGAATGATGTACATGAATCTGAGATAGAACATTTAATTACAAAAGAACTGATAAACCATAATCAGATAAATATTGTTAACACACATTTTAAACAGCCATGAAATGTCGAAGTTTTATGTCGATTTTAGAGAAATGTCGATTTTAAGTTACTGGAAGTGGTAGGCCTATCACATCAATACATAAAATTATACCTCATGATTCCCCATTGACCTTAAGATAGAACTCTTATACACAAAGCATCAGAAATAAGATCTAGAAACACAGTAAATTTCTTCAAATGTTGAATGTGCAAGCAAATCTTATTTTAGAGAGAGTAGAAGAATTTCGTATGCAGAAAAATTTGATGTAATGAGTTATGTGTAAAAATCTTCACAGAAAACTTTTATTTTTCTTCTATCAAACATTTTCACTAGTATCATCTTCCTTTCCCTTTTAGGTTTTTATCACAACCGGACACTGAATCCTCTGCGACCATAGAAAGATAATACACAACCATGCCTTCCTCTTGTTCAGACATGCCAGTATGATTCCAGCTTAATGCCAGGAGGGGAAAAAAGGAAAATATTGATGAAAAAAGCAGAAAAAGGCCCAACTAAGACAACATGCCAAAAAGCGTCATCAGAAACTAAAACAAGCAAAAAGAGGCAAAATGAAAATCTACTAAAACAACTCCAGAAGTACAATGAAGTGATTCTCATTCTCAAAAGTCATAAAATCATAACAACAATAAAAAGGCATTTTGCCAAACTTTTGGGCTCTAGTGTTAAAATTACTTGCTTCAAGCATTTCATCCTGCATTTCCCAACTCGTGTTTTATTCAGTACAGATTTTAATTCATTAATGGTAAAACACACAGTTTTTCATTACATACTGCTCAAAAGTTTCTGATATTACTTGAGAAATATATCAAATGATGTGAATATACAGTAATATGACTTTCAT
Source organism: Acheta domesticus (assembly GCA_031308135.1). NCBI lineage: Eukaryota > Metazoa > Arthropoda > Insecta > Orthoptera > Gryllidae > Acheta > Acheta domesticus. The sequence continues at coordinate 214,749,584 of JAHLJT010008446.1, forward strand.
TTTGCAGATAAATTATATTCACCTTTGAAGAGAAGAAGGACCTACATGAATCTGAGATAAAACATTTATTTATAAAGGAAATGATAAATCATTATCATGGAAAATTGTAGTCCTTCATTTTCAGGACTGGGATTAGTAAGGTGAGTGGAAAAGCACTAACAGAAACAAAAGTCAGACGGACAACCAAATATGGGAAATTCATTTAGTGTCCGATTGAAAATCAGTATATATTATATGAACATAATATAACTAAGAGTAATTAGTAAGCCATTGTAAAGAAAGTATATTATCTATTTCAAAAAAATGCTCAATTCACAACAATTTATTTGCATTTGTTTCTCAGTGTTGTACTCATGATCATTCATTATAATAATTCCTGGGTGGACTATAAGCGTGGGATGAAATCATTATTTCTACTTGAATAAGGATGAAGATAACATCAAGAACCTGTGGTCCTACAAAATAGATGAGTACAAAAGAATTATCATTGCATGAAATTTTTCCTGTGTAACTATATTTAACATGATTATCAGTGGTGAACCAAAACTCGGGAGCTTCATCAGTCTTCAGCTTCTAGCAGAAACTGATGTCAGAAATTCACAAATATAGTTTTTACTAATTTTTTATAATAATGAATGTTATTCATATCTCAATTTAATACAACATAAATCAAGGTATTCAAGGAAATAAAAATAAATGTTATAATGTTCAATAAGGAAAAATGCTTTGTAAGAAAATTGCCTAGTGGAAACAACTAAAGACTCCTCAATAGAAATATTCTGGTTATGCCACTGGTGATCAATTTGTGATAAATTTTGAAATTAATTTTTACTGCTAACCTTTAATTGGTATCACTTTTCAAAACGTTTAATTGGTATCGCTGGTCTGTAATAGCGCTCACGCTTAATTCCTATAATTCAACGTATTATTTGAAAACATTGAACTATTCTAAAAATTAACATTTGTTTTGTAAAGGTTTATGGTGATGCAAAACTTCCAGTTCGAGTCTCGGTCATGACAGGATTTTTCACAAGATCATGGCATACACATTGGGGAAGCGGGAAAAGTTTCCTCAAAAGCAAATGAGAGTCAATGGGCAGAGTGAGAACAAGTGTAGTGGAATATCATGGGGTTGGTGAGACAATACAAAGAAATTATGGGCTGAGGTGCCGCAGGGCTTCAATTGATGTTACTGCAGTGTCTCTGAACGGGGGTTCTAGTGTTTGAGTCCTGATGGTGGCAGGATATTTTTCACTAGCTAGAAAGAATTCAGCCACTTTCTGGAGAAGAATTCCTGTGGTTGGCTGCTCTGATAGGTAGTTTTCCCTGGTTTCTACAATGAATGCCAAGCTAATGCCGAAGTAGTACCCTAACAAATGCGCCACGGACCGCACGCGATCTTTCCTTCATCTCCCTTGTTCTATTGTACCCCTTATACACACTTACACTTACATGCATCACACTACAGCAAATGGCGGGAGACCAGTTGAGAACTAAGCTAGGGCAGTACTCCGCTAGTGGGAGATACCTGGTTGTGGAAAACATATAGCCGAAGTGTAGATCGCCGCTGAATCTCATTATCCAGCGGCGGAAGATCATCGACACGTCCCGGGGAAACCATTCATCACACTTACAGGACAAACGGCAGCTGTTGACCCGCCTGGAAACACCAAATAATCAATGGAAGGTAGGCACACCACTTGGAGAATTTCTTCATAATAAAAGCATTCATTGTTGGTTGTATTTGAATCATTTTCAAATTCACGTTCATTCTCTTGCTCTTGTTTGGTTTCAAGATCATGACCATGATCTCTATAATTACATGTAATCTCACAGTTTTGGTATCACTAGGCGGGGAAAAAAAAAAACAACAAACAACTTAATTGGTATCAACGGTATCTCAAACAACACCACACAAAAATATTACATAACTCTAAAAAGATACCACTAGTGAAGCTCTAACTTTGTTCAGAGTTAGATCTACTCTAAGAAGGTACTGAGCCGCTGGATGTGTAGTCATAACAATCAGTGATTGTTGCACAAGCGTGAACTTGCTGGCACATTATATTAGACCGCGGTACCAATTAAAGGTTAAAAAATAAATAAATAAATAAATAAATATAAAAATCTACAATATAAATTATGGGAACTTCTTTTGTAGTTCATATACACTTATTCCCTTTTTTAATGTTTACATGGATTTTGGCTTTAATGAACACCATTTCCTGTTGATTTATTGGAAGATTTTAATGATGACAATTATATCAATAAAGGTAGAGCTTCTATTTCAGAATTATGTTAAAACTTGTTGTGTTTTACAATAACAGCTTGTACTCTCAAATGTGTAATGAACTGACACACAGATTGCGTCTAAGTAGCTAATTACTCAGTAATACTACATAGATACATTTCGTAATTTAAAAAAATGATTAATGTGTTAGATTAATTGATATAAAAATTTTGTAGGCATTTTCAAAAATTCCCAAATAGACATTCAAAAAGCCAGTGCTTAAATTTTCTACAGAGGATGCTGGATTTGATTGTGGAAATTGTTCCAGCTGTGTGTCTAATGAATACAAATTTTCTCAACGTTTGACATTTTAAATTTAATGAAACAGATGCTGATTTTTTTTTTTTTTTTTTGTGTGTGTGCCAAGTAAATGAGGCAAACATTGCCATTTCCTCATTTGGGTTTACCAACATCTGTAGGTGTCCCTAATAATTTTGATGAAAAAAATGAGCAGGAAAAGAGAATCAATGAATTGCTGATTGCAGAAAACACATAAGTCCACATTTAATGAAAAAGGAGTTAAAAGCAGAATTGCATACTTTTTTATATAGTTCTATCCCACAGTATGCTAAAACAATCGAAGTTGCCATTTCCTACTGTACAAACAGAGTTAGGTATTTTAAGATGAGGTGGGAAATACTTGCAGACCTGCACATTGATAATTTTTCAGAGCATTTCTGTTTTTCTTTGTAAAAATAATTCACTAAAAATAAAACTCATATGAGTTTCATATTTTGCATATCATTTCCATTGTTTTGTGAAGAAAATCTCTCATTTTCAACATCCCATATTGCCTTCCTAATGACATCTTAATTTCTTCTTAGCAAAAATTGCAAAAGTTCCAAATTTATTAACGTTGGCGAATGTTCAAATAAGATAATGTACAATTTTTAAAAAATATAAGAAGGTAATTTTTGTGGAATTTTGCATGAAATATAGACAATTATTAATTTTAAAAAATGGCTCCACATTTTTTCTATCAATTTTCTCCTTGTATGTATTAAATGATTTGACAAAATCGATGCTTATTTCATTTCTGGCAAACTATTTTTGAAAATTGCACAAAGTTAACATTGCAAAATGACAAATATGAAGACATAAATGGTTGTGTTGAATGAAATCTTTTGTAAAAAAAAAATTAGATTTTTAAATAAGTTCTTGTAAGGTTTTATGAAAAATTGAGCAGATTTTGCACAATTTCTGCTGGAAGTTAATGCATATTACAAAATCATTTTGTCAAAAAACAGCTCAAAACTTTTTCTTTAATTTATTTTCATGAATGAAAGAAAATATGCTGATAAAATGGCATGGGCGTCATTTTCATTGAACTCTCTCAATTTTCAAAAATTGCAAACATTGGAAATAGTGTGAGAAATTATGTGCTGTTGAAGAATCACTACTTTTTTGGCAGATAAATATTGCAGAAATGTGGGTTGTAGTACTATCTTCAAACCTATTATCTTCTATGACCGCTTCAAAAGTTGTGTATGTGGCTATACATAATTTACAATTTACAATGTAATGTTACTCCGGGGAAGCGTATGTTTCCCATATTTTTATTTTCAATAAATGCAATGTCGGCTGGTCCCTGGTGAGCCATTAGTTTATCCTTTCATTTGTCTTCTGAGTTAAATATTGCTACAGTGGAATAAATATCACTGAAAATCATTCTGATTGTATAGTTTGTACACGTCTTGTCCATATAGTCAATAAGTCTGTGGATGAGAAATGCAGGCTATGTTTGTAAAATCTAGATATAATACAATTAGTATTATTAGTATTTTGTGGAAAGTCAAATATCTGGAGTGTGTCAGAAATAGAAAAGTTTGTGGGTGTGGGCAAATCAACATCAATTTTGTGACTTGAAGCATTTGAAGAGATTCTTAACATTTTGCTCTTGAATTTAAATTTGATTATCTAAATGCTAAATTACAAAGTGTTTTCCTTTACAATTTATTTAATGTGAATTAGTTATTCTGAGTTCGTACAATTGGATGATTCTCCAAAACGAGGGATTTATCTTGGGCAATTTCTACAAAGGGAAGGTAGTCTTTCATAATAATTACACACTAGATCTTAAATTTTAATATTTATTTTGCTTTTGGGATATTACAAAGCTCGGCTGGTAAATAAAAACAGATTCTTATTAAACAATTATCATCTTTATTAGAATATTTCTTCTCTCATTTGTGCATCACATTGAAATCTCAATATTTGCAGTTCCTCATTCTCCTAAAATAGAACATATTTCCTCCTTCTTTGCAGTGCACTTCCACTTTGCACAATGCAAATAGGACTGGAAACAAGATTTACAAACGGGTGTATGATAAGTGTGTACTAGCAATATTTCTTGGTCTTCCTTTTTTTCATTGACCTGTGATTGTCCATTCCACTATTTCCTTTCGGAGCCTCCTGCTGTGCATTTTTTTGCAGATGGCCTATCCATTTTATTCGTTGGGCTTTAATGAATTATATTATATCTTCACCATTTATTAGATTTTCAATTTCTTGGTTGATTCTTATTCTCTATATGCCTGGAATCACTTGGATTGGACCATGTATTTTACATAATAGGTGCCTCTCAAATGTCCTAAGCAAATTGGCATCTTTTTCATTGAGGGTCCAGGCTTCTGAAACATATCTTACAATTGGACATATTAGTGTCACGCAAATTCTTGTCTTTATATCTCTTGCTATTAGTTTTGATCATAACAATTTTAAATTAGAACACTATGCCTGCTATCCTTTTTTAATTCCTTCATTAATTTCAACTTCGATGTGATTTTTCTCATTCAATATAGTGTCCAAAGAATCTCATATTGTGAGGCCCTGGCACAGAAAAAGTTGATAAATCTTGTTCTATTACATAGTAAATTACTCAACATGTTATGTAGTCAAATTTCTCAAATAGTGAGCCCATGATACCGAAAAAGAGTTTTCAATCTGTTTGTGAATATCATCAGCGCCTAAACCATACAGAGGATTTTTTTACAAAATTTACAAAAATTGCCCAACTGATCTGTCTTGACTCAAAGCTTTGCAATTTTGAAAAAAATTCTTTAAAATGTGGAGGTACTTTACATGAAGCCCCAGGGACTTTTCAAAATTTTCTCAAAAATGGCTCCAAATTCTTTCTTTCTTTCTTTCTATGTTTATTTATTTTGAAATAATAGAGTAAACTACTCTTATAAAGATGGCACAGGTCAGTTTTTCACTCTTAATTCTGAATTTTCGAAAATTTCAAAAGTTTGAAATTTTTTGGCTTATCCCTACTATTACAAATTTGAAGATATTTTTCCTTCAAGTGAAATGTTTTCTCAATAATCAGTTCTTTCATTAAGATCAAGTACATTTTTCTAAAAATTGTAGTAGTTTTCCTCCAATATTGCTTGGAATATGTGCAAAGTTAAAAAATAACAAAAACAAGTTTTTCTCGAAAATGGCATCTATTTTTTCTTTTAACTTTCACTATGGATACTGCTAAATTATTCTATGAGATGACATTTCTTCTTCTTCTTCTTCTTCTTCTTCTTCTTCTTCTTCTTCTTCTCCTTCTTCTTCTCCTTCTTCTTCTTCTTCTCCTTCTTCTTCTCCTTCTCCTTCTTCTCCTTCTTCTTCTTCACCTTCTTCTTCTCCTTCTTCTTCTTCTTCTTCTCCTTCTTCTTCTTCTTCTTCTTCTCCTCCTTCTTCTTCTTCTTCTTCTTCTCCTCCTTCTTCTTCTCCTTCTCCTTCATATTCTTATTCTTATTCTTCTTCTCCTTCTTATTCTTCTCCTTCTCCTCCTTCTTCTTCTTTCCTCCTCCTCCTTCTTCTTCTTCTCCTTCTCCTTCATCTTCTCCTTCTTCCTCTTCTTCTTCATCTTCTCCTTCTTCTTCTTTTTCCCCTCCCAAAATTACAAAAAATTAATAATATTGTTAATATTTACATTGGCGGCTATTTGATCACATTGCATATATATGTGCTTTAAATGATGTCTTGTAAAATTTCTCAACAGCTCAAAAGTTTTCCGTTAAGGTGAGCTCAAAATTCCGCATTTTCAGAAATGTGCCCTTTCGATCAAAAAGACTCAAATTTTTTCTTCGAAGTTTTCGTATGAATAGTATATATTGTGCTGTTTAAGGTGACATAAAATTCATTTTTCTGTATTTTGTTTGTTAAAAAATTACACAGATGTATTCTATCTAAATATATCCATTAATGGGCATATTTCCAGCAATTTGTATACATTATTGCATTTGTGAGTGGAATGACTGCCAATAAAGTTTTTTGAAAATCCCCAAGATTTCTGTGAAAAAGAGGTTCAAATTTCTCACCCTTAAACGTTTTCTCAAAAAAAAAAAAGCAGCTCCAAATTTTTCAACGAAAATTTCCTTACAGGACGAGGTTTTACTCTTTAATAATATTATATTTCTTTTAACTGTTAATAAATTTCTCTTTAATAATTAATATTTCTGTTTAACTGTTAAGAAACCGAAAAAATTGAGAACATTTCAAAAAATATACTTTAGGCCAGTTATAGATAGATAGAGATTGTTTATTTAGCCTTCTCTGCTATTTTTACATAAAATACATATTTACATACATTGCTTACATTTATAAGTATACTCTCTGCAAATTATTTACACAATGAATTTTCTACTTTTATGTGTTTTATAATTAATTTTTCTTTTAAATTCTATAATTTTTGACAGTTTTTTTATTTCTAATGGTAATTTATTATATAATTCAATTCCTTTGTCAAATAGTATATTTTTTACCTGTTCAGTTTTACTAAAATTAATTACTAAATGTTGTGCTTGTCTTGTTTCCCTTGTTTTATCTTTCACTCTTGGATTTTGCTCACTAAATCTCCTGTTATTTGGTTTTTAATTAATTTAAAAATAAAAATTAGTGTCTTCTACTGAATTCTCTCTTTTATTGACATAAATTTCAGAGTGTCTAGCATGTCTACCACTGGAGTATATCTATTGCATTGAATTATTGCCCTCATGGCTCTATTTTGTTGTATCTGAATTTCACTTTTTTGGGCACCAACTAGTATTGTTGCTCAGTAATCAAAATGTGGTGCAATTATGGATTTATATATCAAACATCTTGTATAGCCATTAATATATTGCCCAATTCTGTTTAACATATTAGTCTTTTTCCCAGTTTTCTTTACTATATATTCTATATAATCGTTAAAATTTAATTTACTATCTATAATTACTCCCAAGTATTTCATTTTGTATACCCATTGTATTTCCTTTAAATCAGTTGTGAATAATTTTGTTTCTCTTTCTTCTATGTTTCTTCCACTATATAAAATTACAAATTTTGTCTTTTCTACATTCATTATTAATTTATTTACCTTTAGCCATTCTTGTACTGCAATAAATACACACTGCAGTTTAAATTCAATTTCCGCTTCTGTTTCTCCAATTACATAAAATAACGTGTCATCAGCAAACAACTGAGTTTTACAATCATTCGCAAATAATTTTATCATTTACTTGATTAAGTCATTTATGTACATTATAAACAATATGGTCCCAAAACTGACCCTTGTGGAAAACCTAAATCTATGCTTATTTCCTCTGATTTAATATTATTATATTTTACTTTTTGCTTTTTATTTATACGATACGAAATAAACCACTTTTGAACATCACCTTTGATACCGTATTTGTACATTTTCTAAATCAACATTGACCTGTCAACCATTTCGAATGCCCTCTTGAGATCCAAGGAAAATAACATCTGCTTTCTTTCCTGTATCAATATCAATTTTCCATTCATCTAAGACTGCTTGTATTGCAGTTTCACAGGATTGTTTTTCTCTGAATCCTGATTGTTCATTTCTTACAATTTTGTTTGTTTCAATATATTCATTTAACTGCTTCTCTTTACTTTTTCTTCTAATATTTTTTCATATGTGGGTAGTTTATTTATTGGCCTACATTCAGCTGCTCTCTTTGCGTTAGTCACTTTTGAAATTGGTATTACAGCGGAAGTTTTCCATGATTCCGGAAAGATCCATTTTTCTAATGAATTATTTATTATTTTCAAAGATACTGCTTCTAATATTTCATAATTTTCATTTAATGTTTTTGTTGTAATACCCTTGTCGGTTCCTTTTTTGCCTGTTAGTCCAAAGATAATTTTATGCAGTTCTTCCTTTCTGATCAATTTAAATTTATTAAATTCACCGTGACACTATTTTTCATTTTGCTTGTAAATATTCTGATTCCCTGCATCAGCATTTTGTACTAATATATTAATGCTTCTTACGAAATAGTAATTGAATTTGTTAGCTATATTTTCTTTACTAATTTCATCAAATACAATATCTTTAGTCATTATATCACAGTTTTTATCCTCCAGTTAATTTCTTAATTACCTTCCATAATTCTTTACTATTATTTTTGTGTTCTTTGATAGTATTATTATAATATTCTTCTTTATTTTTCTTAATTAATTTAACTACATTATTTCTTATCTTCTTGTACTCTTCCCACTTGTGTGGTTCTCTCGTTATTTTAGCTGTTTTGTATACTTCATCTCTCTTGTTGCACATAATTTTTATTTCTTTGCAATACCATTTTCTTTCATTCCATTCTGTGTGCACCTTCAACGTTTTAAATGGTGCCACCTCATTAAGGCTTTTACGACTGCTTTTACAAATTTCTCGCTTAACTTGTCTTTATTGTCATGTTTTAATTGTCTAGTAATTACATTCTAATATTTCTCTAAATTTAATCAGCTTTATAATTTCTATAGTCTCTTTTATGTATCTTAATCCTTTCTCTTTGAATTGTACCTTTATCTTTTAAATTTGACTTCACTATTACCCAGGCATGGTTGTTAACTTTTCGTGTGTCTTGTACTTCTACATTTATGTTTACATTTGCGAATACTAGATCAATGATTGTTGACTATTACTATCCACTCTTGTTGACTCTTTTACCAATTGGTTTAGTCCCAATGCTTTAAAACTATTTACTAACTTCTTCTTGACGTAACTTTCTCTCAGTACATTTATATTAAAATCCCCCATTATTATGCAATTCTTAATTGTCAATATTTCTTCCACTTTGTTTGTAATATAGTCAATAAATTCGCTAAGAGATGCATTTGGAGAGTGATAGACAGCAACTACCAAACCTCTGTATTCTTTACACAAAATATCTAACTTAACCATCCAACAGTTACTTTTTATATGGTCTACTTTAACATTCTCTATTTTAATATCTGTTCTCATGAATACTATTTCTCCCCCCGTGCTTTGATTCTGTGAATTACATCTGATACATCTATAGCCTTGTATTCCAATTTCCTCATCCTCTATATCTTCAGTTACTCGTGTCTCAGTGAACGCCATTAAGATGTGTTTATTTTGGGATTCATTTATGCATTTAATGATTTGATCGAAATTTGCCAAAAGACTTTGTACATTTAGTCAATTGTACATTTGTACATTTATCAATTCTTTTCCTCCTTTCATTTATTATTCTTAAGTAAGTTGGACAATCTTTGTCTGTTGCTTCTTGATCAGTCGAAAAGTCTGTTAATTTTAGTCTTCTATCCTTGTCTTCACAATTCACGCATTTTTTATTTAAGTTGCATCCTCTACTGTCATGATTACCAGCACATTCTTTGCATACAATTTCTTTCTTACAATCTTCACTAAAATGGTTAAAACCCCAACACTTGAAACATCTGACAAACACTTACAAATTCGTATATAGGACACCTCTCCCATCCTATGTTTACTTTGCCCTTTTCCATTAACAAATTGAATATCCCTGCATCTGTCTCTAGAATAATATTACCTTTTTCCTCTTTTCTATTGCCTTTATCAGCATTATATCTTTTCATCACTTTCATGTCATTACCTTCACTCGTTTCTATTTCATTTTGGTTTTAATTACCTTAATCAATTGTTTGTCTTCTAATTCAAACTCCTCTTTTCCTACTCCTATAATTTTAAGTTTAGGTTTAATATCCTTTGGAATGAAAACATCTACTTCTTTCTTTAAGTGTTCCTCTACTTTATTTTTCAATTGCTCTCTGCCTTTCTCATTATTACATTCAACAATCACTACTCCCTTATTTCCTTTCTTTATTTTAGATACCCCTACAGGAAGTTTATTAATATTAACATTTTCCCTGAGAGTTTGTTCAGTATTCTTACGATCTTGTGGTATTTTTCGTTTTATTACAGGTTTTTTTTCTTTGCTAGCTATTTCAGCATAAGTTACTGTTTGGGACTCCTTTTAATGAATATTTACATTTTTTATGGGAGCTGGCTAGAGTATTTGGCAAGTCCGAAAAGCTTGCCTAGACCAAAGAAAATAGAAAACTAACTAGTATGAGAAAGTCTGTGCCATTCTGTACAACCCCTAGTTATATGTGTTCTATACTGGTCAGAGGAAATCTTGGAAAATGCATATACTTGGTTTTTTATTCATTTACGGTAAGCCCTGCTACTTGCGCTTCCTTTACCAAAAGGGCTTTCTTTTTTCTCCGAATTATGACTATGTCATCCGCAGGGTTGGGCAAAATACTTGAAAAATGTATTTCTGATACAAAATACAAAATACTTCGCCGAAAGTATTTTAGATACCAAATACAAAATACTTTCATAAAAGTATTTTAGATACAAAATACAAAATAGTATTTTAAAATACTTTTGAAAATACAAAATACAACCAACGATGTTTTACACATAATAACTTCTATCCTATTTTTTATCTTTTAAACAATCATTCACGTTCAAAATTCACATTTAAAATCACATCATATTTAAAATTTTATTATTAAAAATATATAACATTTATTATACAAAATTGTTTCAAAAGAAATTTTCAACTCATTTCAGGTATCAGTACAGGGTCATCCATAAATTACGTGAAGCTAAAGGGGGAGGTAGGGGGCTGAGGCAGCGTTACGCTGCCTTTACATAGAGATAGGGAAGTGCGTTACAAGAGGGGAGGGGTATTGAAAATACTCGAAATTTGCGTTCCGTAATTAAGACGGCCCCTATCATTTGTGATGTAAATTTTAAGTCTGAAAGGCATCTTGTCCATGCTAAGAGGCGAAGGAATACTTGGAGTGTAAGACATATCACCATGAGTTCTTGGGAGGTGATAGTTTGGGACAAATATTGCAGGTTATAGACAATTAACTAAGGTGCCTTTCAGACTTAAAGAATGAACATACATCACAAAGGATATGGATATCTAATGAATACCGCGGATTTTTAGGTTTTAAAATATGCATTTTAGGTACCTAAAATAGGTTCTTTCAGCATCTGTTTGGCTTTTTAAATGGTAGAATAGGCTCTAATAACTCGTAACATACAAGAAAACTCACTTTTTGACCATTTATTATATTTCTCAAAGATAAGAACATAAATCAATGTTACGTAGAATCAGTATTGAACATTTTGCAATAATACTATTTAACAAGTTTAGTAGTTAGAATAATTCCTACAGTATTTTGCCTCACAATAAATTACTAATACATTCTCCAAGTTTTCAAGAGAAAATGAATGTTTCTTATCGGTCAAGATCACTTTGCTTTCGGGGAAATTCAATCGCTGTATCTTAGAAACGGAGGCAGCTTCTCCACGAAGTCAGGAAGTAGTGGCGTGAAGACTTTTATGGCTAGTTCCTAGTCCGGTATATTCATTCTCGCTCTCTTACAGGTGACAAAATGAGACAAGGGGATAAAAAGGTAAAAGAGGGCGAATGCAATTTAGGTTGTTAAAAGTAACTTAAAATTAATATCATCCTTGTCTGTTGTGCCGACACAGAAGAAAAAGGTAAAAGGAGCCATAGACAAAAGAAGTTAGGCAAATTAGTTTCATTTTAGGTTATTAAATGTAGAATAGGCGCAAATAAATATTAATATTAAAATAGGCTCCTTCAGGCGCTACAAAATTGACGGTTTTAGTTCAAATAAACTTAAAATGTACATACAAAGCTTCATTTAGTACAAGGTACCCAGGAAAAAAAATAGATTTTTACCTAAATATACCGTAACGAAATATCAGCTCTTAAAAACACCGCAAGCACAAGTTTTTAATCACTGCGCACAATCATAGGGCCACCAGGCACACACACGGGCAGCACTCGTTGTGGCACGCGGAGCCTGCTCTCCGAGAAATTGAATCAGAGCTCGCGATTACAGCCACGGTGTAAGAAAGAGGAAATAGAAATATATCTTACATCGTGATTACAGCACTCCTCCGGTTATCTCCGGTTGAACGGACGACGGGGGGAAAACGTAATCGGAGAAACCGGAGGTCCGGTTCCACTCCTCCACGTGGCGGGACCCTCTCCATTTACTGGCCCAATGCTTGTGACGGATTAATAAAAAGTATTTTTGTATTTTGAAAATACAAAATACTATCAGAAAGTATTTTCGATACAAATACAAAATACATGTTTAAATATGTATTTTCGATACAAAATACAAATTACAAAAGTATCGAAAATACGTATTTTAAATACAAGTATTTTCGATACTGCCCAACTCTGGTCATCTGTATAGATAATAAGCCGAGACAGTGTAAAGGTTATATCACCTCTTATGTCCAATTTCCTGATTACGATGTCTAGCATGAGGTTAAATCGGGTTGCCGATAGTGGGTCACCTTGCCTTATCCCAGCTGAAATTTAAAAGGGATCCATTAGGTTTTCTTCTTTAATTACACCAGTTGTATACTTTAGGGGTCATTTTAACACTGGCGTGTCCTTGTTACCACACGCCACTACATTTTAATCAATCTGATCAACTTATTTGGTATCCTTATTTCTTTCTTTCTTTCAACTAATTAGGATCGGATGATTTTGTGTTGCAGAGTATTATTTAGAGCACATTATTAACTCCATCTAACGACTTCTGCCTTGCACACCTGACAATTTGCAGGACATTCATTCGAGTTTCGCGCCCTTTGTGTATGCAAGCACTAAGCCCGTAAAATTAGTTTCATCTTACCATATCTTTCTCGGTGTTCCCGCATATATTTTGCCAAGATCGAAAATATTCAATATTCCTTGTTTACGAATTCTTTTTGGCGGCGTACATGTTTTCCCCATTTTCTTTCATACGTAGTCGATTATTGCTGCATCTCTAGTTGGCCCCTTATTGCTTTACAAGGGTGTTCATCTTCTCTGCTGCAAGTGTTAACCAATCTAAAAATTTTACTTCTGAGGTATCTAAAATATTTTTATTTTAGCATTCCGGTTTCAGATCCCGTTAGTGATATAGATAGTTCCATGTACCATAAGGTTTGGTGAGTCCGATCAATAATTTAAGATTAATTACGAAATATGACATATTTTATCGTATCTCATTATCGTTTGGAATGAATAATGACTAAACCTTGAAGGAAGGTTACACTTACATGAAATTAATTTACATTTATAGTTTACATCTTATTTTTTAATATTTTTTCTGATCGATTTTACCCCGCAGGGTGGTGTGAATTCGATCACATACGTATTTGTGCTTTCAAACCGGATTTAGCCTTCCTATGTTTGAATCCGATCATTATTTGGGTTTTGTAAACATTAATTTTTGGGTTCACTGCAAGAAAAAAATCGTCACATTTACAAACAGTTGAAAAATCAACGTATAAACTGACTTATCGTTGTCATGAAAGTTTTGGAAAAGAAAATACATAAAGTAATTAATTTACGTACAAATAACATGATCATCAATAATGAATTTAGGACCTTGTAATTTCCGTGAATATGATAATAAAATTTGAATGAACCAAGATTCAAACGTTGCAAGATGAAACTAGCCACTCTGGTTTCTGTTGTAACCTGCACCAGTGACGCCGCCTTCAGTCAAAGTATCGTAAAGATGATTTAGGAAATCTCTGCTTTGTTCAACAAAAAAATTACTTGACCAGGCTTTTCTCCTCAAAGGAAGTTAATGCTGCTTGGTCACCTATTTTATGTGTGTACTTAGTTTTAAGTTTGTCATTTAATTTTGATTAAGGAATGAATGACGTATTGTTCAGAAGCTTTTCTGATATTTCATTTACCTGCATTTGACTTTGCTTTTTGTATTACCGTACCAAAACATTCCTAAATTCTATTTCTACAAAATGTTTCAGTTCTTTTACTCGAACAGTGAAATGATGAAAGTACTAGAATACTTTTCCTACAATTGAATCGATAATTGTTGATAGGCACTAAGTCCTAATTTTAAAATTGTTGGTAGAATAGAAAAAAACTATTTTTGGTCTATAATTTAAGAAATGTGCTATTTTTTCTGTTACTTCTCTGTTAGGATCCAATTTCTTCTCTTTAAAAAGATATCCAATTACACGTGTATACAATTTTTAAATGTTGCTTTCGTGTTTTGGACTTAGTGCTTTTCAACATTAATCAAGGTTTTCGCAAAACAGTTTTCATTAAAATCTTGGGATAATCTTTCCCAACTGGGGGACGCAGCGCATTTTACTCTTCTCTTGCCATGAAACCAACCTGTGAATAAGTACTGCCGTTCCGCACCTTGCTCATACCAACTTAAGAAAACGTACTTATATTTGTACTCACGTGAAAAGAATCTAACCTAACCTAACCTTGTAGTATAACTTTATTTTCTCTAACGTAAAGGAACAATTATAAAAGGTGCTTACAAAACATAGTTAAAAATTATACAAATACTTTACTTAAAAAAAGTACAAGTTTCAAAAAGCAATATTGCATGGTTCAACGAGAAACAGAAATGTATCTCTATCCATTCTCTTGCAATATATTTGCCACAAATAGTCTACGAGGTGGCTGTCCAAATAACTCTGCCGTTAACCGCAGCGTGCGAGGCGATGTCGTAAGGGGCGCCATTGGTTTTCAGTGGTGTTTGTGGTAGCACCAGCTACTGGATCCACAAAATTAAGTGAGGGATTCACTGTCATATGAACAAAATTTATGATGGGTTAGACCTTGATAACCCCTCCACATATATGTGATTATAGTTGTAAGAGCTTGCACATGCTGTTGAATCATCGGCTACAAAGTATTAGAATCCCTTCTATTGCCAGGGCAAATCTGCAATCTCACTTCCTTAGTTTCTCGATCAATGAGGCCAAGCACCCAGTTACCTTCCACTACACGACCTCTATTGTATTTTCGATGGCCGATTTTACACACGTCAATATCTACGTCCGAGTTCAGTTCGCCAATTCTCAGTGCTTCCAAATATCTTCTGTCCATTGCATCCATACAAACATCGCGCAGAAATGATTACCACTCCGCAACAGACTTGTGGGACAAACTTTTCCCTTGGTCGGAACACGATCACAGCATCTTCGTATGAATATTTATAGGCAAAGTATTGCATAGTTCGAATAGCATACCCTGCATGCATAAATTAACATTTAACACCTACAAAAATCGTACCTGTAGTAGCAGGAATTCCTACTCGATGATTCTTCTGGCACGAGAAGTCTCCAAATCCCTTTCCTCTGTTCCCAGCAGCGTTTATAATGCCCGGCAATCCGGACACGGCATTTGAGTGGGAACGAGTCAATGTTCACGACACTGTACAATCATTTCCTCATTTCCCATAATATTCGACAAACTCATCCAGTTCATGTAGTGGTTCATGTTGACAACGCTGAATAGTACTAAAACTAATGAGGCCAATCACTAGTTACCTTCCACTACACGACCTCTATTGTATTTTCGATGGCCGATTTTACACTCATTAATTTCTACGACCGAGTTCAGTCCGCCAATTCTCAATGCTTCCAAATATCTTTTGACCATTGCATCCATTCAAACATCGCGCAGAAATGATTGCCACTCCGCAACAGTCTTGTGTAACAAACTTTTCCTTTGGTCGGAACACGATCACAGTATCTTCGTATGAATATAGGCAAAGCATTGCATAATTCGAAGAGCTTACCCCGCAGTTAATTTAACACCTACAAAAATCGTACCTGCAGTAGCAGGAATTTTTACTCGATGATTCTTCTGGCACCAGAAATCTTCAAATCCCTTCCTTCTGTTCCCAACAGCGGTTAATAATGCTCCGCAATCCGGACATGACATTCGAGTGGGAACGAGTCGATGTTCACGACACGACTGTACAATCTTCCTCATTTCCCACAATATTCGACAAACTCATCCAGTTCATGTAGTTCATGTCGACAACACTGAATCGTACTAAAACTAATGAGGCCAAGCAACCAGTTACCTTCCACTACACGGCCTCTATTGTATTTCCTATGGCCGATTTTACACTCGTCAATTCCTACAACCGAGTTCAGTCCGCCGATTCTCAGTGCTTCCAAATATCGTCTGTCCATTGCGTCCATAGAATCTTCTGAGTCGATAACCTAACAATATCCTTTTCTTAAATCTTCCATTTTCCCCTTAATGAGTACTTTTCCTTTCGGATAGGCTCTTATTATTCCTGAAAAAAAATTTACTTCTCTTCTTATAACCTGTCCTCTTACAATAAGTTGAAGTTCTCTGCAATGCTATTAAAGTATTAGCGAGTTACCACATGGACAGAATAGGATGCCAAGTACTCAAGTTGTTGTAATGAAGCTGGAGAGAATAAATCTTTTTTCTTCCCTTGGAATGCTTCTTCTACATAATTTATCACTGTTTGGCACTTTTCTTGTATTGCTTTGGCCACCATTGGCGTATATGAAGTATGTCACTCTGATTGACTTTTTTGTACAAAAAGGCTCTTCTTTACTTTTGCAATATTTTGGCAGTATTCCACTGGTGTATAAATTCTGTCATATTTCTTGAAACTTTTTGTGAAGATTTCGAAGCATCTCTGTCATAGGTATGGTAAAACAGGACCCGCATTGGAAAGTGCTGGATACTACTGACAAAATCAGTTATTTTCTGCAAGTCCCGTACACATTCTTATGAATAGAGACCGAATTTTTATGTAATTACATATTTTTTGTCTTTCTACTTGGCGTTCTCAAAATTGTTATCTTGACGAATTATCGCCCTCCAAGACAAAATGCAATTTTTTTCGTTGCATATTTTTACACATTTGCTGCTTTATTACATTTTTGGTTTTTTCTCAACATATTTTCTTTATTTTATCAATTTTCTTACATATCTTCAGGAAAATAGGTATTTTCAAACATTTAGCATTTGTTCCTACATTATTACCACGTGCTACTGCGAACTCAACTCGAAGTACGCTACGTGAAGGCGGGGTCGGATGTTCCCACTGTCTGGCGCCAGACTGCTTCACTTATCTCAGTGGCGGGAAGTGCGCGCGTCAGCGACTGACATTTTCACCTGTAAGTGTGAAAACTATCATTGACGCCGCTTTTGACGACCTTTAACCTTATTTTCCTAGAAACTTTGGCGTTTACTGTCTTGTAAACACTTCGATGAGAATATTGCATGCTGCAGTGATTGCTAACTGATCGTAGTTATCGCCAGTTTGTATGATGGATCTAGTCTGGCTGCTAAACTGCATATCTGGATAACAATTTGTAAAGCTTTTACTACTGATGGGAAGGTATGGTGCGAGAGTGTATCAAAATGTGTTTATCAAATTAGTTTTAAAACGTCTGCATTAAAAAAATTTAATAGGAAATTTTTTATAAACGTAAATTCGTGTTATGTGATAGTTTTATAATTCGAGTATTTTAATATTACATATTATATCCTATTTTACATATTTATTACATATTCTTACTATTTTCATCACATATTTATGTACATATTTTCACGTTTCATTCTACATACTTTTCCGGTCTCTACTTATCAACGCATGATTTCTGTTTTGTGCTGGACAGAATAAAGTTGCAGCCTTTTAATGTCTTCTGGAAAATAATCGTGGATAAAATCTAAAAGATGAAAATAAACTTCGTTTGCTTCTTTGCAATTCCTTCATGATACCTATATGATAATATAAGACATTTAGCAACTGTCTTTGTGCAGATAATAATTGCAAAATACTCTTACCCATAGTTGCTTCAAATAAAAAACTTCCTGTACAGGAATGGGGGAAGAGGCAAAATCTGCATACAGTCAAATACTAAACAGGGGTGTAACCATTCAGTTTACACTTTTCACTGCACTTCGCTATTCATTAATAAATTTTTTACCTCTTGCTCATTACGCATACGCGCTCCATTGAGGGTTGAAGGGAACTAAGCGATGAACTTGGTACCTTTCAACTCTCAATCTTTTGATTCTGCTTGGTAAAAAGGCATTCTTCTGGTGTAAGTTCGTTTTTTCACTAAACAATGAAACAATTTCAATGAAACAATAAAAATATCATCAGTAAGTGAAAAATGAAAAAAACATGCACTTAGTTCCATTGAACAAGCACCGATGCTTACACATCATTTGGCAAGACATCAACAGCTGTTTGAACAGCATTATGCACATGTGGCACATATCTTATGTCTACTACCCTTCTTCCCAATCTTCCTTATATTTTTGTTCTTAAGCCAGTTGATAGCAAATTTTCTTCGGAGTTTTATATATATTTTCATTGGCCTTCTCATTCCCTCTGTATTTTTAAAACATATTTGCAGTGGTGTTCTGAGAATTTCTTGTAAAATTTCACCATAAGATCTCGCTCTGCTACAGAGGCAGCTAACCAAAACCGCTCTCTACTGTCCCTTTGCTATGTCTTTGTCTTTTACGATTCGTACAGACCGCCATCAGTCCTGTCCGTAACCTTAATAATTTCCTAGATCCATTTCTCAAAACGTTTTCCTTGCTCTTTAACTAAGAAGTGACATCTGTCACTCACCACACAGGCCTGATCAACCTATCTACCTTACGCATACTTCAGCTTTCCCTCGTAACCACTTCATTTCCTTTCTCTCACGCCGCAAAGAAACCATCTCTCTAGTGATGTATTTTGAAGCAACACCTGTAGCCGAGATCTTAGTGTCGAACCTGGCGCATTTATTTTCCCGGCTGGCGCCTTGCCACTCCCGGTGCCCCCTGCCCCCCCCCAGTGCCCTCTCACTCAGTGACGGTCGCCATTGTGGCGCCTCCTCCCAGTGACCTCTGCCCCCCCCCAGACGTGTGTTCTTTAGGCGCTGCTCATGCGCGACTGCCTCCGTGCTGCGTGCCATTCCCGGAATTGAGGGAACTCCGTTTATGGTCCTGAGTACACAATCCTTGCGCCACGTCTTGACACGCGGCCCGTTGTGTATACGGAAGTGACTTCTGTGTAACATAGGGAATGCAGTAGCTGCAAGACAGCGTTGGCACACGTGGCTTCTGTAGCAAGTAACAAACTAATGAAGAGCGGAAATTGTAGGCACATTTAAATCGCCAGACGATTATCTAACTTCTCAAGTTTGTCAGTTTTTGACACCAGGACATCGATAATAAGAAGTCAGCCTATGTGATTCCCACCCTGACGTTGGGGTCAAGAAAGTCTATCGCATCATACTCCTCAGTGCACTAAGCGTCCCAAAAAATGAGGAACACTCAGACGTTTTAAGAAGTCACAAGTTGCGAACAAAGGGGCGAAGATGAGAAGCAACTCACCGCACAACTGTTCCACTAAAGAAGTGTCGGCGGAATTCAATCAAAGCCCGAAGATAAATGAATACGAAGTCCAGACGGAAAGATCTTCACCGGTGACGATAGGTTTTATTTATTTTATTTATTTAGCGCCAAAACAGTTAAAATTGTATATGACATGCTATGAGAAATGATTATTGTGCACATTTTCATAATGTGATCTCTGAGGCTAAGCTATATACTGGTTGCATTTTTAATCTAGAAGGAAATAAGCGTTTTGTGCAAGGAGTGTGCACCCCAATGGAATGAAATAGATCTTCAACCGTAAATCAAATATAGATTTGGGCTCGTATCCCACATCATGTCCTTCGTGAAGGAATAATACTTCCTGCCGCGACAACATGGTGAACGATTATTTGAATAACTATATTTCCCACTGAATTGTAGAAGCCGTGCACAGATAGTGAAGTTACATTTATGTCCAGAAGCAAAGATACTTTGTTCGAGTGGCCAGAGATCCACCGAAACAAGGAAAAGAAGGCGAAAATGTGAAAGAGACCAACAACGCCAGATGTCTTAGTGATTAAAACGAAAGATTATGAGTCCTCAGAAAGGTTAAAAGTGACCCTGAACTCAGATTGAATTCACAAGTCACATCCGGAAGATAGCTTGTTGTGATCCCTTACAATTTAGGAGAATCTTCAATTTGTCCGGAGTTCCAATCTTCAGTAAAGAAAGTGTGTCGGATGCCGATGTGAGAACACTCCTCTAAGATATCATCTTTCAGGCGAAGGCTATAGATGAGATCACAATCCAAGGGCAAGTTCACAAAGCTTTGATAGACCAATTCCAGAAGCCAAAATTAAATGTATGCATCTAGTGAAATTTCTGATACCGACCTACGGGGAATGAAAGTATCAGGTGTCAGCGTTCCAATGGCGGTTTCTGGCTCTCTGCTGCTGGTAATATCAGGAATGGGTGAAGTGGCGACTCAGTGAGCAGATAACATCTCCGAGATTCTACAAAAAGGCAAAAACAGCTAACATGCTACCGAGTCCAAGATATGTCCATACTATATCATGTGTCCAAAAAGCACTGAAAGTTGTATTATAGGCCAAGAACTTCGTTCAACTAAATCTGAAACATTCTAAAATTGACCAGGATGTCACGATTATGTGCTAACAATACAGAAACCGAGACTGTACGTTGTGGGTGTAAGACCACAAGGAAAGTAGTGGAATTTACGGATGTGGGTGTAATCCGTTTCAACAGAAAATTACTAGACCTGATGTCGGACTTGTCTGCAAATGTAGCTACCCGTCACAGAACCGTTTCTTTTGATGGATTTGTGCAATTTCTCAACCGTTTAGTCCCTGATGTACAAGAGCCTAGCTCCAGATAGCATAAGACATTAATCGAGGAGATGGGTAGTTCAATAAAGAGCAAGCTAGGGCGATCTTTAATGTTTCTCGCTCTTGGACGAAGTGCTAACACCGGAGGTACATACACATCTTCCATAAATGATGAATAGGCTTCACAATAACCGCAGGTAGTTTGCTGAGAACGTATTTCGGAGTCAACACTACCCAGCGACCACCAGGCTAATACGCGGTGCAAAGTCAGAGCAACTTGAGACATTTTGGGTCGAGGTGCAAGGAAAGAGGATGAAAAGCCAAAGCGTTTGACGAAGAATAGAACAGCACCATGGTAACTCCCCAGTCATAAGAAGCGACTAATTCCTTAACCTTAAAAGTAATTCCTTTCTTTTCACACCTATTTATCCTTTGACATCTCTGAGAGCTAGCAGGCGGATCGAGTAGCTTGGAAGCTCTCAGTACCTATCACATATATCTCCTTCTCATACTTTTCCAACATATCCCAATCCCATATTTTCTGGGATTAAAAGGAAGAAGACCCATGCCTAGGGCAACAACGTAAAGGCCTCAACGGCACTAAGGCGGAAGAGGCAACCCTTTCTACGGGGCTAGTACATAGGGAAGCAAGGTTGGCAGCTCCGAGATAGCAGCCCCATCACCAGCCAAACCTAGCGGGGGACTAGTAATCACCCAGGATTTCATTATTTTACTTTCAAACCTAATTATCAATATCAGACGGATTTTATGACGACCAAGAAACGTATAAAGGCCAAAGACAAAAGACTTTTGGAATATTTAAAAATTGGAGCGTGGAACGTGAGAGGCATTCATCGGAAAGAATCACAAATTGAGAACATAATGCATGAACGCAAAATCGATTTACTAATCCTCTCAAAAACAAAAAAAAAGTTAAAGTATACAAAAGATTGGGATAAATGCACAATGATTTACAGTAGTGTCCCGCAAAATTGTAGAGCAAAACGAGTAGCAGTGCTCCTTAACTCAGGGTGGAAAGAAAGACTTACATGCTATAACTGGTACAATGGAAGACCATGTACCATCAAATGTAGAATTAAGAGAGGTTTCATAACTTTTATTGCGGTGTATGCTCCAGAAGAGGGCAAAGACAAAGAATCAAATGAGTTCTACGAGTTCTACAAACAACTGCAAAACAATCTCTGAGACCAACAAAAATTATTATATTATCATGTATGGAGATTTTAATGCCAGAAATGGAAATATAACCGTACAAGACATTGTGGGAAATTGTGGAGAAAAAACGAACAATAACGGTGCAATACTGAGAGACTTCTGCAACTACAATATTTCCGTGTCACAAACATCTTTTTCCGACATAAAGAAATACACAAATTTACATGGGCTGCAAGAGGACAGCGCTCTATTATAGACTACATCATTGGAAACCACAAAGCTGTCAAACTATTTGGAGATGTGAGAATATTCAGAGGATATGACATTGGTAGCGACCATTACTTATTAGAAGGAAAAATAAGGTTGAAATAGAGATGGATAAAAGCTAAACCAAAAGTTCAAAAGAAAATAGTTAATAAAATACATCTTTTAGAACAGAAATCTATTAGGCAGTTCTACCAGAAACGAATGGATGAAAAATCAATTCATTGATTCAGAATCTGACAGATATGGACTGATTCATAAATAGTAGAGATACTGACAAATGCATTGTAAACCTCGAGAGGAAAGCTGCTTCTGGCAGCACTCTTGAAAATCACCTCCTCCAACTCTTCGGCCGGCTTGACCATCACTTTCTCGCGAGCGTAGCGATGATGAATTTCCAATAAAATTTCACGAATTGTGATGTTAGGTCGCTGTAGAGAAAATGGAAGAACATATATTCCAAGGAAATGGTGACTAGTATTTCATATAATGATACAAAGAATATTAATGAGTGTTCAAGTCAACATTAAAATATGTCTACAAATATGCATCACACAAAAAATATTATTTCTTGCAATATAAATCTTGACTTCAAAGTACAGTCGGCGAGGAACAAGAGACCCCGGTAGGACGCAACTAAGATGGCACGAAATCGGAGGAGTTGGGCAGATGTATATCGAGAAAGCAATAAAAACGATTCTATTTGTTTTAATGGTTTTATACCTGAATAACATTTTTTTTTCGTTTTGACCGTATCATTTTCTTTACGTATGGTGTTCTTCTGTTGACAGGTTTCTCGTCTGTATTCGAATTTCTAAAAAAATGAGCCTTTAAACGCGTATACAGTATGGTTCGATTTATTTATATTTAATAAAAGTGATATTTTATATTGTCGACATTTGATTGCTTCCAATACGTTGTTCTTGCAGGCTGGCAGTGGTCGGCTACTACTTACATAATCTTTTACATATTTTGCAGTACCCAGTGTTAATGCTGGGTTCCCAGTCGATCATGTCCAAGACATCCGAACACAATCTCAGGGCCCTTCACGTAACCCCAGTGGCCGGCTGGCCAGCTGCTGGTCATCACTTATTTTCTCCCCGCCAGCATGTTTTTCGTCAGGGTGGAAGTAACTCTGGCGGGCAATCTTCCGCAACCAACAGATCTTCTTTCAAATAAATCAGAAAATATTATTGACTCCACTTTTGGATATTGCATATTTCTTATTCATTCTCGTGTGCTTTGACGTAGTCAAACCGCCGTTATCGGATGTCGAAAGTCAATTTCTATCCAGGCTCTAAACAATTTCGTTTATATTGCCGAGAATTGTTGGCCATCTCTTGTTTCCTATTTGTCCACACTTTTTCATTGGGTCGAGAAGGCGCAGCCATGCTACGACTTACGAATATCCAAGGCATTGGAATCACTGTGCCAGAGAGGTATTTATGTTGCGGGAGCTCAAGGTGTCGGCCATTACTTGCCTACATATTGTTTTTAATCTCCAAAGCTCTTCACATGATTTCTTTTGTATTGTGTTATTTGTTTAAATTTATTAACAATAAAAACAATTACAAACTGTGTAATCTGCTGAAAAGGTGGAATATTGTCATCCTAAAAGTCAAAGCCCCGCTGCCTGGACGCAAGTCGACATGCTCAAAGTGCCAGAAACACTTTCGCAGAGAGATTCAGAAATTTCTTGGCCCAAGCTCGTGATTTGCCGGCAATTTTTTATATATCTATTTTCTCGCTTACCATGGGTGTCAGTGTAGCGTTGCTGTGAGGTTAAAGCAGATATCCGATGTTCCGATGAACAGTCACAGCCTTTCGGATGATCTCAGTTGTGAGGCTGCCAGTTTGGGAGTTTCCTCTCCGACTTGAGCCACAGCCATATTCCGTCGCAGGTAAATCAGCGCAACAGCGCGGCGTATTGAGAAGCTCCAAGCGGCAGGAATCATTTTCCAGGATCCTGCATTTTCTTTTGTTGGCTGGTGAGTCGTCGGATATCATTTGTGCCAGTGTCGGGTCGGCCGATTTTTGGCAAACGATTCTTTGACTCGTATTCCTTTTCTGGTTGAATTGGCTCTGCTAAACGGCCAGTCGGTGTCGTCAGTCTATTGTTGAACATCATTGTCATTTTTCTTTTGGAGATTGGCCACATGTATACCATCTTTCTCCGTTCACACCTTTTTCATCGCGGCTAGAGAAGCCCTTCCGTGCTCCCAGTTGAAAAGCCAGTGTGTTGGAAACTTGTTTCCAGAGAGAGTCGGAATGTTTTTGTTAATATCTGTCCGGTTGTGGGCCATTAATAATATCTATCCCCACATCATTCATTGGAATGCAAGTGTTGTTTCCGCATTGATAGTTAAGAATGACCAATGCTACTTATCACAACGTTGTTTCCCACATGTTTCAGTTGTATCTTGAATTTCTCGCCATTTTTTTAATGTTCTACGCCAATTGAAATACATCGGAATCAAAACCATACTGCGATGTCGGAAAGATCCAAGCATCACAAGGTATTTTCCGATGAAAATCTAAAAATTCTGTGGCGGGCTGTTGAGTTGTTGCCCATTAATTGTTTATAATTATTCTCTTGCTTCCATTTGTTTAAAAATTAATTTGTTGCGGGGCCACTTGTGCATGTCCATTAATGGAAAGACTTTTTAATGCTCTGCGGATCCACTACGTTTGCCGGTCGGTTTCGTTTTGGCAGGCGTATTACTCCATTTTCTCTTCTTCAGATCCTTCAAATACTTGTGCATTCGTACCCTCAATGTACATTTTCATTCATTTCGAAGGCTTCATGTTTGGAGAAGAAGAATACTATTTCAAGATTTGCCATCGTGTTCTTGGACATATGGAAACAGTTACTAATAGGTAACTCTTGAATCTACAGTGTTTTCAACAACTTTGGAGTACATAATTTAATCGCGCATCTAATACTAAGCTCCGGTTACGTACGAGCCCAAGTGGGCATCACTATATTTTATCAATTTTCTTTCCTCACTTTCGTTCATTTGGGTCAACTCGATACAGCTATATAGTCTTATCGACGCTATTAAACATGCTCGATTATCACTTTTCACAGATGGTCGCAAGATTTCAGTCAGTGATCGGGGTGTTTTGCACTATTATTTGTTTTTTCATCATTACCACGAATTTTATCGATGTAGAAACAGTCATTCCCAGCGGCGTTTCCTATGGTAGTTTCTATGTGCTGGGTCAACATGATTGACGTCAGCTTCTACTCTCGCCAAAGCCGTGACGCCCTTTCGCAGATGTTTTTTTCCTTACGAAAGATGTGGCGAGGAGTTTTCGAAACATCAAATGATGTTGTCGTAGGCCGTTGAGTAGCACCTGAGATCTTGTCCAACACTTGTCATTATTGGCATACATTATTTTTAGTACATTCTTGTTAATATCGTAGAATTCGTAAAACGACATTCATATTCGTATATATTGCAAAAAATTAACTAGTGTTTCAATTCCTGAAAATGACTTTTTACAGTTTTTTGGTTCTCCCTTTGACAAAGACTATATGAGAAAGGCTTCCCGTTACTTTCCAGAAATAACCTAGATCATCTCTGAAGAATGAAAATAGTCTACCAATTTCAGTACGCATCGTTTTGTTGAATGCGTAAAGGGTTCGGTTTCCAAGTCATTCCTGCTGTCTTCGTCTTGATCCAGTGAGCGGGAAGAATGCCACCAGTGCAGTATTTAAAAATGTGTACCTGATCGTCCTAACTCATTGTGTACTTTTCATTTCTTTCAGTTACCAATACCTATCTCATTTTTCGTTAAGAAATATGAAGTATAGATAATTGCCGGTCGCCCTTCCCCACGTATTTATTCAGATCTCTGCGCTGCGCATTCATTTATTCTCTTCTTTCCCCGTCTCCGTGCTTAAAATGCCACCTCTCTTCTGGCTTGACGGGCACGGAGAGCCAATCACAAACTTCGGCGCGAATTGTTTAAGCTGTTTCACCTCATGATGCTATTTCAGCGTATATCTTGTTGAGTGCCGTACCCCCTTTCATCGAACGGTGAGCACGAAAAAGTTTCCGGTACCAGATGACACCACACCCGCCTTTATCCGTACGATTAGAGGTCTCTTCTTGATATTCTTCGAACTGCTTGAAACTTCGCCAGGCGGAATATTCAAATTGCAAATTGTTTTCGCACGCAAAGTGGTGTGGGTTTATTGCTGATTTATAATTCCTATTCTATTCTGAATTTTAGGGATTGATCATAATATACATATTTCCTAACAACATTTTCAAATTGTTTTATCAATTAAAAATTGCCAATTTTTACAAAAATAATATTAGCTGATGATATCTTGCATTGAAAATTGAACAATAAAAAAGATTTCATCAAATACTCCTTTACAATGGAATAATCTGCTGTGATTGTACCATTACTGTTTAAACAATTTAGAACCAACGAATGTATTATTATGCGATATAAATAAAAATAGTAGGGCAAAATGTACTGATGGATCTATTTCGTCACTACTGTTTAACACGTTTATCTCTTCATGTACGTGATCTTGACCGCATTACACTCATTTTTTCTCAAGGTTTGTGCTTTAACGATGTAAATTGCCTCAAGCTTCTTTTGCTTTTGATGCTCTGCTTTTCGATCTCAGTTAACTTCTAAGATTCTCAGCGCTCTTTTTCTGCATACAAGGAGATATGAATCCATCTGTCTGTGCAAACTTTATAAACCTCGCTATTGCCTTATCACTTTCTGTTCATTTATCACCCTAGCCTCGTTTCCTCTAAACATTTTGCTCAATTGCTATAATTATAATAGGTTCTTTTTTTAAAAGTTACCATCTTTATTAGAATATTTTTTGCTTCATTCTTACATCACAGTCAAATACTCGATGGTCACGGTCAGTCTTGCTTGTCCAAGGCATCGGATATCAGATGCCATTGACTGTCAGCGGTTTTCGTTTGCCGATTTACCAATTGCTTATACATCACTCGATGGCGTACATTTTTTATATGAACTGAAAGCATTGCAGCGTTACGGAATGTAGAAAGCTCTAAAACTTCTAAATTCAATTAAGGTGTGTATCGTCTCAACGCGTGGAAACACGAGTGAAGTCAGATATGTGTAATTATATCGTTTCCGCTCGTCCCAGGACGCCGCATCTCACAACTTTCAGTTGCATCTTGAGTTTCTCGCCACAATGTTTACTCTACACCAACCTGATATCCGTTGGGGGCAAAACCCCACTGACATGTCGGTAAGTTCCAAGCACAAGAAGGTATTCCCCAGTGAATATCCGTGCATATACGTGAGTGGGCACACTTTCTAATGCCCTACAGATCCCCTACGTCTGCGGGTCGGGACGTTTTGGCACCACTTGTTTCCAGTCAACCGACTCGTTTTTAGTTGGGGTCAATGCGACGCTGCTAGGCGGCAAGTCAAAAGCTCCGAGAGCAAGAAAACATTTCCCAGTGAGACTCGGAAAGATGTCGCGCTGCCATCTTGTCCGCCAGTACCTGTAGGGTATCTACACTCTGGCATTGAAAATTGAACAATAAAAACTATTCCATCAAAGACTCCTTTACGATAGAATGATCGGCCGTGATTGTACCATAACTGTTTAAATAATTAAGAACCAGCGAATGTATTATTATGCGATGTAAATAAAAATTAGTACAGCAAAATGTACTGATGGCTCTGTTTGGTCGCTACTGTTTAACACGTTCGTTTTTTCATGTACGTGGTCTTAATCGCATTACACTCATTTTTTCTGAAGGTTTGTGCATTAATGGTGTGTATCGCCCCAAGATTCGTTTGCTTTTGATGCTCTCCTCTTCTATCTCAGTAAACTTCAAAGTGCGTTTACTTCATTTACTTCAAACTTCAAACTTCTTAGCGCTCTTTCTTGCATACAAGGAGATATGAATCCATCTCCCTGTGCAAACCTTTAATCGTTAATATAAACCTCGCCATTACCCTGTCACTTTCTGTTCATTTGTCACCCTAGTCTCGCTTTCTCGGATCATTTTGCTCAATTGCTCTCATTATAATAGGTTCTTTTTTAAAAGCTACTACCTTTATTTGAATACTTTTTGTTTCATTCTTACATCACAGTCAAATACTCGATGTTCACGGTCATTCTTTCTTGTCAAAGGCATTGGAAATCAGATGCCATTGAGAGTCAGCGAATTTTGTTTGCCGATTTACCAATTGCTTAGACATCACTCGATGGCCTATATTTTTACACGGCCTGAAAGCACTGCAGCGTGACGGAATGTACAAAGCTCTACAACTTGTAAATTGAATTAAGGTGTAACGAACGAATGTGTTGGGACACGAGCGAAGTCAGATATGGGCAATCGTATCGTTTCCGTACGTTCCATAACGCCGCTTCTCACAACTTTCAGTTGCATCTTGAGTTTCTCGCCACCATGTATACTCTACACCAACCTGATATCCGTTGGGGGCAAAACCCTATTGACATGTCGGTAAGTTCCGAGCACCGGAAGGTATTCCCCAGTGAATATTCGTGCATATACGTGTGTGGGAACACTCTCTGATGCTCTGCAGATCCTCCGCGTATAATAATGTATAGTAAAAAAATGTGTGACAATAAAATTAAAAATTGAATAACGGTAGCACAATCCATTGCATTAAATCCAAATTTCAAAATTCAACGAAGCCAAATTTACACTCGTAAATGAATGAAAAGTGCAAATGCTGATCAAATAGCATTTCGTCTAATGCGATAGGGACACAAAACAAATTTATATCGAATCATTTTTCTACTATATATATATATATATACATATATATACATATATATATATACATATATATATACATATATATACATATATATGTATATATACACACATATATTAAATGTTGAGTTAGTGCAACATGGGAACTTAGTGGGTTAAATCCCTCACTGTAGTGCTCTGTGGATGATTCAAGTTGCAGATCGGCCATTTGTTGCCATTTGTTAACGAGCACAGATTTCCTTTCTGCTCATACGTATTCAATCGTCTTAGGAGCAATACGTTAGGAGTTGATAAGTTTATTGACTTCTAAATTACTGTTTGAAATGGTGGAATTTTTTATAGAAGACAGTGGAGACAAGTATTGCATCAATGCAACTTCAATAACACGGCCTCTACATTTTCGAGAGCTAATTGGAACATATAGGTTGCATGTTTCCTATAAGCGAACTTTGCTTATGTGAAATGACGGACACTTCACTGAAGCGAAGTAATTCATGAATACCAAAGACTTTCCATAAAATGGTCACAATTGCAGTCTGTTTTATGCGTGTTCCCTACTGTATGTTTATTTACTCGACTTCAAAATACTATCGAAAACCATGTGGTGTACTTGAAAAGTGAATTGCTAAATTGTTTGTCATCAATAGTGAACATCGGTGTCATGGATCCATCTCATCCACAGAGCACCCACTGCCTAAGACCGCAACACGCCTTCATATGAGGCTGCGCGACGCGCGAGAGCCTCCGTGCTCAACCATTTCCAAAGCTGGACAATACGAAAATACTCTTTTCTTATTGGTTGACGGACGTCATGGGAACAGGAAGGCGCGCGTCAGCTTGGGCCGCCGCTATCCTGCAGGCACAAGCAGTGCTAGTACTTGGTGGTGCTACCTATATGTGGCGCATAGAACGGCTTCGCTCCATCTTCGATTGTAACGCTGTTTGTAGCAAAAAAATACTTCTTTTAAGTGTATACTCGCCAGCCAAAAACATTTATGTCAATTTGAGACGAAGGTAATTTAACAATTTTTAGGTTAAAAAGTATGTATCTTTAGTTTCGTTAATTAATTTACTAGTAAGGCCTTCTTTGCCTTCTCTGAAAATTCGCCACTGCCGTCATCTCATTGGTAGGCGAGAATTCGACCCCAGCCCACGAATCTATCAGTGACATTGTGCAAAAAGGACCAATACCAATATTCAGAGTTTTACAGTATTGGTGGTATTCTTACACCAACGAAAAGACAAAACAATTGTAGGCCAATGTGAAACTAAGAGATGGGATCGACTTTTGACCTTGGACTTTTTTGTCCACTGAAAAATTTTATAAAGTACACATTGGCCATGCAAACCAATAATCACTAAAATCTACCATTGGCAATGAATGATCATATATCGAGTGTTTGTAGCGTCTGGAATGTAGATATAATACGCGATATTTTAAGATTAAAGAAGCTAAACGAAGCAAGAATGCATTGTATTGTGTTCTCTCGTTACGTGCCACTTAAGTTTCACCCATTTTTGGAAAATAAGAACGTTTCTCTTACTCTTAATTAAATGTTTTTTCTATACGTTTTATTATTAATTATTTTTACCTCAGATTTCTTCTAATGTGCTTTCCGTTTAGCCATCCGATGCGACAACGTATATCTCGAGTGCAATGCTTCACGTTCTTGGAGGTTTGACCCAAAGAAGTTCCACTAAATAGATGAGACACCCCTCCCCTCTTCAATAATGCGATTGGAGCGCTCTCATTTGTTTTTCTTCACATTTCTGGCGTCTCTTCCTCGCGGAGCATTCAAATTGTGAATTGTTTTCACGTGGGAGTTTCGAAATGGTATGTGTGCATATTCATTTATATGACCTGATTCAAATCCGAATCTGCGCAGTTAGTCACAATGGCGATATTTTTAAAACCCTTTTAACAGAATTTCAGTTACTTGATTGTATCAAAAAACTAAATTTAAGATTGATCACTCCAACGTTTCCTTGGACGGCTCTCATCCCTTCATCCTTGAAGTCTGTAGTTGAGAAGTGGTTTTAGAATGCGGCAATCCTCCATTATGTCAAGATGTTCCGAACAATTTACTACCTACATTTCGATTTCATCAAGGATATTAGTGATATTAAGTTCCTGACGTTATTTCTTTTTCGATCTTGAAGGGTTCATCTTGCCGTAAGTCCGAGAAATGTCATTTTAGCAGCATCAAATCTTCTCGCTTGATTTTTGGTTACAGTCCAGTTCTCAGATCCGTAAAGGAGTGTGGTGATAGCCTTTACTTTACAGAATATGTCGTCTTTCTTTCCGTGTTTATTTTGTGACTTTGATTCGTAAGTTCAACCCAATGTGTGGGACTAATTAAATTATTTATTGCATGATTAATTTTCCTTTAGGAAATATTGTAACCTAGACAATTGATATTGTTGACTCCTTCTCAGATAACGTTATCAACTACAGTTTTCGCTCCCAAAGGGTCAATTCTTTTGAATGCAAATATCTTAGTTTTATCAATACATATATTTTTATCTTGACATATTTAATTTAGTGTCGCTCACAATTATAAAATTTACTCTCCACACTTTTCCGCATACATTCAATATTTCTTTAACTCAACACCTTCAATTCTTCTTATGAGGGTTGCCATGCTTTAATAATTTGTCAAATGATATTTAATAACAAATATATCTTAAATAACCAACTCATTCACACTTAAAAAAACAGAAGTTTTTGAAATATACTATCTACAAATGTGGCTAAGAGAGTGAACAGGAAACTGGAGCTTCTTTCCAGAATTAGATATATTCTGGTCATCAGCAAAGGGCAAAGTATCTGTTGTGACTTTATTGCAAGTTCGGTATATTTTTGATCAATTGGTTTAGTACTGTTTGTTGGTGCAATATTTCCCATGATTCTGTTTATTCACGTCGTAGACGTTTCGTACACAATAAACAACAAATATCTTGAAACATAATATTCTTATTTTCTTCAATTTTCTGCTGGGTGTGAATATTGCTTCTATTCTACTTCTCCCCTGACGGAATGCACATTGTTCTTCAATGACTATATCTTCTATTCATATTGTTTAATTTTGTATTGCAAAAATATACGCATATAAGCTTGCAGAAATGTTTCATTCCACTAGTAGCATGCTTTTACTGCTGTAGTTGTTGCATCTTTTCCAGTTTTCGTTTTTATGATGTTGCACACGACTGCAGTCCTCCATTCTTGAGGAACTAATTTGTCCTTCTTTATCTCATTCATTAGTTTTATGATTTGGTTTTTAGTTCCAGTCCTCCATATTTTATCATTTCAAGTTTTATCTAAACTAGTCCCGCTCCCTTCCTGTCACATGAACGTTGCGTTGCGTTGCGTTGACACGCGTCTCCCAACGCTGATGACGTCAGTTGCGTCGACGCGCGACGATATCTGTTCACACGAGTCAATTAACGCGCGTCGTAGATCGACATTGTATCTTACGAAACGGCGCACGAACGTGGAGAATCTCTTTTTTTAACAATTTCATCCTCTACTTTCTTTCCTATTACTACTTCACCATTTTGTCTGCTTGGTCTAGATCATATCA
This sequence comes from Acheta domesticus, assembly GCA_031308135.1. Taxonomy (NCBI): domain Eukaryota; kingdom Metazoa; phylum Arthropoda; class Insecta; order Orthoptera; family Gryllidae; genus Acheta; species Acheta domesticus. The sequence goes on from JAHLJT010008446.1 coordinate 214,782,485, forward strand.
TAATCTTTCATAATGTTCTTCAATTTATTTGTTCTGTATATTTGTTTTATAAGTTTGTGTTGAATCTGTGTCTTGTAGTCATTCCAAGTTTTATAAGAATTTGGTATCCTACTCTGAGCATTTGTGAAGTTCCTTTTCAGTGGCTTCACATACTTGCCCCAATTGTTCCTCCATATTTCTTGCAAAATAAATTTTAATACACACAATAGGAATGAGTTTTCATTTAAATTATGCCTCACTTTTAATTAGATTAAAAATAAGTAAGCTTGCAAAAAAATGAACACCTTCCTTGTTCTAGATAATGGTAAGTCTTGTCTGAAATACATTCAGTAATTCAGGTTCAGAATCTTGTTCTTGTTTACCAAAACAAAACGTAGATCATTTTTATCACCTGAAAGGAAACGTATTTATTTTTATCATACGAAATTATCCAAAATCATTAGAAGCCAAAGAAAATATTAGGTCCCTATTTTTGAGCATTTGGTATCCTACTCTTTGAGCATTTGTGATGTTCCTTTCCAAAGGCTTCACATACTTGCTCCAATTATTTCTGCATATTTCATGGTATATCTTCCTCACTTATGCTGTTTTGTTTGGTAGCCTATAGGTGTTTCTTTGCAATACCTGTTCATCAGTATTTTTGATAAGATTTCTTTTCTGATGAGGTTATCTCTTGGTTTTAGCTTCTCAGATTTCTTTTGTTCTGTTAGTGGCTATTCCTGCACCAGTTTCAATTTCCAAAATACAATGGGTGCTAGTTTTTTTAATGATAGAACACTTTTTCCTAACATCTTACAAAATATATTTTAATGCACACAATTTAAATAGGTTTTCATTTAAATTATGCCTCACGTTTAATTAGATTAAAAATAAGCAAGCTCGCTAAAAAATGAACACATTCCTTGTTCTAGATAATGGTAAGTCTTGTCTGAAATACATTCAGTAATTCAGGTTCAGAATCTTGGCATTGTTTACTGAAACACATAAAGGTAATTTTTATCACCCCGAAGGAAACGCATGTTTTTTATTACGTGAAAGGAAAGTAACTATTCAAAAGAATTAAAATCCAAAGAAATATTGAGATTAAATAAGTACAGGCTTCAAAATAAATGAACATACAAAGTTTAAGAAAGTGTACCTGAATTCATAATGTCTAAAACTACAACTCCATGCACGCATGCAATTGTGAATTCATGTTTGAATCAATTCCACTGGGCGTATCATATAAGCCATTGCTTATTATAGATAAAGTACTACTTTAAATAATTAAATATTAAAATATAATGTTTCCTAAGATCTTACTTAACCCTCCAAGGACGAAAATTATTTTTATCAAAAAAATTAAACTTCGTTACATTTTTTAATTTAACTACTTTAGTTTAATCTCCAAAAAATATTGAAAAAAATATTCTATGATTCAGCGAGGCGTGGGAGGGTGTGACGTATACGTCACACTCGTCCTTTGGGGGTGATAACTGTGCTGGGTTGAAAGAGAGAAAATATTTAACGAGGAAAGCATTTATTTTCGAAGCATATGGTTAAATGACTAGTCAATGACTACAATATCATTAGTAAACATATTACACTTCTTACACAGCAGAAAAATAGTGTTCATTTTTTTGTATGAAATGGTACATTGCATTTCAAGCATAAACCTACGTCACATTTTGTGCACATTGAAGCAACGACACTTTTGCATCCATCATTAGCACACCTTCTTCTCTTTTTATTTTCAACTTCCCCAAGTAGATGGTCAGCTCTGTCATAGCGAATGTCGTCTAAAACTCGCGTTGACCTGTTCGACGACAGAGCTGTTGGACCCACAGATTTGACAGGTGTTTTGTACCTCGTGAGGTATGTGATAGCAATCTCTCTTCTGAATTCCAGCTTAGTGATATTTTTTCCAGTCTTCTTGAAAATCAGCCAAGCATTATTTATAGCTGCATCTATAAGCCATGTCAGTATTGCCCAGTACCATTTCTTCCCTCTGATTGATATACGGTACTGATTGATGTCTTGATCCATTCGATCTGTACCACCCATGTTTCTGTTGTATGTGGTAATAATAGCTGGTTGAGGGACATTTATATGTTTTTTTTCTTTCGAAGAATATCTCTTAACATGCTTGATTGGAGATTCTCCGAGCGAATTTGATGCAACAGCAACCACATTATTGTCCATCCATTTCCCAACAAGAATTCCATCATTTTTCTCTATTGTGCTTCGAAATATCCCACGATCCATCTTCATCATTTGTTCATGCGATGGTAACAGGCAATCTTTAGGAATCCTGTTTTTCCTAATGGTTCCAGTCCCTGAGTATCCGCGTTCTTTCAAATGCTTGAGAAGGTTGAAGCTGGTGAATAAGTTGTCTGTAATTATATGATAAGGATAACTTCTTTTATGATCTGGCAGTTCATCTAAGAATGAAATCAAGGGAGCAGTGGCTTTACCAAAAATCTTTTCATATTCAGAGTTTGTCACTGGTGTATTTTTCCCTTGATAGACTTCAAAATTTATCAAATACCCGTAGAATGTATTCAGACACCATATTTTGTACCCAAACCTTATGGGTTTACCACGAATGAACTGCTTGCAAGGATGTGGGCCAAAGTACTTCACCATGGATTCGTCATAATCAAGAAATTCACATTCAAGAAAGTTATCAATAAAACGTTTCTTGAGAAGATTCATGAGTGGGCGGAGCTTGAATAATCTGTCATTATTGTCAATATCAGAATTATCAGCAACATGAAAGTATTTGGCTATGAATAAAAATCTGTCCCTCCGCATACGTTCAGATACTAATATATTCTTCATGTCTGGCTTGGTATCCCAGTAACTTTTTTTCCCTGGCAAAACATTATAACCAGAAAGGATCAGTACACCCAGAAAAGCCTTTATCTCTTCTGCCGTAACATTCATATTACTTTCTGCTGTGTACACAGCATTTATGCCCGCCAAGGCGGGCCAAGCGGGCCCACTGTGGCCCCGGGAGTGGGTTGCGGCCCACTGTGTGCCGTCCCGGGAGCGACGTCCCGAACACGCCGCCTTCCAAGGGAAGAATGGCTGCTTCCCGAGAGCGCCACCAGGGGCAGGTCGGGCGGCGACGGCCGCACAGAAGCGTCACGGGCCAGCGGCCAGGGGTGGCGGCCCCGCCGTCCCGCCAGAAGGAGCGAGAGCATAGACTCGCCACGCCGGCTCCGGTGCTATATTAGGGGGGAGCCGGCTCGGAGCTGACAGTTCGGGTTGGAGCGAGAGTCTGCTACGAAGTGCTTGGGAGTGTTGTGACGGTGGTGTGTTTGGCGATCGACGGTTGTGAACTTGACGTTATTCTATTGGTTATTTTGGTTGGACTGGCTACGTGTATGGACATCTTCTGGCAAATTGTTACCACTGGCTTGTATCTGGTTTATTCTTGGGTCGACGGTAATAAATTGATTAATCAGAACTGTTATTTTACTACCCTGCACTTCCCAGTACATAACACTTTCATTTTTTGACAAAGCATATTTCTTGGTCTCCGTAAGGAAAAGGGAAATCACCTCTTCATCTATAAAGATTTCAAAAATTTGAACGGGTGTCATATTTTTATATTTGTCGGCATAGTCTTCTGGAAATATCCCATCTTTTTTTATTGAATCAACTAGATCTCCATCTATCCACTCACGTTCCCTTTTTGCGGAATACCCCGATAAATCGTGTACCGGGCCTCCAATGCGAATTCCATTAGACAAAACTGCCTCGGCTTCACTCACCAATTGATTGCCACACAGATTGTCCAGTAGACCTCCTGTGTCCTCATCACCACTGTCTTCATCAGTCAGCTCGTTTGCGGGCGGTGGTGCAATAAAAATATCCTCTACTTCTATATTATCATCACCATTATCATTACCAACGATGCCTTGAATGTCTTCTTCAAGCAACTGAATTATCTCTGCGACAGTCAGTCCGTCTCTAAAACGGTCGTTATTCCTGATAAATGAAAATGTATATAAACATTTCAATTTTCGACTTTGAAATGGAACAAAATGAAAAAAATGTGGAAAATGTGGAGACGCGTGAAAAGCTACGGGGAAGGACGAGTGTGACGTATACGTCACACTGACATTTTCACGCCTCCACACCTTCCCGTAACAATAATAAAATTAATTAAATCATTTTAATTACTTTTAATACTATCTGTGATAAATAAACCATTGACATAAATTGAATTGCTAACAATATAAGCTATAAATTCAACTTACCTAACATCTGGGTCCATCGAAAATATATCACAATTTTTAAACACCGTCAAAAACTCTTATAACGCCTTCCTCGGACAAGATCGCACTATGAACTGACGAACCAGACCCTTCTGCGACTACAATGCCCTGACACGCACAGAAATATCGACTTGCAGAGACAGGAAATTAGACGTGCCACAACTTGTTCGCTGTGACGTATACGTCACACTCGTCCTTGGAGGGTTAATAATGTTTTGTGCATACAATAAAATTAAACTAGTAGTGCTATCTACCACAGCACATATTTTCTCGCACTGTTTCGAAAAGCTCCGATTATTACACTACTACATAAATCAGCAAACGTGTTTTCAAACAGCAAATTTTTTCCTCTCCATGACTCGAACTCATATCTTCAGAGTTAACGTGCCGGCACTCATAACACTACGAATGGCCGTATGGGTCGACCTCGGACATAGGCATAAAAATATAAATGCCTGTTTCATGTAAAAACACATAAATAATTTGGGACACGGTAAAAAAATTACATCTCTGATATATTTTTTGCTTTCTTATTAAAATTAAAATTCAAATAGTGGCGCTATGCACGCGATGCACGCGATGCACGTAAGTTATTGCATTGTTTCTAAATGCCCAGCAATATTATACTTCTACATACTCCAGAAAGAGGATGTTCAACCACCCAACTTTTTTCCTGCCCTGAAACCAGGGCTCAGATCCTCAAAGCTAACATGCCGGCACTCACACCACGACGCCACACAAGCGACGTATGAGTGCAACTCGAACAGAGGCATAAAAAGGTTTTTTTTTACATTTGTCACGTTTTCTTCGCGATGCATCTCCGAACCCGTTGTGGGGCGTTGAGCGCTTGGAGTAATCCTCCGTTATATCAATTCTTTAATTTTTGGAGTAATCCTCCATTACTGCAATGTCGGTAGTCCGTATGTCGTTGTCTAGAAGCCCGCCAGGCAGCATCTCTGCGCACGCGCCTCTCGCGCGCCCCTGCGTCACTACCCAGCGGCACCACATACGCCATTTTGCCTCGAGCGAAACTTGTTGCCATATTTATCCGGTTTCCAAGCCATGAATTGATCGTTTTTACACCTTGGTTTAGTTAGAAAGACTTGCTCGTCAACTGGAATGTATCTCCCGGCTTATAACATGACTGACAATAGTCAATAAATCGATTCCAGACACTAGATATTAAAGCAAATTTGTCATTTGCACACGCTCTCTCCGTATTGATTTTTTTGTCAAATCGTAAAAATCGCATTATTTCTGAAAATCTTAATCGAGACATCGTTTCCTTGAAAAAAGTGTATACCCATGTAACTGACCATAACGTATTGAATATCGGTATTCCTCGCACCACCTACACCTCGGGCATCAATCACTGGTTCAAGTTCAATTCGTGATAGAGAACATTGGTTATCACCCAGAACTCTTTGCGATATCGCAAAAATAATATTGTCTATAAAGAGCCACCACGCACAGCTTTCACTGTCTTCTAAATATGTGGCCTTGCATATGCTGCTGGCGAACTCACAAATGATATTTTCTTTACATCTCCTATCAGTGATAAAATCACCTTCAACAATTTCTTTCTACTCTGTACCATCCGGGCAACAAGGATGATTGTTTTTCCATTTTCAACAATGTCGGAAGCAGTATTCTTGCTCCATATCCTTCGAGCATACTTCTTACTAGGAACTCTTATTTGATCCACGTTTTTGCCTAATAATATTCTATCGAATAGAACATTGGTTTCTTCTGTTATATTTTTTTCTTCACTATCAATTCCTTGTTCGCACACTTTCTTGCAACGAACCATTTTAGGAGTAGAAACATGTCTTCCACTGCTCCTTTGTGTCTTTAGGAATATAGCAGCAGTTTTCTTCCACGACTAGAAGCAGAATGTAATTTCATTCATAATACTAGTAAAACTAGCATGTTCACTTTAAGAAATATAAGAAAATAGACAACAAAATAATCCACTGCAAGTAATGTTAGAAAACTTACTCATAGGAAGATCCTAGTCATCTGACGTGTCCGAACTGCAATTCCGAACATGAAATTGTTGTTCTGAACTCAAAAATTCCCCTCTATCTGGATTATCAAAAGCAATATTTTCTAACACTGCAGCTATGCTTTCAGGCGACAAGGATTTATGGTCGCGAAAAAACCAGCTTCTCGTACAAGAGCCAGAAGGAAACTGAGGAAGAAACCTGTTTATACAAGTAAGCTACGAAGACTAAGAAATTACAAGAGTGAGAGACAAGTTATGTCTGGAAACTCCCGGATAAGGTGTTTCAGAAACTATAATTCCCGTTCTAAATTTATATTGTTAGAACGCAAAGGGAACAGGCTATAGCGCAGGCGAAGACCCAAGGAGGAGAAATGACGCCCGGTTGGCATTATAGGCAATTTTTATTATTTTTCAAGACATATGATTTTTAAAAACACAATGTAACTAAACACGATATCAATAAAAGAAAACGATAAAATGCCACGAAATTGCAATCTCCTATGTACAGAAACTCAGAAATGCTAAGTAGTTAAAGAGCGCCAACGAGGACATGGCGCCTCTGGGCGATCTAGTGTTAATTGGCAAGTGACTGCTGCCATGGCTGCTCTGTCCCTCCACGGTGGGGCTGCTGGTGTCGGCGCTCGCAGGTGGAGGGCTGCCCGCTTCCAGTTGAGATGTCGCCAGGGAGGCGCTGGTGGTCCACTACTCTGCATCCAGTCAACTGAGTAATAGGGCAGGCGCCGCTGCCCGTCGGATGTTCCGTCGCCTCAGTCGGGTTGTCCATCTTGACGCCCGGCGAAGTCAGGCGTAGGGTGGTTTCGACGTTCAGAGGGAAGTCCGAGGTGCTAGCAGGGTCGTTGTGAGGTCCCCAAGAGTAATGCGGTGTCCACAAAGGAAGGTTGTTGCTCCTCCAGAAGACTAGTTAGAATAATCAGCGAGTGGATCAGTAGCTAGGTGAGCAGTCCAACAACAGAGCAGGTACACTGCGACGGTGGGCACCGCCCACTCCTGCACGCAGCATTTACAACTTACACCAAGCGAATAAGTTAAATTCGAAATTACATCAAACACAGGACAGAATGATCCGAACGGCTCCTTGTCAACTACCTGCCTCGTCTGTTCTCGATGTCGCCTTGTGAAGTAACTCGATCATGTGACAAATGCGGTAGCTGGAAGAAATAGAAGCGGTGTTTGATGTCTTCGCGAAACAACGGGAAAATCAACGTACACTTTTAAAAGATGAAAATCTCTGCACAAAACACTATTACTTCGCGCTGTCTTTGCAGTAGCGATGAAGCCAACCTTCTGCTCGCTCGACTCACCCCGCTCAAAGAACTGAGTGAACAAAGAACAAAGATATCTCTGTGTGTACAGCTCTTGCCATTGCTGCAATTCTCTGGGAACTTCCAATACGAGGACTTCCGTATACGGATGGTATTTACACACAAAATAAGAAAATGTAAATGCTATTTATACACAAAAAAATTAATACTATACACTTTGTCACTGTGAAATTTAGCACTGTTCACTTTGACTTCACTACATAAATTTAATTAGCTTGATAGCGCTCTTATTACTTTCTGCATTGGCACTTGCCAAGTTAGTAAGAAATTGAATAATGATGTGTGCGTTCATTGTGTAGCGTTTAGACATCGTTTTCTACTTCTTTGATCCTTTGCCGAGGGAGACCATTGGCTGCCAAACAGCATTTTCAGTTCGTCCGACCACCTCTTATTCTGCCTGCCGACGAGTCTCTTCCCAAGTCTTGGATCCCAAGCGGTAATTCTGTGAGATCAGCGGGTATGGGGAACTCGCATGATGTGATCTGTCCAACGGCATTTCAGATATCTGTTTGAGTAGATATCCTCCTACAATTCTAAATGCTAATTATATCAAAAGATTATTCGAAAAATGCATTAATAAATTATAGAACCCTTCAGGCAGAACGCGTAAAAAACTTCTTCAATAAGCAGACAGTAGATCTTTTTGAATCTAATGCTTCGATTTCATTTCTTTTTAAGCTTGATTCAAGTGATTTGATCAGTTACTTACAATACAATTACAGTGAAAAATTTGTAGTAGCGATTTCTCTAAAAACTTATTACTCACATGAAAAGAAAACGTGCTTTATTCATTAGTGTATTGGTGAAATGAGAGCGTCATATGTCACTCGCTTTTGCAGTGTAATATATACAGTTTCCCTAACAGTTCATTGCTTGTGTGAATACACACTTCTCTCACTGTTTCCGTTCATTTTATTTCCTACATGAGCGCTTGGGAGTTACGATTGTATGTTACACTAGAATATAATCGAATTATATCATAGTACGACCCATTTCCTGGACCCTTCAAAAATCATATGTATAAACATGTCCCTTATTCATTAGTGAATTTTGCAAAGCGAATGCATGCACTCTTTACGAGAAAGACAAAGTACAGTCACACCAAAATGTACATACGAATTTCTGAAGTGTTCATTTCTTCTGTGTTTACGGAACGTTCAAATCACTGTTTTTGAGAATTAAGATTAAGTCAGTAGTTAATTACAGTATACGATAATATATACGGAGTGAATTTCGAAAGCGGTTTCCCAACAGTTCCTTGGTCATGTGAATACACAGTTCAAACACTGTTTTCGTTCTCTTTATTTATTACGTGAGTATACGCGTGTTTCGATAGTAAATCACACTTGAATTAAAACGAAATATATAAACAGTACGACCCGTATTTCCCTGACATATCAATAATCGTGTGTATAAACTATGTCTCTTATTCAGTAGCGAATTTTTTCGAAGCAAGCGCGTGCACTCTTTTCAAGAAAGCGGTATTACCGCACAACCCAAATGCTTCTACTAATGCATTTCTGATTTGTTCATCGCCCTCGTGTTTACCAAAATGAGCGTCAATACATCATTACGTATTTAGAGTATAATATATACGGTGTGATTTTAGAAATATGTTCCCTACTAATTTATTGCCCATGTAAAAGCTCTTCACCGACTTTTTCTTTCCTTTCTTTGCTATGTGAGTGCACGCGTATTTCGATAGTAAATCACACTAAAAGCAATCAATATGAATGAAAATGATCCCTTTCCTGTACCCTTCAATATTCGAGTGTATAAAAAATATCTCTTGTTAATTAATGAATTTTGCGAAGCGAGGGCGTGCACTCTCTTTAAGAGACCCACAATGCAATACAACCTAAGTCCTTGTACTAATGGAATTCTAACGTGTTCATTGCTCTTTTGTTTACGCAATGTTCATTTCACTGTTTCTGCAAAACAAGAGCGTCAATGTCAGTAGCTATTTACAGTATAGTATATACGGAGTGCTTTTAGAATCGGTTTCCCTAACTGGTCATTGCTGGTGTAAATACACATTTCACTTACTACTACTCACGTGCCCTTCATTTGCTAGTGAGTGAAGGCTTGTTTCAATAGTAATTAAACTAGAATAAAATCGAAATATATCAAAAGTACGATCCCATTGCTTGGCACTTCAACTATCTTGTGTATAGACAATGTCCCTGATTCATTACCCATTTCCTGGACTCAATAAATAATCGTGTGTATAAACAGAGTCGCTTATTCATTAGCGAATTTTCCGAAGCGAGTGCGTGCAGTCTTTTCAAGTAAGGCACAGTATAGCACAAGCCAGATGCTAGTACTAACCCATTTCTGAAGTCTTCATTGCTCTTGTGTTTCCGCAAGGTTCATATTACGGGTTTATGAGAAACGAGGTTCTCAATTTGTCAGTAGCTATTTACACTATAATTTATACAAAATAATTTTAGAAACGGGTTCCTTAACAGTTTCTTGCTCCTGTGAGGACACACTTCACTTACTATTTTCGTTCACTTTAACAGCTACATGGATGAATGTTTCAATAGTAAATCACAGTAGAATAAAATCGAAATATATCAAAAGTACGACTTATTTCCTGTACTCACTTAATAATCGTGAGTATAAACCAAGTCGCTTATTGATTAGCGAATTATTCGAAGCGAGCGCGTCCACTCTTTTCAAGAAAGGCACAGTACAACCTGAGAGCTTGTACAGTATGTAGCTATGTACAGTATAAAATATACTATGGAAAATCGTAAACAAGACTCCCTAAATATTGGAATATTAATTTAATTTCAACAACAATAGTATTGTCCCACTACTGATCGCCAACTGTAGAGAATCGTAAATATTCTCCTTCTATTATTGTTTACGAACGCAAAATATCTTTGTTCCTGTTCGTGGAGCAAACTCTAGAGAATCATAAACACTTTCTCCTTCACGATAGTATTTTTATATGATATTTATATACGCAACTGGCAACAATGTTATTCTAAATGCTTCTAAAACTTATTTATATTATTACGTGACATATTCCTTCCGTTAATATTCCTCCGAGGATATTAGAATTCCGGTCGCGAAGTCGCCCCTATGCAGGTATGAGATTAACACTAGTATTGCTGATCTGGGAAATTTTATTGGGTCGTGTCTTATTTCTAAAAATAATTTGTCTTATTCAGTTCAAAAATTCTAATACCAACACAGTTGGCTAAATTTATTGACGTCAATCCCCTTTTGTCATTGCTGTGCGTATTCATTGTAGCAAACAAAACATGTATTTCAATCCAAATAAACACAAAAACAAAACACAAGGTATCTACTTCAAAACAACACATTTATCATATAACGCTTCAAATAACACATTCATACAACAAAACATATTATTCATACTGTGCACTTTGGAAATTTTGAAAATGGCCATCACAAATATCCAATTATAAGTACAACTCTTGGCCTTGTGACATCATTTTCTTCTGTACTTAATTCAAAGAAAGTACATTATTTCCCTGGAAAACAGCTGGACGCGCAACCACTCCGAATCGCCGGAAAGAAGCTCCTTAAATTAACTAATCATTTCTATTATCTGTTACCAATTCACCGACATTTCACAATAAAAACATAACTTTCCAAATTCACGAACTTCGGACTTTCCCGAGCATGTACTCAGCCAACTGCTCTTCACCGAGTCCCACCACAGACCGACTAAAAGCATTGTTAGTGATCTCGCCTCAGCGCAGACCCAACAAAGAAAACGTCGATATCTTCACAAGACATAATATCACTTTACAATTAAATTAGACCACAGTTCCTGTCCGTTCAGTTTACTAAATACATTCTACCTTACATTATCAAATTTTCACGTCCTGAATTTATTTGTCTGCACTCCGTCCGAATATTAACACAATTTAAATGTCTATTGTATTCATAACATTCCCTTTCCGTGTCACGGCCTACCAGACTGTTCCGGTACTGTTCATTCGTGCTAAACAATCGTCACAGTACGCAGTAATTTTGGAAACGGGTTCCCAAACAGGTCATCGCTCGTGTGGATACACCTTCGAGCATGGATAACATAGAGGCGTCCTGGGCGGAGAATTTTGAACCAAACATAACTCTGCTCCGTGACGTCACAGGTTGGCAGTTGGATTGCAGCGTTCGGATTCAGTTTCCCGACTTCATTTTATCTGCATTTTGTGACATTGTGTGCGTTGTGAGGGCAATTTTCTGTCGAGTGAAGATGGTTGTTTCTTGCTGTGCATGAAATTAAATGCATGAATCGGTACCAAAAAGGAGTTGATATTTGATTTTTCGGTACGTACTAGTGATCGTATGTTTTTAGGTTAGGTAGATGCTGTTTCACTTTTTCGCAATGTTTTGAAAATAAAAAACAATAATGTATGTTTTTGAGAATAAAATGACTATTTGACTACTATTTGAAAAGTATTCTCTTTAATTTAATCTGTAATACTTAAACATTCAGATACTCAAGCTTTAGAAAAATAAGTTTTAATCCTTTTCCTATTATATAATATCCATAACTATCTGTTCTTTTAAGTAAGTAAAATATACATAAACCTGGAGATTGCTGTCAATTACGGTGCAAGATGTTTTTAATTATAAAGGAGAGGGTTATGAAAATCTTGGAGACAAATTAGAACAGCAACTTAATGCAAACAATTTATTATTGGTCTGCAAGTTAAACTTGCAACTCCAAAAACTATTTTGGGATAAATCAAATTACAATTCGTCCCCATTGCTAAGGGGGAGATAATTCTTTCTTTTTACTTTCCCAAATCTTTCAAAGAAAATTGCCATTAAGACTAGGTTTTACTGTTCTTTAATATACTTAAATGAATGTTTTCGTTCTACTATTTGGAAACTGAACAATTAATAAAATGTCAAAAATATGTTCTTTGGGCGGCGATAGATGGCAGGTGGCAAGTCCGAATAGCTAGCCGAGATCATGGTGGAATTAACCACCATGACCGAGACCAAAGGAAATAGAAAACTAATACGGGAAAGTCTGTGCCACTCTGTGGTACCACTAGTTTTTTAATTAGTGAAATCACTTTAGTCCTGGAGTTAAATGTACTAAATTATAAATTATTTCCTTGTTTCAAATATAGTCGCATAGCAGTGAAAATATACCCGAAAACTCTATCAATTAACATTATTTTTCGTTTCTTAAATGGTATGTCGAATTGAAAATTATTCAAAAGCATAAAAAAGACTATTTAGTTTCATTGTTTACCGGCGATGTAAAATTAATTAGCTGATATACACAAATTCGTTTATAATTGGTATAGAAATGTAGTCCCTCATGGCATCACATACGAGACGCCACCAGACTGCTGCCAACCTGTGACGTCATCGGAGTCGTTTCACGTTTGCCTCAACTTTCCGTGGGTAGGAAGCGACTATGGCGTCTCTGTATAGTCTACGCTCGAAGGGATACACAGTTCAATCATTATTTTTACTCTACTTGCTACCTGGGTGAATGCAGATTTCAATAGTAAATCACACTGGAATAAAATCAAAATATACGAAAAGTAAGACCAATTTGCTGGGCACATCAATTATCGTGTGTATAGGCATGTCTTTTTTATATTGTTTATTTAAGGTCGCCTTGGAAACAACTTGGTCATTGGCGACCACATTTACAAAAATATAGATTCTTACAAATTTACATGATTATCAAATTCATGAGGTACAAATACATTAGAGCTAGAGGGTTAATACAGTATTTGTACTGAGATTGACAAACTATATATAATCAATTGCTAAAAACAGTTAACCAGCTTAAATTTGTTAAGGAGTTGAATGATTTTCATGCATCCAGAATAAGAATTTAAAATACAGTGGAGATCATTATTAATGTTAAAGTTTCTTCTGTCCGTCGTCATCACATGGCAATCAACAATAAGATGCTTTGTAGACTCAGGCAGCGTCTGCTTCTGCAGTCTGCAGTTTGGGCACAGATCAGGAATAGTGTTTTTTAAAAGGTGGTCATGGCTAAGGTAAAAATGACCTATTCGCAGTCTGGTTATGATCACTTGCTGTCTTCTGCTAAGGTTAAAGGATGTGATGGGAGATTCCTCAATGTATTCCTAACTGCTTGTAATTTGGAGGGTGACATTTTCCAGTTTCGGTCCCAAAGCTTCTTGACCGCGAGTAGGAGGTACTTATTATTAAAGTCAGGGAGTGAGCCACCAGCTTTGGTCTCAATTTCTGGAAGAGAGATTGCTGCTTTCGCCGCTGCGTCCGCTTCTTCATTGCCCTGGACACCTATGTGGGACGGGAGCCAAGCAATTGTGATGCGGTATCCTTTACAGAAAGCGTGATAAAGCTTTTCTTGGATCACTGGGTTCAAAGAATGGCGGTTGCGGACGGCGGATAGAACAGATAATGCATAAAATAACAATTTCTGGATTGGATAGTCTTAGGATGCTAATGTCTATAGCTTTGATAATAGCCCAGGCTTCACATGAGAAAATGGAATAGAAGTCTGGTAGACGATAAAGTTACTTGGGGGTGGGTAGACGGAAGTAACAGCTCCACTAGCTTTTGATTGTTGCTTGAATCAATCCGTGAAAAATTGGCTATGGTTTACAAATTCGTGCTGAAACTCCAAGATTAGTTTGCCTAAGGATATGTTTCGGGAGATAGGGATTTGTCAGTTTAGTTGCTTCCGTGTTTATTGGCAGAGTGAAATGGACCCAAGGGGGAAGGGGATTGAGTTTCCTCTTCATGATATCATGCGATATTATGCCAAGTTCATTCCGGTACTTAGTGAGTCTAACACTTCGTGGTTTAGGATAGTTAGGATGATTTGCATATTGGAAGGATGTGGAAAGGTTACAAGTATACTTAAGTGTGGGATTTGGAGGGCAACAATGGGTTGAGTTATCGAATTTTAAGCATAGGTACTTTCTACGGAGGTCTAAGGAATGGAGGCCCGCTTCAACTAGCAGGCTAGTACATGGGCTGGTCCTGAAGGCCCCTTAGAACTTAGGCGACATGCAGAGTTGACTATAGGGTCCAATGTTCTTAGTAAATGGTTGCTAGCTGAGCCAGAAGCCACGGATTCATAATCTAACCTTGATTGTATCAAAGATTTGTAACAATTGATTAGGCAAATGACATCAGCTCCCCATTTATGTGAAGACAACATTTTGATTATGTTAAGTCTAACAGAGCAATCAGCTTTAAGGGAAAAAATGTGGTATTTCCACGAATGCTTTTGGTCGAATGTTAAACCCAGAATTTTACTGGTATTCGTTCTTCTCAGATTATGATCACCAATTTTCAGGACTACTGAAGACGAGTTCAACATTTTTCGAGATCTTGAGACAACCATGAATTCTGATTTCGTTTTTGATAAGATCAATCCTGATGACTTGGTTCATTTATTAATCATATTGAGGGATTCCTGCATAATGTTTATGGTTAATTTAATATCATTGCCGCTGCAGAGGAGGGTGATATCATCAGCGAACAGGAATAGTTTCACTGGGCTTTTCACTGTATTACTCACTTCATTTACGGCGATGAGGAATAATAACACAGTTAAAACTGACCCTTGAGGAAGGCCGTTTGGCATCTCAACATGGTGTGACGTCTTATCTTGAATACGGACCTGGAGAAATCTATGTTCAGTGAAGTTCTTTATAAAAGCAAACATATTGCCCTTGATTGGCAGTGTAGCAATAATAGACATAAGTTTGGATTTATGGACCATTTCATAGGCCTGTTCAAGATCAAATGTGTAACAACCATGACATGGTGAAGCATGCTAAGGGCATTACAGATTTCTAAATAACTTCCCACCAAGTGATCATTCGTGGAGTGAAACGTTCTGATACCACTTTGGGAAAGAGAAGAGAGGCTTCTTGATTCTAGTAACCATATAAGACGGTTAAATACCATCTTCTCAAGCAGTTTACATAGATTGCATGTTAGAGATATGGGCCGATAGTTACATGGATTGAATTTGTCCTTATTCTGCTTAAGAATTGGTATCACTATGGCTTCTTTCCATTGGTCAGGAAAGATCTGAGATGACCATATAACATGATATATCAGAAGAGATGGGTCAGGGCCTTCACTGGTAGATTTTAAGAAAACTGTTGGGAATGTTGTCCGGGCCTGGAGAAGAGTTGTTACTTTTCTTCAACACATAAAGTAGGTCATCCACGGTGAAAGTACTGTTATAATGGTCATCGTTGGAACCAACCAATGAAGAAATAATATCTTGAGGGATTTGAAATTTCAGTTCAAGTGTATTGACATGTTCGGAATAATAATTGTAGTAGCTGGAGTTCTTAGCAAAGGATATAGAAAGTAAATTTCTGACGTCTTGCGGTTGTGAGTACTTATTACCATTTGAGTCCATTAACATGGATGGGATGGGGTTCAACGGTGCACCGCTAATGGACTTGATTTATTCCATAGCAAAGAGGAAGGGGTCTGTCTAGTTACTGATGACGTAAAATTCTTCCAAGACTGAAGCCTAGTTGTTTTTAATATTAAGCGAGCTTTAGCCCTTGCTTTTCTAAAGAGGATTCCGTTTTCAATAGTTTCAGTTTTCTTATACTTCCTGAAACATCTTTCTTTTCTTTGATGGCTGCTGTACATTCCTCATTCCACCAAGGAACCTGGAGTTTCCTATTTTTCCAGAGCTTAGAGGTATGGATGAATTAGCCGCAAAGGTCAACATGTTAGTAAAATTCTAAACTGTTTTATTTATAAGAGAAGGAGGAGACGAGTCTGGTTTGGGAAAGTTATCAACATTAATAATATTGTTGTGCTGGAATTCTAACCAATTTGCATGGTTAATCAAACATTTAGGGTGAGTTTAAGATTCTTCGCCATTTGTCGATCAGAGTTCATAAAAATAGGATAGTGATCGCTGTCATAAAGTTGATCGAAGGTGTTCCAAACACATTTAGTAGCAATATTACTAGTCGCAAAACTCAAGTCTATTGCACTCTCCGTACCATTGCTTGCATTGAATCTTGTAGACTTCCGTTATTCAGTAGAATTAAATCATCATAATTATCAAGCCATTCTTCTATAGATTTACCCCTTCCATCAGTTCTTTGAGATCCCCACATGATATTATGACTGTTAAAATCACCCACTACTATGACTGGTTTAGGGAGTTGCGTGATAATATTGTCAAGTTCGAGAATATTCATCGTTTGACTATTTGGTAAGTAAATATTACACACAGTCACCACTATGTTAAGCTTAATCGATATGGCCGCGGCTTCTAAGGAGGTTTGTAGTGGGATATTATAACGAAAAACATCTTGTTTCAAAAAAGTCGCAACTCCCCCAATTGCAATTAGAACATCTCTTCTGTTGCAGAATACACTTTTATATCCACGTAACTGAGCACATGTGTTGCCCTTAAAATTGGTTTCTTGCAGGCAGAGAACTTGAGGGCTCAAGTCGTTGATGAGAATTTTTAAGAAAGACATTCGGGAGTGGAAGCCATTACAATTCCACTGCATAATATCCATGAATAAATGTAGAAAATAAATGGGCGTAGTATTAGACTGAAGACGTCTGTGATATATCCATGTCAGTCATCACTGCATCAAGTTTTTTGATAATTCTCGAGCATCTATTTTTCACACCACGATTTGTTAGTGTTTGATGATAAGCTCTTAACATTGCCGTTAATGCTGCAAAATCATCTGTGAATTCCCTGGCAACTGTCACAGTGCAGTTATTACCTTCCGTTCTGTCAAAGAGACTTTCGACTTGATGCAGATTTAGTGGGAAATGGATTTTGGAGGATTCTAAGATAGTTTTAGTATCAGACCACGACTGATCATCAACATTTTCAAAAGAGGTTTTCCCTTTTTTCTAATTTTTGGAGTGTTGTTTCTTTATTTTTTTATTCTCCGCAGTTTTATCATCCATGTCAGAGGTTTCCGAGTTACTGTCATTCTCGCTATCTGATGGGTTGCTAATCAGTTCTGTATTCGAGCTTACAGTAGATAACGGTCTCTTTAATCTGACAGCGCTGCAGGAAAGGTCAACGTCCATTGAGTTTTCTTTTGAGGCAACGCGGTTTCTCACGGTCGGCTCATGGAGAGGAGAGGTACGTAGAGGGGAAAAGCTGTCAAGGCCAAGGTTAGCGCTAGAACTTTCGGTCTGTTCGCTCTCGGGAAGCGTAGGTTCAAATGCATTGGGAGAAACATTATTAGAATGATCAAAACTCTCATTATATGATTCTGTGATTTCTACTTCCGTAGGG
>JAHLJT010008446.1:214801364-214869062 GCA_031308135.1 Acheta domesticus
TAGTGCTATCTACACAGCACATATTTTCTCGCCACTGTTTCGAAAAGCTCCGTAATATTACACTACTACATAATCAGCAAACGTGTTTTTCAAACAGCAATTTCTTTCCTCTCCATGACTTGAACTCATATCTTCAGAGTTAACGTGCCGGCACTCATACCACTACGAATGGCCGTATGGGTCGACCTCGGACACAGGCATAAAAAATATAAATGCCTGTTTCATGTAAAAAAAACATATAATTGTTTGGGGACACAGTATAAAAAAATTCATCTCTGATATATTTTTTGCTTTCTCATTAAATTAAAATTCAAATATTCAAATTCACACGGCGTGCACGCCAAAGCACGTACGTATTGCATTGTTTCTAAACGCCTCGCAATATTATACTTCTACATACTCCAGAAAGAGGATGTTCAACCACCCAACTCTTTTCCTGCCCCTGAAACCAGGCTCAGATCCTCAAAGCTAACATGCCGGCACTCACACCACGACGCCACACAAGCGACGTATGAGTGCAACTCGAACAGAGGCATAAAAAAGTTTTTTTTTTTTTTAACATTTGTCACGTTTCCTCGCGGTGCGTCTCCGAACCCGTTGTGGGGCGTTGAGCGCTTGGAGTTAATCCTCCGTTATATCAATTCTTTAATTTTTGGAGTAATCCTCCATTACTGCAATGTCGGTAGTCCGTATGTCGTTGTCTAGAAGACCGCCAGGCAGCATCTCTGCGCACGCGCCTCTCGCGCGCCCCTGCGTCACTACCCAGCGGCACCACATACGCCATTTTGCCTCGAGCGAAACTTGTTGCCATATTTATCCTGTTTCCAAGCCATGAATAGATCGTTTTTACACCTTGGTTTAGTGAGAAAGGCTTGCTCGTCAACTGGAATGTATCTCCCGGCTTATAACATGACTGACAATAGTCAATAAATCGATTCCAGACACTAGATATTAAAGCAAATTTGTCATTTGCAACGCTCTCTCCGTATAGATTTTTTTGTCAAATCGTAAAAATCGCATTATCTCTGAAAATCTTAATCGAGACATCGTTTCCTTGAAAAAAGTGTATACCCACGTACTGACCACAACGTATTGAATATCGGTATATCCTCGCACCACCTACACCTCGGGCATCAAGCATGGTTCAAGTTCAATTCGTGATAGAGAACATTGGTATCACCCAGAACTCTTTGCGATATCGCAAAAATAATATTGTCTATAAAGAGCCACCACGCACAGCTTTCACTGTCTTCTAAAATAGTGTGCCTTGCATGTGCTGCTGGCCAACTCACAAATGATATTTCTTTACATTCCTATCAGTGATAAAATCACTTCAACAATTTCTTTCTACTCTGTACCATCCGGGCAACAAGGATGATTGTTTTTCCATTTTCAACAATGTCGGAAGCAGTATTATTGCTCCATATCCTTCGAGCATACTTCTTACTAGGAACTCTTATTTGATCCACGTTTTTGCCTAATAATATTCTATC
The DNA here is from genome assembly GCA_031308135.1 of Acheta domesticus. Taxonomy (NCBI): domain Eukaryota; kingdom Metazoa; phylum Arthropoda; class Insecta; order Orthoptera; family Gryllidae; genus Acheta; species Acheta domesticus. The sequence goes on from JAHLJT010008446.1 coordinate 214,802,858, forward strand.
GAATAGAACATTGGTTTCTTCTGTTATATTTTTTTCTTCACTATCAATTCCTTGTTCGCACACTTTCTTGCAACGAACCATTTTAGGAGTAGAAACATATCTTCCACTGCTCCTTTGTGTCTTTAGGAATATAGCAGCAGTTTCTTCCACGACTAGAAGCAGAATGTAATTTCATTCATAATACTAGTAAAACTAGCATGTTCACTTTAAGAAATATAAGAAAATAGACAACAAAATAATCCACTGCAAGTAATGTTAGAAAACTTACTCATAGGAAGTCCTAGTCATCTGACGTGTCCGAACTGCAATTCCGAACATGAAATTGTTGTTCTGAACTCAAAAACTCCCCTCCATCTGGATTATCAAAAGCAATATTTTCTAACACTGCAGCTATGCTTTCAGGCGACAAGGATTTATGGTCGCGAAAAAAACCAGCTTCTCGTACAAGAGCCAGAAGGAAACTGAGGAAGCAACGTGTTTATACAAGTAAGCTACGAAGGACTAAGAAATTACAAGAGTGAGAGACAAGTTACGTCTGGAAAAAACTCTCGGATAAGGTGTTTCAGAAACTATAATTCCCGTTCTAAATTTATATTGTTAGAACGCAAAGGGAACAGGCTATAGCGCAGGCGAAGACCCAAGGAGGAGAAATGACGCCCGGTTGGCATTATAGGCAATTTTATTATTTTTCAAGACATATGCATTTTAAAAGCACAATGTAACTAAACACGATATCAATAAAAGAAAACGATAAAATGACACGAAATTGCAATCTCATATGTACAGAAACTAAGAAATGCCTAAGTAGTTAAAGAGCGCCAACGAGGACATAGCGCCTCTGGGCGATCTAGTGTTAATTGGCAAGTGACTGCTGCCATGGCTGCTCTGTCCCTCCACGGTGGGGCTGCTGGTGTCGGCGCTTGCAGGTGGAGGGCTGCCCGCTTCCAGTTGAGATGTCGCCAGGGAGGCGCTGGTGGTCCCATACTCCGCATCCAGTCAACTAAGTAGTAGGGCAGGCGCCGCTGCCCGGCGGATGTTCCGTTCGCCTCAGTCGCGTTGTCCATCTTGACGCCCGGCGAAGTCAGGCGTAGGGTGGTTTCGACGTTCAGAGGGAAGTCGAGGTGCTAGCAGGGTCGTTGTGAGGTCCCCAAGAGTAATGCGGTGTCCACAAAGGAAGGTTGTTGCTCCTCCAGAAGACTAGTTAGAATAATCAGCGAGTGGATCAGTAGCTAGGTGAGCAGTCCAACGACAGAGCAGGTACACTGCGACGGTGGGCACCGCCCACTCCTGCACGCAGCATTTACAACTTACACCAAGCGATAAGTTAAATTCGAAATTACATCAAACACAGGACAGAATGATCCGGACGGCTTCTCGTCAACTACCTGCCTCGTCTATTCTCGATTGTTGCCTTGTGAAGTAAACTCGATCATGTGACAAATGCGGCAGCTGGAAGAAAAGAAGCGGTGTTTGATGTCTTCGCGAAACAATGGAAAAATCAACGTACACCTTTTAAAAGATGAAAATCTCTGCACAAAACACTATTACTTCGCGCTGTCTTCGCAGTAGCGATGAAGCCAACCTTCTGCTCGCTCGACTCACCCCGCTCAAAGAACGGAGTGAACAAAAACAAAGATATCTCTGTGTGTACAGCTCTTGTCATTGCTGCAATTCTCTGGGAACTTCCAATACGAGGACTTCCGTATACGGATGGTATTTACACACAAAATAAGAAAATGTAAACGCTATTTATACACAAAAAAAAATACTGTACACTTTGTCACTGTGTAATTTAACACTGTTCACTTTGACTTCACTACATAAATCTAATTAGCTTCATAGCGCTCTTATTACTTTCTGCATTGGCACTTGCCAAGTTAGTCAGAAATTGAATAATAATGTGTGCGTTCATTGTGTAACGTTTAGACATCGTTTTACTACTTCTTTGTTCCTTTGCCGAGGGAGACCATTGGCTGCCAAACAGCATTTTCAGTTCGTCCGACCACCTCTTATTCTGCCTGCCGACGAGTCTCTTCCCAAGTCTTGGATCCCAAGCGGTAATTCTGTGTGAGACAGCGGGCATGGGGAACTCGCATGATGTGATCTGTCCAACGGCATTTCAGATATCTGTTTGAGTAGATATCCTCCTACAATTCTAAATGCTAATTTATATCAAAAGATTATTCGAAAATGCATTAATAAATTATAGAACCCTTCAGGCAGAACGCGTATACAAACTTCTTCAATAAACAGACAGAAGATCTTTTTGAATCTAATGCTTCGATTTCATTTCTTTTTAAGCTTGATTCAAATGATTTGATCAGTTACTTACAATACAATTAAAGTGAAAAATTTGTAGTAGCGATTTCCCTAAAAACTTATTACTCACATGAAAAGAAACGTGCTTTATTCATTAGTGTATTGGTGAAATGAGAACGTCATGTCACTCGCTCTTTGCAGTGTAATATATACAGTTTCCTAACAGTTCCTTGCTTGTGTGTGAATACACACTTCTCTCACTGTTCCGTTCATTTTATTTCCTACATGAGCGCTTGGGAGTTACGATTGTATGTTACACTAGAATATAATCGAATTATATCATAGTACGACATATTTCCTGGACCCTTCAAAAATCATATGTATAAACATGTTTCTTATTCATTAGTGAATTTTGCAAAGCGAATGCATGCACTCTTTACGAGAAAGACAAAGTACAGTAACACCAAAATGTACATACGAATTTCTGAAGTGTTCATTTCTTCTGTGTTTACGGAACGTTCAAATCATTTTTTTTGAGAATTAAGATTAAGTCAGTAGTTAATTACAGTATACGATAATATATACGGAGTGAATTTCGAAAGCGGTTTCCTAACAGTTCCTTGGTCATGTGAACACACAGTTCAAACATCTGTTTTCGTTCACTTTGTTTATTACGTGAGTATTCACGTGTTTCGATAGTAAATCACACTCTAGAATTAAAACGAAAATATTAAACAGTACGACCCGTATTTCCCGGACATATCACATAATCCTGTGTTATAAAGCTATGTCTCTTATTCTAGTAGCGATATTTTGCGAAGCAAGCGCGTGCACTCTTTCAAGAAAGTGTATTACCGCCATACCCAAATGGCTTCTACTAAGTATTTCTGATTGTTAATTGCCCTCGTGTTTACCATAAAGAGCGCAATTACATCATTAGGTATTAGAGGATATATATACGGTGTGAGTTTAGGAATATGTTCCCTAAAAATTTATTGCCCGTGGTAAAAGCTCTTCACGCGACTCTTTTTCTTTCCTTTCTTTGCTATGTGAGTGCACGCGATTTCGATAGTAAATCACACTAAAAGCAATCAATATGAATGAAAATGACCCTTTCCTGTACCCTGCAATAGTCGAGTGTATAAAAAATATCTCTTGTTGAATTATATGAACATTTTGCGAAGCGAGAGTCGTGCACTCTCTTAAGGAGACTCCACAATGCAATACAACCTAAGTCCTTGTACTAATGGAATTCTAACGTGTTTCATTGCCCTTGTTGTTTTACGCAACGTTCATATTCACTGTTTCGGCAACACAAGAGCGTCAATGTCCAGTAGCTATTTAAAGTATAGTATATACGGAGTGCTTTTATAATCGGGTTCCCTAACATGGTCATTGCTGATGTAAATACACATTTCATTACTACTACGCACGTGCACTCATTGATACGTGTGTGTGAAGGCTTGTTTCAATAGTAAATTAAACTAGCATAAAATCGAAATATATCAGTACGATCAAGTACGATCCCATTGCTTGGCACTATCAACTATCTTGTGTATAGACAATGTCCCTGATTATTCCCCATTCCTGGACTCACTAAATAATCGTGTGTATAAACAGAGTCGCTTATTCATTAGCGAATTTTCCGAAGCGAGTGCGTGCAGTCTTTTCAAGTAGGCACAGTACAGCACAAGCCAGATTGCTAGTACTAACCCACTTCTGAAGTCTTCATTACTCTTGTGTTTCCGCAATGGTCATATCACGGGTTTAATGAGAAACGAGGTTGTCAATTTGTCCAGTAGCATTTACTCTATAATTTATACAAAATAATTTTAGAAACGGGTTCCTTAACAGTTTCTTGCTCCTGTGAGGACACACTTCACTTACTATTTTCGTTCACTTTAACAGCTACGTGGATGAATGTTTGTTTCAATAGTAAATCGCAGTAAAATAAATCGAAATATATAAAAGTACGACTTATTTCCTGTACCTCACTTAATATCCTGAGTATAAACCAAGTCGCTTATTGATTAGCGAATTATTGGAAGCGAGCGCGTCCACTCTTTTCAAGAAAGGCACAGTACAACCTGAGAGCTTGTACAGTATGTAGCTATGTACAGTATACAAATATACTATGGAAAATCGTAAACAAGACTCCCTAAATATTGGAATATTAATTTAATTTCAACAACAATAGTATTGTCCCCTACTGATCGCCAACTGTAGAGAATCGTAAATATTCTCCTTCTATTATTGTTTACGAACGCAAATATCTTTGTTCCTGTTCGTGGAGCAAACTCTAGAGAATCATAAACACTTTCTCCTTCACGATAGGTATTTTATATGATATTTATATACGCAAATGGCAACAATGTTATTCTAAATGCTTCTAAAACTTATTTATATTATTACGTGACATATTCCTTCCGTTAATATTCCTCCGAGGATATTAGAATTCCGGTCGCGAAGTCGCCCCTATGCAGGTATGAGATTAACACTAGGATTGCTGATCTGGAAATTTTATTGGGTCGTGTCTATTTCTAAAAATAATTGTCATATTCAGTTCAAAAATTCTAATACCAACACAGTTGGCTAAATTTATTGACGTCAAATCCCCTTTTGTCATTGCTGTGCTTATTGATTGTAGCAAACAAAACATGTATTTCAATCCAAATAAACACAAAAACAAAACACAAGGTATCTACTTCAAAACAACACATTTATCATATAACGCTTCAAATAACACATTCATACAACAAAACATATTATTCATACTGTGCACTTTGGAAATTTTGAAAATGGCCATCACAAATATCCAATTATAAGTACAACTCTGGGCCTTGTGACATCATTTTCTTCTGTACTTAATTCAAAGAAAATACATTTATTTCCCTGGAAAACAGCTGGACGCGCAACCACTCCGGAATCGCCTGGAAAGAAGCTCCTTCAATTAACTATCATTCTATGAATCTGTTACTAATTCACCGACATTTCACAATAAAAACATAACTTTCCAAATTCACGAACTTCCGGGACTTTCCCGAGCATGTACTCAGCCAACTGCTCTTCACCGAGTCCACCACAGACCGACTAAAAGCATTGTTAGTGATCTAGCCTGCAGCGCAGACCCAACAGCAAAGAAAACGTCGATATCTTCACAAGACATAATAGCACTTTACAAGTTAAATTAGACCATAGTTCCTGTCCGTTCAGTTTACTAAATACATTCTACATTACATTATCAAATTTCACTTCCTGAATTTATTTGTCTGCACTCCGTCCGAATATTAACACACATTTAAATGTCTATTGTATTCATAACATTCCTTTCCGTGTCACGGCACCTACCAGACTGTTCCGGTACTGCTTCATTCGTTGCTAAACAATCGTCACAGTACGCAGTAATTTTGGAAAACGGGTTCCAAACAGGTCATTCGCTCGTGTGGATACACCTTCGAGCATGGATAACAGCATAGAGGCGATCCTGGGCGGAGAATTTTGAACCAAACATAACTCTGCTCCGTGACGTCACAGTTGGCAGGAACAGCGCATGGCAGGTTGGATTGCAGCGTTCGGATTCAGTTTCCCGACTTCATTTTACCTGCATTTTGTGGACATTGTGTGCGTTGTGAGGGCAATTTTCTGTCGAGTGAAGATGGTTGTTTCTTGCTGTGCATGAAATTAATGCATGAATCGGTACCAAAAAGGAGTTGATATTTGAGTTTTTCGGTGGTACGTACTAGTGATCGTATGTTTTTAGGTTAGGTAGATGCTGTTTCACTTTTTCGCAATGTTTTGAAAAGAAAAAACAATAATGTATGTTTTGAGAATGAATGTTACTATTTGACAAGTATTCTCTTTAATTTTAAATCTGTAAATACTTAAACATTCAGATACTCAGCTTTAGAAAAATAAGTTTTAATCCTTTTCCTATTATATAATATCCATAACTATCTGTTCTTTTAAGTAAGTAAAATATACATAAACCTGGAGATTGCTGTCAATTCGGTGCAAGATGTTTTTAATTATAAAGGAGAAGGGTTATGAAAAATCTTGGAGAAAATTAGAACAGAAACTTAATGCAAACAATATAGTATTGGTCTGCAAGTTAAACTTGCAACTCCAAAACTATTTTGGGATAAATCAAATTACAATTCGTCCCCATTGCTAAGGGGGAGATAAATCTTTCTTTTACTTTCCCAAATCTTTCAAGAAAATTGCCATTAGACTAGGTTTTACTTGTTCTTTAATATACTTAAATGAATGTTTCGTTCTACTATTTGGAAACTGACAATTAATAAAATGTCAAAAAAATGTTCTTTGGGCGGCGATAGATGGCAGGTGGCAGTCCGAATAGCTAGCCGAGATCATGGTGGAATTAACCACCATGACCGAGGACCAAAGGAAATAGAAAACTAATACGGTAAATTCTGTGCCACTCTGTGGTAACACTAGTTTTTTAATTAGTGAAATCACTTTAGTCCTGGAGTTAAATGTACTAAATTATAAATTATTTCCTTGTTTCAAATATAGTCGCGATAAGCAGTGAAAATATACCCGAAAAACTCTATCAATTAACATTATTTTTCGTTTCTTAAATGGTATGTCGAATTGAAAATTATTCAAAAGCATAAAAAAAGACTATTTAGTTTCATTAGTTTGACCGGCGATGTAAAATTAATTAGCTGATATACACAAATTCGTTATAATGGTATAGAAATGTAGTCCCTCATGGCATCACATACGAGGACGCCACCAGACTGCTGCAACCTGTGACGTCATCGAGTCGTTTCACGTTTGCCTCAACTTTTCCCGTGGGTAGAAGCGACTATGGCGTCTCTGTTATAGTCTACGCTCGAAGGGATACCACAGTTCAATCATTATTTTTACTCTACTTGCTACCTGGGTGAATGCAGATTTCAATAGTAATCACACTGGAATAAAATCAAAATATACGAAAAGTAAGACCAATTGCTGGGCACATCAATTATCGTGTAGTATAGGCACATTGTCTTTTTTAATATGTGTTATTTAAGTCGCCTTGGAAGAACAACTTGGTCATTGGCGACCACATTTACAAAAATATAGATTCTTACAAATATCATGATTATCAAATTTCATTGAGGTACAAAATACATTAGGAGCTAGAAGGGTTAACTACAGTTATTTTGTACATTGAGATGACAAACGATATATAATCAAATTTGCTAAAGCAGTCGTAACCAGCTTAAATTTGTTAAGGAGTTGAATGATTTTCATGCATCCAGAATAAGAATTAAATACAGTGGATGATCATTATTAATGTTAAAGTTTCTTCTGTCCGTCGTCATCACATGGCAATCAACCAATAAGATGCTTTGTAGACTCAGGCAGCGTCTGCTTCTGCAGTCTGCAGTTTGGGCACAGATCAGGAATAGTGTTTTTTAAACGGTTGGTCATGGCTAAGGTAAAAACATGACCTATTCGCAGTCTGGTTATGATCACTTGCTGTCTTCTGCTAAGGTTAAAGGATGTGATGGGAGATTCCTCAATGTTATCCTAACTGCTTGTAATTTGGAGGGTGACATTTTCCAGTTTCGGTCCCAAAGCTTCTTGACCGCGAGTAGGAGGTACTTATTAAGGTCAGGGAGTGAGCCACCTGCTTTGGTCTCAATTTCTGGAAGAGAGATTGCTGCTTTCGCCGCTGCGTCCGCTTCTTCATTGCCCTGGAACCTATGTGGGACGGGAGCCAAGCAATTGTGATGCGGTATCCTTTACAGAAAGCGTGATAAAGCTTTTCTTGGATCACTGGGTTCAAAGAATGGCGGTTGCGGACGGCGGATAGAACAGATAATGCATAAAATAACAATTTCTGGATTGGATAGTCTTAGGATGCTAATGTCTATAGCTTTGATAATAGCCCAGGCTTCACATGAGAAAATGGAATAGAAGTCTGGTAGACGATAAAGTTACTTGGGGGGTGGGTAGACGGAAGTAACAGCTCCACTAGCTTTTGATTGTTGCTTGAATCCATCAGTGAAAAATTGGCTATGGTTTACAAATTCGTGCTGAAACTCCAAGATTAGTTTGCCTAAGGATATGTTTCGGGAGATAGGGATTTGTCAGTTTAGTTGCTTCCGTGTTTATTGGCAGAGTGAAATGGACCCAAGGGGGAAGGGGATTGAGTTTCCTCTTCATGATATCATGCGATATTATGCCAAGTTCATTCCGGTACTTAGTGAGTCTAACACTTCGTGGTTTAGGATAGTTAGGATGATTTGCATATTGGAAGGATGTGGAAAGGTTACAAGTATACTTAAGTGTGGGATTTGGAGGGCAACAATGGGTTGAGTTATCGAATTTTAAGCATAGGTACTTTCTACGGAAGGTCTAAGGAATGGAGGCCCGCTTCAACTAGCAGGCTAGTACATGGGCTGGTCCTGAAGGCCCCTTAGAACTTAGGCGACATGCAGAGTTGACTATAGGGTCCAATGTTCTTAGTAAATGGTTGCTAGCTGAGCCCAGAAGCCACGGATTCATAATCTAACCTTGATTGTATCAAAGATTTGTAACAATTGATTAGGCAAATGACATCAGCTCCCCATTTATGTGAAGACAACATTTTGATTATGTTAAGTCTAACAGAGCAATCAGCTTTAAGGGAAAAAATGTGGTATTTCCACGAATGCTTTTGGTCGAATGTTAAACCCAGAATTTTACTGGTATTCGTTCTTCTCAGATTATGATCACCAATTTTCAGGACTACTGAAGACGAGTTCAACATTTTTCGAGATCTTGAGACAACCATGAATTCTGATTTCGTTTTTGATAAGATCAATCCTGATGACTTGGTTCATTTATTAATCATATTGAGGGATTCCTGCATAATGTTTATGGTTAATTTAATATCATTGCCGCTGCAGAGGAGGGTGATATCATCAGCGAACAGGAATAGTTTCACTGGGCTTTTCACTGTATTACTCACTTCATTTACGGCGATGAGGAATAATAACACAGTAAAACTGACCCTTGAGGAAGGCCGTTTGGCATCTCAACATGGTGTGACGTCTTATCTTGAATACGGACCTGGAGAAATCTATGTTCAGTGAAGTTCTTTATAAAGCAAACATATTGCCCTTGATTGGCAATGTAGCAATAATAGACAGAAGTTTGGATTTATGGACCATTTCATAGGCCTGTTCAAGATCAAGTGTAACAACCATGACATGGTCAAGCATGCTAAGGGCATTACAGATTTCTAAATAACTTCCCACCAAGTGATCATTCGTGGAGTGAAACGTTCTGATACCACTTTGGGAAAGAGACAAGAGGCTTCTTGATTCTAGTAACCATATAAGACGGTTAAATACCATCTTCTCAAGCAGTTTACATAGATTGCATGTTAGAGATATGGGCCGATAGTTCCATGGATTGAATTTGTCCTTATTCTGCTTAAGAATTGGTATCACTATGGCTTCTTTCCATTGGTCAGGAAAGATCTGAGATGACCATATAACATGATATATCTGAAGAAGATGGGTCAGGGCTTCACTGGTAGATTTTAAGAAAACTGTTGGGAATGTTGTCCGGGCCCGGAGAAGAGTTGTTACTTTTCTTCAACACATAAAGTAGTTCATCCACGGTAAAAGTACTGTTATAATGGTCATCGTTGGAACCAACCAATGAAGAAATAATATCTTGAGGGATTTGAAATTTCAATTCAAGTGTATTGACATGTTCGGGATAATAATTGTAGTAGCTGGAGTTCTTAGCAAAGGATATAGAAAGTAAATTTCTGACGTCTTGCGGTTGTGAGTACTTATTACCGTTTGAGTCCATTAACATGGATGGGATGGGGTTCAACGGTGCACCGCTAATGGACTTGATTTTATTCCATAGCAAAGAGGAAGGGGTCTGTCTAGTTATTGATGACGTAAAATTCTTCCAAGACTGAAGCCTAGTTGTTTTTAATATTAAGCGAGCTTTAGCCTTGCTTTTCTAAAGAGGATTCCGTTTTCAATAGTTTCAGTTTCTTATACTTCCTGAAACATCTTTTCTTTTCTTTGATGGCTGCTGTACATTCCTCATTCCACCAAGGAACCTGGAGTTTCCTAATTTTTCCAGAGCTTAGAGGTATGGATGAATTAGCCGCAAAGGTCAACATGTTAGTAAAATTCTGAACTGTTTTATTATAAGAGAAGGAGGAGACGAGTCTGGTTTGGGAAAGTTATCAACATTAATAATATTGTTGTGCTGGAATTCTAACCAATTTGCATGGTTAATCAATCATTTATGGTGAGTTTTAAGATTCGTCGCCATTTGTCGATCAGAAGTTCATGAAAATAGGATAGTGATCGCTGTCATAAAGTTGATCGAAGGTGTTCCAAACACATTTAGTAGCAATATTACTAGTCGCAAAACTCAAGTCTATTGCACTCTCCGTACCATTGCTTGCATTGAATCTTGTAGACTTCCGTTATTCAGTAGAATTAAATCATCATAATTATCAAGCCATTCTTCTATAGATTTACCCCTTCCATCAGTCTTTGAGATCCCCACATGATATTATGACTGTTAAAATCACCCACTACTATGACTGGTTTAGGGAGTTGCGTGATAATATTGTCAAGTTCGAGAATATTCATCGTTTGACTATTTGGTAAGTAAATATTACACACAGTCACCACTATGTTAAGCTTAATCGATATGGCCGCGGCTTCTAAGGAGGTTTGTAGTGGGATATTATAACGAAAAACATCTTGTTTCAAAAAAGTCGCAACTCCCCCAATTGCAATTAGAAAATCTCTTCTGTTGCAGAATACACTTTTATATCCACGTAACTGAGCACATGTGTTGCCCTTAAAATTGGTTTCTTGCAGGCAGAGAACTTGAGGGCTCAAGTCGTTGATGAGAATTTTTAAGAAAGACATTCGGGAGTGGAAGCCATTACAATTCCACTGCATAATATCCATGAATAAATGTAGAAAATAAATGGGCGTAGTATTAGACTGAAGACGTCTGTGATATATCCATGTCAGTCATCACTGCATCAAGTTTTTTGATAATTCTCGAGCATCTATTTTTCACACCACGATTTGTTAGTGTTTGATGATAAGCTCTTAACATTGCCGTTAATGCTGCAAAATCATCTGTGAATTCCCTGGCAACTGTCACAGTGCAGTTATTACCTTCCGTTCTGTCAAGAGACTTTCGACTTGATGCAGATTTAGTGGGAAATGGATTTTGGAGGATTCTAAGATAGTTTTAGTATCAGACCACGACCTGATCATCAACATTTTCAAAAGAGGTTTTCCCTTTTTTCTAATTTTGGAGTGTTGTTTCTTTATTTTTTTATTCTCCGCAGTTTTATCATCCATGTCAGAGGTTTCCGAGTTACTGTCATTCTCGCTATCTGATGGGTTGCTAATCAGTTCTGTATTCGAGCTTACAGTAGATAACGGTCTCTTTAATCTGACAGCGCTGCAGGAAAGGTCAACGTCCATTGAGTTTTCTTTTGAGGCAACGCGGTTTCTCACGGTCGGCTCATGGAGAGGAGAGGTACGTAGAGGGGAAAAGCTGTCAAGGCCAAGGTTAGCGCTAGAAACTTTCGGTCTGTTCGCTCTCGGGAAGCGTAGGTTCAAATGCATTGGGAGAAACATTATTAGAATGATCAAAACTCTCAATATATGATTCTGTGATTTCTACTTCCGTAGGAGAAGCAGGGTATTAGTTAATTGGGAGTTAATTGGGACTCACGTTAATCGTACATAGTTTAATCGTATGTATAAACAGTGTCCCTTATTCATGAGCGATTTTCCCGAATGCTCGCCTGCACTCTTTTCAAGATGGGCACAGTACAGTTCAAGGGAAATGCTTGTAGTAAACAAATTCTGAAGCTTTCCTTGCACTTGTGTTTACACCGGGTTCATCTCACGTGTTTTTGCGAAATGAGATTGTCAATTTGTCAGTAACTATTTACAGTATGCGACAATATATACAATACAATATATACAATTAGAAACGTGTTCCTTAACAGTTTATTGCTCGTGTCAATACAAAGGGGATACTATTCTTGTTGACTTTATTTCTCACAAGACTACATACTGGTTAAAATAGTAAATCGCACTCGAATAAAACCCCAATATATCAAAAGTACGACCTACATTCAGGCTCAATAATTGTGTGTATAAGCAATTTCGTTATTGGTTAGCAATTTTTCCAAAGCAAGCCCGTGCAGTCTTTTCAAGTATGGCACAGTACAGTTCAAGTGAAATACGTGTAATAAACCATTACTTAAGTGTTAATTGCTCTTGTGTTTTTACACAACGTTCTTATAACGGTCTTTGGAAAGTGCGATCTACTTCCTGAACTAAATAATCGTGTGTATAAGCAATGTCGTTATTGATAAGCGAATTTACCTAAGCAAGCGCGTTGATTCTTTTCAAGCGTGACACAGTACAGTTCAAGGGAAGTGCTTGTAGTAAACATTTTTAAGTGTTCATTGCTCTTGTGTTTACACAACGTTCATATCACCGTGTTTTGCGAAATGAGATTGTCATTATGTGAGCTGCTTCTTACAGTATACGATAATATCTAGGGAGTCCTATTAGAAACGAGTTTGTAACAGTTCATTGCCTGTGTCAATACGTAAGACACACCATTCTTGTTAATTTAATTATTACGTCAATACATACGTGTTAAAGTAGTAAATCACATTCGAATAATATCGAAATATATCAAAAGTACGACCTATATTCTTTAATAATCGTGTTTATAAAAAATTTCGTAATTCAAAGCGAATTTTCCCAGGCAAGGGCGTGCAGTCTTTTAAAACATGGCACAGTACAGTCCAATGGAAATGCTTGTACCATTTCTGAAGTTTTTAATGTCTTTCTGTTTACATAACGTTCATATTACGGTGTTTGCGAAATATAATCGTCATTATACAGTAGTGTTTAGAGTTTGCTGTAACATATACGGAGTTCTATTAGAAATGGGTTCCATTAGAGTTCATTGCTTTTGTCAATACAGAACTCTCGCGCTACATTTGATCACTTCCTTTATTACGTGAATAAATACGTGTTTAAAATTAAATCACACTTGAATAAAATCAATATATATTAAAAGTACAACCTATTTCCATGGACTCACATTAATCGTATCTTAGTAGAATCGTGTGTAAAAGCAGAGTCTATTCATTAGCGAATGTTCTGAAATGCTCGCGTGCACCCTTTGCAAGCAAGGCAAAGCTACAATTCAAGGGAAATGCTTGTAGTAAACCAATTCTGAAGTTTCATTGCACTTGTGTTTACACCACGTTAATCTCACGAAGTTTTGCGAAATTAGATCGTCAATTTGTCAGTAAGTATTTACAGTATACGATCATATATAGGAGACGTATTAGAAACGGGTTCCCTTTACCCGTTTATGCTCGTGTCAATACACAGGAGATACTATTCTTGTTGACTTTATTTCTCACAAGACTACATACTGGTTAAAATAGTAAATCACACTCGAATAAAACTTAAATATTACAAATGTACGACCTACTTTCTGGACTCGATAATCGTGTTTAAAAGCAATTTCGTTATTCGTTAGCAATTTTTCCAAAGCACGCCCGTGCAGTCTTTTCAAGCATGGCACTGTACAGTTTAAGAGAAATTAGTGTAATAAACCATTTCTGAAGTTTTCATTGCCCTTCTGTTTACATAACGCTGATATCACTGTGTTTTGCGAAATAAGGTCGGTATTATATCAGTAGCTTTTTACAGTTTGCTATAATATATACGGAGTCCTATTAGAAACGGGTTCCATAGTCCATCGCTCCTGACAACACACAATTCTCGCGCTACCTTTGTCCGCTTCCTTTATTACATGATTACATACGTGTTTAAGTAGTAAATCACAAACGAATAAAATCGAAATATATCAAAAGTATGATCTAATTCCTGAACTCAATGATCGTGTGTATAAGCAATGTCGTTATTCATAAGCGAATTTACCCAAGCGTGCACTCTTTTTAAGCGTAGCACAGAACAGTTCAAGGGAAATGCTTGTAGTAAACCACATCTGAATTGTTCAATGCTCCTGTGTTACAGCACGTTTATATCCCGGTGTTTTGCGAAATGAGACTGTCCTTATCTCAGTAGCTATTTACTATAAACTATAATAATAAACGGAGTCCTATTAGAAATGGGTTCCCTAACCGTATGTGGCTCGTTTCAATACACAGGAGACACTATTCTTGTTGATTTTATTTATTACGTGAATGCATATGTGTTAAATTAAAAAATAACAATCGAATAAAATTGAAATATATTACAAGTGAAACCTACTTTCTGGACATAATATTCGTGTTTATAAGCAATTTCGTTATTCATAAGCGAATTTTCCGAAGCAAGCGCGTGCGCTCATTTCAAGATAGGCTCAGTACAGTTTAAACATTAATTTATTCAATCTCTAATGTTTACATTTTATTGCCAGAGGCTTATGTTCTGCTACTAGTATACTATTTACATCTTTCTACAAATCCTTGTATAAGTCTTAATCTAATATTTAGTACTATTTATTTTAATCTGATATCCAAATCTTCGTCCTAGTGTTATTCTACTATTTTGTTTTTCACTACGTACTAATTTATTTTACATGTTAGAATTCTGTCTAACTGTACAATTTTTTCACTACGTTTCTCACTACGTGATAATCTGATCTTGGTCTTCTATTTACATGTCTCTCACCACCAGTTACATTCTTCTCACTCCGGTGTGCGCCAGGCCCTGTCATGTTGCTCCCTCTCCGCTTCGTTGGTTTTGGGTTGCTGCAGTGGGGGGGAGGGGGTACGCTCTGTCGTACTCTGCCTTTTGCTATTTCTTTGTAGGATCGCGGGACTAGGTGAATGCTGCCGATGTGTGTGTAGTAGCACGCCGAACTTCCCTGAAGAGCCTTTGCTATTATATTTTCTCTAAGTGCCTTCAGCGCTCTTCCGGATGTTACTCTTTGCAGTGCGGCGTCGCTATCGGTGCACCACTCTCCCAGCGCCCCAACGACTAGTGGGAGTACCTCGGCGCTGTGGTAGCCCTCAGCCAGCAGGTGTGCGCGGGTGTCCTCATAGGTGTCTCGTTTCTCTTGTGCTTTCTTCTGTAGGCGGAGTGCGCGCGCGTCGGCTACCGCGAAATCAACACGAGCGCTGATCGACCTCGCGCTAGCACGAGGTCAGGTCTCGATGTGCCCTCCACTGTCTGGTTCTCACGGAGCACCTGCCAACCTGCCGCTACGGCCGCTTCCCGGTAGAGGGTACCAATGCGGTTGTGGCACGCGTTCCATAGGGGCGACATGTACTTGCATTCCGCCGTTACATGTCCAATGTTCTCTGCCGCCTGATGCCCTTCACCCATTTGCAATTCATGCGGCAGGTCTTGGAGGCGTTCCCTGGGCAGTGGTTGAGGGCTGGGGAGGAGTTGATCCTGGCCGGAAATACGAATTTGTATACTGGTATTTGCATATTCCGGCCAGATTGCAGGCAGTACTTCGATTCCTTTTCCACGCCCTTCAGAGCATTGGCGTATATGCCTGGTAGTTGCACATATCTACGCGGGAAAGCTGGGGATGTATGTGTGGGAGTAATTATTACATATAAAAATATATATAACACGGGGGGGCTTGCACAAGGTATTTTACGATTTGAGGTGCAAGCCTTTGCTGCTTGAGCTACTGGTGCGCATTAGGCTTGTTGCTATTACAGGGGATGTTGAGAGCGTGATGGTGGGTGCGCAATTTAATATTCTGTTTAATAATCAACTTAATGCACTTTATGATGCGACCAGAGGTTGTTGGGGGTGTTAATATTCATTTTCATAGTGCTTCCACCGCCAGCGCCAGTGCCTTGTCTGGCGCGTGGTGTACGCAGGCACAACATTGTTTAAGGGCACAATTCTGTTCAAGGGAAGTGCTTGTAGTAAACCAGTTCTGAAGTGTTAATTGCACTTCTGTGTAAACAACGTTCATGTTACGGGTTTCACGAAATGAGATCGTCATTATTTTGGCATCAGTTTACAATACCCGATAATATATAAAAAGGTCTATTAGAAAAGCGTTCCCTAACAGTTTATTGCTCGTGTCAGTACAGAGGAGACACAATTTTTGTGTACTCTTTTTATTACGTGAAAATATCCGTGTTCAAATAAAAAATCACACTCGAATAAAACCGAAAAAAATCAAAAAAACGACCTACTTTCTGGACTCAATAAACGTCTTAATACGCAATTTCGTTATTAATTATTTATTTTCCAAAGCAAGCGCGTGATCTCTTTTCAAGCACGCACAGTACAGTTCAAGGGAAATACTTGTAGTAAACCATTTCTGAAGTGTTCATTTCTGTTGAATTTACACAACTTTCATATTATGTTGTTTTGCGAAATGAAATTGTCATTATGGGAGTAGCTATTTACAGTAATAGATAATTTATATCAGTCGTATTAGAAATGTGTTCCCTAACAGTATGTTGCTCGTTTTAATACACAGGAGGCACTATTCTTGTTAACTTTATTTATTACGTGTATACATACTTGTTAAAATAGTAAATCACAATTGAATAAATTGAAATAATTAAAAGTACGACTTACTTTCTGAACTCAATATTGAAACGAATATTGGGTTCAGAAAAGCAATTTCGTTATTCATATGCAAATTTTCCCAAGCAAGTGCGTGCACCTTTTTCAAGCATAACACAGTGCAGTTCAGGAAAATTTCTTGTAGTAAATCATTTCTTAAGTGTTCATTGCCCTTGTGTTTACACAACGTTCATATCACGGCATTTTGCGAAAAGAGATCGTCATTATATCTGTAGCTTTGTACAGTTTGCTATAATATATACGGAGTCCTTTTAGAAACGGGTTCCATAAGAGTTCATTGCTTTTGTCAATACACAGCTTTTGCGCTACCTTTGTTAACTTCCTTTATTACGTAAATACATACGTGTTTAAATAGTAAATCACAGTCGAATAAATCGAAATATATCAAAAAACTGGACTTACGTTTATCGTATATTGTATAATCATATGTATAACAGAGGCGCTTATTCATTAGTGAATTTTCTGAAATGCTCCCGTTCACTGTTTTCAAGAAAGGCACAGTACAGTTCCAGTGAGATGCTTGTTGTAAACTAATTCTGAAGCTTTCATTGAATTTTTGTTTACACGACGTTCATATCACGGGTTTCGCGAAAGGAGATCAATTTTATGTCACTATTTACAATACACGATAATATACACGATATCCTATCAGAAACGGGTTCGATAAGAGTTCATTGCTCGTGTCAATAAACAACTCTCACGCCACATTTGTTCACTTTATTTATTACGTAAATACCATACGTGTTTAAATAGTAAATCACCCTAGAATAAAATCCAAACATATCAAAAGTATGACCAACTCCCTGGGCTCCCGTGAATCGTATATAGTATAATCGTGTGTATAAACAGAGTCGTTATTAATTAGCGAATGTTCTGAAATGCTCGCGTGCACTCTTTGCATGAAAGGCAAAGTACAGTTCAAGGGAAATGCTTGTAGTAAACCAATTCTAAAGTTTTCATTGCACTTGTGTTTACACCACATTCATCTCACGGGTTTTTGCGAAACGAGATCGTCAATTTGTCGTCTTTGCGAGCATAACACAGTACAGTTCAAGAAAATTTCTTGTAGCAAACCATTTCGGAAGTTTTCTTTGCCCTTGTGTTTACACAACGTTTATATCACAACATTTTGCGAAATGAGATCGTCGTTATAACAGTAGCTTTTTACAGTTTGCTATAATAAATGTAGAGTCCTATTAAAAAAAGTTCCATATAAGTTCATTGCTCGTGTCAATATACAAATCTCGCTCGACCTTCGTCCCCTTCGTATATTACGTGAATACATACGTGTTAAAGTAGTAAATAACACTCGAAAAAATCGAAATATTTCAAAAGTATGACCTAACTCCTGAAGTCAATAATCGTGTGTATAAGCAATGTCGTTATTCATAAGCGAATTTTTAAAAGCAAATTTTCGCATACAAGCGCGTGCACTCATTTCAAGCATGACACTGGACAGTTCAAGGAATATTTTTGTAGTAAACCATTTTTGAAGTGTTCAATGCCCTTGTTTTTACCCAACGTTTATATTCCGTTTTTGCAAAATGAGATAATTATATCACTAGCTATTTACAGTATACAATAATATATACAGTGTCCTACTAGGAACTGGTTCCATTAGGATTCATTGCTCCTGTCATTACACAACTCTCGCGCTACCTTCGTTTACGTCCTTTATTACGTGAATACATACGTGTTAATGTAGTAAATCACATTCGAATAGTCTCTAAATATATCTAAAGTATTACCTAATTCCTGAACTCGTTAATCGTTATATAAGCCATGTCGTCATTCATAAGCGAATTTCCCAAGCCAGCGCGTTCATTCTTTTCTAGAGTGGCAGAGTACAGTTCAAGGGAAATACTTCTAGTATACCCATTTCTTAAGTGTTCATTGCTCTTGTGTTTACACAACGTTCATATCACCGTGTTTTGCGAAATGAGATTGTCATTATGTGAGCTGCTTCTTACAGTATACGATAATATCTAGGGAGTCCAATTAGAAACGAGTTTGCTAACAGTTCATTGCCTGTGTCAATACGTAAGACACACCATTCTTGTTAATTTTATTTATTACGTCAATACATACGTGTTAAAGTAGTAAATCACATTTGATTAATATCGAAATATATCAGAAGTAGGACCTGTATTCTTTAATAATCGTGTTTATAAGATATTTCGTAATTCATAAGCGAATTTTCCCAAGCCAGCGCATGCAGTCTTTTCAAGCACGGCACAGTACAGTCTAATGGAAATACTTGTAGTAAACATTTCTGAAGTGGTCAATGCCCTTCTATTTACAAAACGTTCATATCACGGTGTTGTGCGAAATAAAATCGTCATCATATCAGTAGCTTTTTACTGTTTGCTATAATATATACCGAGTACTATCAGAAACGGTTTCCATAAGAGTTCATTGCTTTTAACAATACAGAACTCTCGCGTTACCTTTCATCGCTTCTTTTATTACGTTTATTACGAGTGCAATGTTTCACGTTCTTGGAGGTTTGACCCGAAAAAGTTCCACCAAATAGATGAGACACCCCTCCCTTCTTCAATAATGCGATTAGAGCGCTCTCATTTGTTTTTCTTCACATTTCTTGCGTCTCTTCCTCGCGGAGCATTCAAATTGTGAATTGTTTTCACGTGGGAGTTTCGAAATGGTATGTGTGCATATTCATTTATATGACCTGATTCAAATCCGAATCTGCGCAGTTAGTCACAATGGCGATATTTTTAAAACCCTTTTAACGGAATTTCAGTTTCTTGATTGTATCAAAAAACTAAATTTAAGATTAATCACTCCAACGTTTCCTTGGACGGCTCTCATCCCTTCATCCATGAAGTCTGTAGTTGAGAAGTGGTCTTAGAATGCGTCAATCCTCCGATGTGTCAAGATGTTCCGAACAATTTACTACCTATATTTCGATTTCATCATGGATATTAGTGATATTAAGTTCCTGACGTTATTTCTTTTTCGATCTTGAAGGGTTCATCTTGCCGTAAGTCCGAGAAATGTCATTTCAGCAGCATCAAATCTTCTCGCTTGATTTTTGGTTACAGTCCAGTTCTCAGATCCGTAAAAGAGTGTGGCGATAGCCTTTACTTTACAGAAAATCAGTCGTCTTTCTTTGGGTGTTTATATTGTGACTTTGATTTGTAAGTTCAACCGAATGTGTGGGACTAATTAAATTATTTATTGCATCATTAATTTTCCTTGACGAAATATTGTAACCTAGACAATTGATATTGTTGACTCCTTCTCAGGTAACGTTATCAACTACAGTTTTCGCTCCCAAAGGGTCTATTCTTTTGAATGCGATTATCTTAGTTTTATCAATACATATTTTTTTATCTTGACATATTTAATTTAGTGTCGCTCACAATTATAAAATTTACTCTCCACACTTTTCCGCATACATTCAATATCTCTTTAACTCAACACCTTCAATTCTTCTTATGATGGTTGCCATGCTTCAATAATTTGTCAAATGATATTTAATATCAAATATATCTCAAATAAACATTTCATTCACACTTCAAAAAACAGAAATTTGTGAAATACACTCTCTACCAATGTGGCTAAAAAAGCGAACAGGAAACTGGAGCTTCTTTCCAGAATTAGATATATTCTGGTCATTAGCAAAGAGCAAAGTATCTGTTGCGACTTATTGCATTCAATACAAGTTCGGTATATTTTTGATTAATTGGTTTAGTACTGTTTGTTGGTGCAATATTTCCCATGATTTCTGTTTATTCACGTCGTAGACGTTTCGTACACAATAAACAACAAATATCTTGAAACATAATATTCTTATCTTCTTCAATTTTCTGCTGGGTGTGAATATTGCATCTATTCTAATTCTCCCCTGACGGAATGCATATTGTTCTTCCATGATTATTTCTTTTATTCTTATTGTTTGTTTGTGTATTGCAAAAATATACGCATATATGCTTGCAGAAATGTTTCATTCCACTAGTAGCATGCTTTTACTGCTGTAGTTGTTGCATCTTTTCCAGTTTTCGTTTTTATGATGTTGCACACGACTGCAGTCCTCCATTCTTGAGGAACTAATTTGTCCTTCTTTATCTCATTCATTAGTTTTATGATTTGGTTTTTAGTTCCAGTCCTCCATATTTTATCATTTCAAGTTTTATCTAAACTAGTCCCGCTCCCTTCCTGTCACATGAACGTTGCGTTGCGTTGCGTTGACACGCGTCTCCCAACGCTGATGACGTCAGTTGCGTCGACGCGCGACGATATCTGCGCACACGAGTCAATTAACGCGCGTCGTAGATCGACATTGTATCTTACGAAACGGCGCACGAACGTGGAGAATCTCATTTTTTAACAATTTCATCCTCTACTTTCTTTCCTATTACTACTTCATCATTGTGTCTGCTTGGTCTAGATCATATCATAATCTTTCATAATGTTCTTCAATTTATTTGTTCTGTATATTTGTTCTATACGTTTGTGTTGAATCTGTGTCTTGTAGTCATTCAAAGTTTTATAAGAATTTGGTATCCTACTCTGAGCATTTGTGAAGTTCCTTTTCAGTGGCTTCACATACTTGCCCCAATTGTTCCTCCATATTTCTTGCAAAATATATTTTAATGCACACAATAGCAATGAGTTTTCATTTAAATTATGCCTCACTTTTAATTAGATTAAAAATAAGTAAGCTGGCAAAAAAATGAACACCTTCCTCGTTCTAGATAATGGTAAGTCTTGTCTGAAATACATTCAGTAATTCAGGTTCAGAATCTTGTTCTTGTTTACCAAAACAAAACGAAGATCATTTTTATCACCTGAAAGGAAACGTATTTATTTTTATCATACGAAAATATCCAAAATCATTAGAAGTTAAAGAAAATATTAGGTCCCTATTTTTGAGCATTTGGTATCCTACTCTTTGAGCATTTGTGAAGTTCCTTTCCAAAGGCTTCACATACTTGCTCCTATTGTTTCTCCATATTTCATAGTATGTCTTCCTCACTTATGCTGTTTTGTTTGGTAGCCTATAGGTGTTTCTTTACAATACCTGGTCATAAGTATTTTTGATAAGATTTCTTTTCTTATGAGGTCTTTTATCTCTTGGTTTTAGCTTCTCAGATATCTTTTGTTCTGTTAGTGGCTATTCCTGCACCAGTTTCAATTTCCAAAATACAATGGGTGCTAGTTTTTTTAATGATAGAACACTTTTTCCTAACATCTTACAAAATATATTTTAATGCACACAATTCAAATGAGTTTTTATTCAAATTATGCCGCACTTTTAATTAGATTAAAAATAAGCAAGCTCGTTAAGAAATGAACACCTTCCTTGTTCTAGATAATGGTAAGTCTTGTCTGAAATACATTCAGTAATTCAGGTTCAGAATCTTGGCATTGTTTACTGAAACACATAAAGGTAATTTTTATCACCCCGAAGGAAACGCATGTTTTTTATTACGTGAAAGGAAAGTAACTATTCAAAAGAATTAAAATCCAAAGAAATATTGAGATTAAATAAGTACAGGCTTCAAAATAAATGAACATACAAAGTTTAAGAAAGTGTACCTGAATTCATAATGTCTAAAACTACAACTCCATGCACGCATGCAATTGTGAATTCATGTTTGAATCAATTCCACTGGGCGTATCATATAAGCCATTGCTTATTATAGATAAAGTACTACTTTAAATAATTAAATATTAAAATATAATGTTTCCTAAGATCTTACTTAATAATGTTTTGTGCATACAATAAAATTAAACTAGTAGTGCTATCTACCACAGCACATATTTTCTCGCACTGTTTCGAAAAGCTCCGATTATTACACTACTACATAAATCAGCAAAAGTGTTTTCAAACAGCAATTTTCTTTCCTCTCCATGACTTGAACTCATATCTTCAGAGTTAACGTGCCGGCACTCATACCACTACGAATGGCCGTATGGGTCGACCTCGGACACAGGCATAAAATATAAATGCCTGTTTCATGTAAAAAAACATAAATTGTTTGGGACACAGTATAAAAATATTCATCTCTGATATATTTTTTGCTTTCTCATTAAAATTCAAAAATTCAAATTCTAATATTGGCGCTACCAAAGCACGTACGTTATTGCATTGTTTCTAAATGCCCAGCAATATTATACTTCTACATACTCCAGAAAGAGTATGTTCATCCACCTAACTCTTTTCCTGCCCTGAAACCAGGGCTCAGATCCTCAAAGCTAACATGCCGGCACTCACACCACGACGCCACACAAGCGACGTATGAGTGCAACACGAGCAGAGGCATAAAAAAGGTTTTTTTTTTACATGTGTCACGTTTTCCTCGCGGTGCGTCTCCGAACCCGTTGTGGGGCGTTGAGCGCTTGGAGAAATCCTCCGTTATATCAATTCTTTAATTTTTGGAGTAATCCTCCATTACTGCAATGTCGGTAGTCCGTATGTCGTTGTCTAGAAGCCCGCCAGGTAGCATCTCCGCGCACGCGCCTCTCGCGCGCCCCTGCGGCACTACCCAGCGGCGCCACACAAGCCATTTTGCCACGAGCGAAACTTGTTGCCATATTTATCCTGTTTCCAAGCCATGAATTGATCGTTTTTACATTTTTTTTAGTGAGAAAGACTTGCTCGTCGTATGGAATGTATCTCCCGGCTTATAACATGACTGGCAATAGTCAATAAAGCGATCCCAGACACCAGATATTAAAGCAAATTTATCATTTGCAAACGGTCTCTCCGTATTGATATTTTTGTTAAATCATAAAAATCGCATTATCTCTGAAAATCTTAATCGAGACATAGTTTCCTTGAAAAAAGTTTATACCCACTTAACTGACCATAACGTTCTAAACATGAGTATTCCTCGCACCACATACCTTTCGGGCATAAAGCATTGGTTCAAGTTCAATTCGTGATAGAGAACATTGGTTATCACCTAGAACTCTTTGCGATATCGCAAAATAATATTGTCTATAAAGAGCTACCACGCACAGCTTTCACTGTCTTCGAAAATATGTGGCATTTCATATGCTGCTGGCGAACTAACAAATGATATTTTCTTTACATCTCCTATCAATGACAAAATCACCTTTAACAATTTCTTTCCACTCTGTACCATCCAGGGCAACAAGAATGATTGTTTCTCCATTTTCAACAATGTCGGGAGAATATTATTGCTCCTTATCCTTCGTGCATACTTCTTACTAGGAACTCTTATTTGATCCACGTTTTTGCATAATAATACTCTGTCGAATAGAATATTGGTTTCTTCTGTTATATTTTCTTCTTCACAATCAATTCCTTGTTCGCACACTTTCGCGCAACTGTTTTTGCGAAATGGGATCATTATATGAGTATCTGGTTAAAATCACGATAATACATTCAGAGATCTATTAGAAACGCGTTCCCTAACAGTTTATTGCTCGTGTCAATACACAGGCGGTACTATTCCTTTGCACTTTATATTTACCTGATTACGTCCGAATTCAAATACTAAACCACACTCGAATAAAACCGAAATATATCAATAGTACGACCTACATCCCGAACTCAATAATCGTGTTTATAAGCAATGTCGTTATTAGTAAGAGAATTTAACCAAGCAACGCGTGCCCTTATTTCAAGCGTGACACAGTACAGTTCAAGGGAAATGTATGTAGTAAACCAATTCTGAAGTGTTCATTCCCCTTGTGTTTACACCACGTTCATATCACGGTGTTTTGTGAAATGAGATCATTATGTGAGGAGCTACTTACAGTATACAATAATATATCCGGTGTCCTATTAGAAACGTTTCCATAAGAGTTCATTGCTCGTGTCAATACACAACTCTCGCGGTATCTTTGTTCACTTCCTTTATTACGTGAATATAAACGTGTTAAATAGTAAATCACACGGGAATAAAGTCGAAATATATCAAAAGAAGGACTTATTTCTTGGACTTACGTTAATCGTATGTAGTATAAACCAGTGTAAGAACAGAGTCGCTTATTCAATAGCGATTTTTCCGATATGCGCGGGTAAACTCTTTTTAAGAAATGCACAGTATAGTTAAAGGGAAATGCATGTAGTAAACCAATTCGGATGTGTTCAATGCACTAGTTTTGCACAATTTTACTTTGTGCTTTTTTCGCTAATATGCGATATTAAAACTGCGTAATTTTCATTTGCATTACCCATTTAAACAGCTATGTCCAATACGCCTTGTTAATTACTTGTATCAATACAAGCGTCATAATCGACATGGAAGTTTCTAAGTATACTTATAAATCATAATAATGTGCAATATGTCATTCACTACGTCGGATATTATAATTTGAAGATAAGATCGAATCTTAAACTACAACTGGCGTTGTTTTTCTTCTTTACAAATAATACGCAAATTCGCGCCGCTTTTCAACGTGCATAAGCGTCAGACGTTAGTGATATTAAACTCTACCATCAGGTGATAGTATGGGGCACGAAAAGTACTGAGTTTACATCATCTGATGACGTGCTGAAATTTTAAAAGGCTGGACTGCAAAATTAAAAATAATGTAGAATAACACAAACCGCATTTTATTACTCTAATTTTGTAATTCCAACTATAAATAAAACACAACACAACTTATAGCTGTGATATTCTAAAGAAATATTTGTTGTATTTCTGAATAACTTTCGTCTATAAGAATCGGTCTATCATGAAAATTCCTGTGTCTAGTTAAGTTAAGTTAAGTTAATGCCTTATTTTACGTGGCGAGACTCGGGCCATCAAGCCCGCTCTTCCGTCTGACCACGCAAATTTCACTACGCTCCTTTCACCACCTAGCGGAGAAAGAAGGTATTATCTCGGGCAACGAAACAGGCGATATGAATTTACCTCAGAGGCGTCATTTAGGCTTGATGTTTTACATGCAAGTAAATCTACTAACATGGGACAGCCGGCTTTACTTCCCTCCGAAGCAAGGCGTACAAAGTATATTTTTCGCCCTTAAAAGAAGCCACGGCTTCGAACCCGCGAAATTGGGTATGACAGTCCGGTACGCTAACCGTTACACCATCGAATCCGCTAAACCATCTTCTGAAGTTTGTATTTCCCGATCATCACCTTGTACTACAATGAATAGAGATTATGTTATCACAATTCCTATCCAAATTAAACTACACTGACTGCCAATATATACATTCACGAACACTGCATTGGTTTAGCAAAGTGGATTGTTTAGGTTTTGGTAAGAGGGCTTTAACTTATCCTGCAACTGCATTGTTCAATATTTCTTGATTGTTTTCTTTGATCTTCTTTTCTTTTTGTTATTTAAGGTCGCATCGACTGCTGGGTCATTAGCGACCACTACTTGATTTAACGTTATGGTATGAGGATGAAACGATATAGTGATGACGGGGTGAAAGGACGACCACATAACCATGCCCGAGGCGGGACCCGAACCCGCGACTCCTCGGTTCCGAGAACACTATGGCACCACTGCTTTGGCGACCTCGGCCACGGGGACAACTTTGATCCCCCCTTGATTATTCTCTTTATGTCTTGTATGGTTTCTTTCAAATATTCATGATTCTGATCTCCAGTTTATTCTGTTAAGAAATTTCCTTCCTGCAATAATGACAGTATAGCAGTTTTATACTTGGTAGGACTGTTCTGTGGTCATTTGTGAAAAATGAAAAAAGAAATGTCAGAATCCTTTTTCCGCTCCAAGAGATTGTTTTGTATGAAATATATTTCATTTCCACTTGACCCACGCCGAAAGCTCCATGTCAGTCTTCCGTGCGTCCGTTTGAGGTAGCAAATATTCAATTTCATTCAAAACCGACATTCAACTAATTTCTTCATTAGTATCCCACTTTCATTGTCAATTTTATGTTTTCTATAGTAATGGATCTGCGATTATACGCCAGAACATTTTTATGCACCGAGAAATCTCTTTCTACATCAACTGAAATCGGTAATGCAAACCACATATCTCGGTGAAAAATTGTCTCTCAACTCTGCAGTATTTAATTGTCCACGTTGCAGAATCCTTTAAAAACACACAAATTGTGGAACTCATCTTTCTCCAGTACTAGCAGCATTTTGTTGCTTACAGCTTAGGCAATTAGGCCATGACATTTTGCAAATCATTTTTTAAATCTTGTATTTTGTCAATCACAAGATAACCTGAGGCCTCCTTTATTTTGTCGATGATTTATAATTTCAGCGAAAGTCGCAAAACTGCTTTTTATAAACCCCAGAAAACTTTGTAAATTAGGTTTTATTATTATTTTTGTCAGATTTTGTCTGCAGATGCATCAGTATCTATTACATGCAACACAATCAGTTAAGTTGAAATTATGTCAATTGCATTTAACCATACTCATATTGTGATTATGGGCTGCGGAGGCAATGGTAGGCCTACAGCCTGTTCTCTAAACGCCTGAACTTTCTTTGGAGACTTTAGAAATACTTTCTTTGCGTTTGAAGTAGTGTATTCATGTAAACGTCTACAACGGTGCCTTCAATTCGCGTATATCGCGTAACTTTGTCAAGAAACGCACAAACCTGTGCTTACTGTTGGCAAAAACTTCCTTACAAATATAGATAACTCAACTCATCGCGCATACTATATAATACACAGTCATGTTGAACATGTTCTTACTTCTAACGGACTGCTTTCGCTATCAGATTCGCTCCCGGAGAAACACAGAGGTCACGCTCCTCGATCTATCGATCTTGCAACGGCTTAGTAAGATGCTTCGCTGAATTAATTGTGGATCAAGCGGGATCTTTAAATCTGTGTGCTGAAAAACTCATGAAGCAGTGAACGATCGCAAGATATAATCTAGTACTATGTAAGAGTGTAGCGTGTTCTATATTATGATTGCTACACTTAAATAGCCTGTTCTGTGACTTTTGTTATGTAATATATGACAAACTTCTCAGCCTGCGAAATGGATCGATTGTCTTTCACAATGGATTGTCTTTTACATACAAAAATGAATTAATCTCTGCTGCAAATATGCATATATGTTCGAGCGGAAGGGCAATGGGGTGCGGGAGGGAACGTTAAAAAGGGACGGATCTTGTCCGTCAAGCAGAGACGATTGGACAAGTAGACGTTCTTTACCTTCGTTCCACTTCATGGGAGTAGACGGCAGCAGTATATCACTACGCATAGCGTTAATTCCGAACATTTCTAAAATTCATTTTTTAATTCCATATCATTTTACATGTAAATTAATGGTGAAAGAATTGGTGTAAGTTCCATTTCTATATTTCTTCATTTGAACCATAACTTCACACAATTAGGAATACGGAGTTTTCTTTCAAACCACCGAATAATTATGTTTAAATTGCATTAATGATCGGAGAAACTAAGATTCTACGAATTATACATAAAATCAAAACTAAATATAGTAGGAACACATTAAACCATTAAAAAATGCATTCGACGTCATAATCATATTTCTAAAATACTTGTTACACTCTACGATCCAGTTCTCCATCAAACCTCTGCTCCGGAAATAGTTTACAATGTCACTTGTCGGGGGAGTGGTGTATAATAGAGCAACCCTTTCAGCGAAATGAGAGCAAACCTTTTGAAAACTAGTTCTTTCAGGCTAAGACGCCGTCTTTGAATTTTGTTTGATTGGTATTGAGTAAATATTTCAGGATAGCATGTCCGTAAGATTTCATAATTGTGATGTCCAGGCAGTGTATCCTTTATCAACGAACTCTTCTTTCACTATTATACCTATCTGATGATCTATTTCTAGATGCTGCTTTGAATTCCCAATCAGGTGTCCGGCCTGTAGACATTTCCATGTATTATTTGGAAGGCTTGTTCTTTTTCGCCTTAGTGTTCTTTTGAGTTGAAATATTTAAAATATAAGAATGAATTCTGAGAAGACAAAATTGAAGTTTGATACTTCTTGACACGTATCTAACATGCGCCATGATTCAAAAAATGAAACACATGTTCTCAGTGTTGATCGTTATTGCTTGGTTGTAAGCTTCTGTTTCTATTAAGGCTTTTATTTCTCTCTTACAAATAAAATTACACTTAATACATGAACCTGAAGTGTCTGTGACTAATGTTGCTATTTTTCATACAAAATAACCGAATACCCGTAAGAATTTCTGACTAAATTATAAGCAGTGCCAAGTGTGCGTGACCATCATTCGAAGACTAGATAAACTGAATAATCTATGGCGCATAGAGACGGCGCAAGTGGCATGTTTTGTTCTCGACAGGCGGTCCAGGTGTGTTTATCTTAGCTTCACGGTCACACCCATCTTCTCCTACTGTCTGCCATTCTTGAAACATGAATTATCCCTCTTACTTCCTATTTCTACGTACAGATATGTTTCGTTATGCACAATTTCACTTTCTGCGCTTTTTCTGATACCTGATATTAAACCTTCGTTATTTTAAATTGCAATACACATTCCAACAACGATGTCCAATACGACTTGATATTACTCATATCAATAAAAACGTTATAATCGACACGGAAGTTTTTAAATATACTTATAAATCACAATAGTGTGTCATATATCATTCACTACGTCGGATATTGGAATTAGCAGACAAGATCGAATCTTCAACTGCGACTGGCGTCATTCTCCTTCTTTACCAGTGATACGCAATTTCGCGCCGCTTTTCAACGTGCATAAGCATCAGACGTTGATGCCATTATAATCCACCATCAGCGGATAGTATGGGGCACGAAAAGTACTACATTACTTTTCGTTAGCATCACCTAATGACGTGCTCAAATTATAAAATACTGAACTGCCAAATTAGAAACGAATAATCTAGAGAAACAAAACCACCTTGTTTTACCCTAGTTTTATAAATCCCAACTATAAAAAAACATATCACAACTTCTAGTTGATACTGCACTGCATAGTGGCATATACATTGACAAATACTGCGTTGATTTAGGAAACTGGGTACGGTAATTTTTGGAAACAAGGTTTCTCTTCTGCTGCAACTACATTATTTAATATTTCTTGATAGTTTTCTTTGATCCCCCTTGATTATTCCTTTTATGATTTTTTGGTTTCTTTCAAATATTCTACACTCTACTCTCCAGTTTATTCCCTAGTAATTTTTTCTTTCTGTTATAATGACAGTAAAGATATTTTTAATATTGCTAGGGCCGTTCTGTGGCTAAATGTAATTACGAAAAAATTAAAAAATATATAAGAGGTTGGTATATATGAAATATATTTCATTTCTACTTGATTAATGTGAGAAGCTCCATGTCAATATTTTATGCGTACGTTTGAAGGAGAAAATGTTTAATACTTTAAAGAAAACGACATTCAACTAACATGTTTATTATAATTCTTCTTATTTGTGGTGGTAATCTGCGAATGATTCTATAAATTGTTTTGACCACTCTTACTTTTAAAGTTATTAATTGAAGCATTGGATATAATAAGAGCGTAAATCGTTTTACGTTGTTATTGCGTAAACATCATTGCGTGAATCTCGGATTCTCCGTCTGTTTAGAATTTTATTTGTATACATTGCCTGTAGGGGGTTGAACAGTTGTTTATTAGCATCTGATGTTACGCTGTCCTTACATGTTAGCGCGAACGCGAGCTTGAATTTTAATGCTATGTCAGTGATGCAGAGATACGAAGAAAATATCCATGTCTCATGTTAATAGTTCCTCGCGATCTCTGACAGATATGTCGAATGCTTCTGATATTGATGATCTGAATGAAAGTTTGTGGTCCTCTAATATATCAACGCCAAGCAACAATGGTAGAAAAAAGATTAAACGTTGAAAATTGTCACGGAAGTGTTGCCGGGCGCAAGAAAAACTCGGGAAAACTTTATGTCTCTAGTACTGAAGAGGCCAAAGAGAAAAGATCCCACTATGTAAGTGCATGCTGCATATTTATATAGTAAATACATATGTACTTTTTTTTTTGCACTGAGTGTCTGAGAACGAGAATTGTTATTAATGTTTTCTTAATTTTATTTCATACTTTGGAAACTTAACCCCAAAAAAGTTGGCAAAACGATTGTTTTTATTTGTGTGAGTGTGGTGACAAATTACAGCAGGGTGCTGTTTCGATGCGCTATATAAATAAAAAGAAAAAAGTTTTCCCAAATCGAAATAGATTAAAAAGAAACCCGTCCAGTTACTGTGTCAGGGTATGCAGAGATATCTTTTTTGTGGGGTGCTCACAGTTTGAGCCATGCCGCTTTTTTCTATAAACTACAGAATGGTATTATTAAATAAAATATTCTTCCCCGTCCTCCAGATTGACTGAAGACTTGGTGAGGAAGCGAAGTAAAATCAAGGGAATTGACAGACTATTTTATTTAGGTCTGTTGGAGGTACTGTTTTTATTTAGGGAGGGAATTTTTGAAGAGGGACTTGAATGGAGGGCTGTTTTACTTTTTGTTGATGCTGGGGCTTGCTTTTATTTCTATTTTTGTTTTTGTTTTTGGTGCGATCTTCCATGGTCAGTAGGAGAAATGCCCTCGCGGCTTAGCTCATTGGTCAGCATGCTCGCTTTCCATGACGCGACCCCGGATTCGATTCCCGGTCGGGCAAGATTATAGCGTGCGTTTTCCTTGCAACGTCCTAGTATATGTTGCTGTGTGACGGTGAGAAAATTCACTTCTCAAATTGAGAAGACCAGAATACGGCGTGGGGATGTCTTCGTGCTAACCACACGTACCCCCTTATCCCATGGTAGCGAATCCGGGACGCTGCTGGTAGGCCATGGCCCGTACACGGACCGACGCACCAACAAGTACGAACAATACCTATGAGAAATAATGCGGGTTAGGTGGGAGTGAAACTTGGCAGTTGGGAACAATTGTGTTTGGAAAGCTTTCGTGATGTTGGGGATGAGATTGATAATGTGAATATGTCAAGTGGATATTTCTATCTGGAGTATGGGATTTATCTATTTTTGGAGTAGAGATGTGGCGTCAAGAAAGTTGTGAGTTGGGGTTGTCTATGGCTTCTTTTTTTTTTGTTTTTGCGGTTGAGGACACTTTCGTCGTTAGTGACGTAATGTCATGTGTTTTTAAGTCTTGGAAATTTTCGTATGGTCGTAGTTTGTAAATTAGTCTAATAATTCTATTTTCTAGTCTTGTCAGTCGTAGGTAGTCTGTCTGGAATGTCGTTGCCCAAGTCTCGCATGAATATGTCACTATTGGTTAAATATATGTGATGAAAATATATAGTTTATTCTTATGATCGATTCCGCTGTGTTTGAATAGTGGTGTCAGAGCGTTGATACGTTGGTGGGCTGTTTTTGTCTTGTCAGTCATGTGCTTCTTCCATAGAAATCGGTGATCGATTGTCACTCGAAGGTATTTTACGTCTTTTGTCCATTTGAAGGTCTTGTTGATTTGTATGTGTATTGTGTGTATTTTCTGTCTTTTTGATAGTCCAGGTGAAAATAATTGTCATCTGTGTGGTTGGGTTCTGAGAAGGAGAATTTCGTGATTAACGGAGTCAATTGCGTTCGGAAAATTGGTGAATCACATCGGGGTTTGTTTATCCTGTAGTGTTTTGGCAATGTCCATTGTTAGTCGCAGTGTCTGTAGAGGGTCAGATTTTTTAAAGGGGTGAAGCCCAGTGTGTTGTGTGTAGGAAGCAGATTTTTGAGGTGTGAAGCCCAGTGTCTGTAGTAAGAAGATATTTGAGGGGTTAAGGCCAATTTTGTCGGTTTAATTATGTTCTTTGGAAAAGGAGTCAGTCATCGTAGTAATAATTATTTCAAATAGTTTGCTAGGTGTCGGCAGTAAGATTATCGGTCGGTAGCTATTAAAGCCTTTGTAGCCTTTTCAGGGGTTTGGTATCATTTACTCACTCGCCTATTTCCAGCAAGCTGGGAAGTATGAGTTAAAGTTGAGTGTCAAGTGGTCTATGAAATGTTTGGCGATTCCGTCAGGTCCTGAAGCTTCTTTGGAGTTCAGTTGTCGCAATTGGTCTGGTACGTCGTCGTTAATTCTCCTTGGCT
Source organism: Acheta domesticus (assembly GCA_031308135.1). NCBI lineage: Eukaryota > Metazoa > Arthropoda > Insecta > Orthoptera > Gryllidae > Acheta > Acheta domesticus. The sequence continues at coordinate 214,835,697 of JAHLJT010008446.1, forward strand.
TTTCCTTCTCGGTGAATAAGGGAAGGTTTTAAAAAAGTTAAGAAAGTTCAAGATAGTTGGGTGGTAAGTGGGTCGTTTGTATTTGGAAATATACTGGACAATGTAGAGGCGAAAGTCTCAGCTATTACCTGGGGGTTGATCTTTAATGTGTTGTTACGAGGTTTTATGGGAGAAATGGGCGAGAAAGAAGTTCGGAGCAGTTTTGTTGGTCTCGAGATATTCTGGGACTGCTTTAAGTTTATGTCGCGGACCGTTTCGTCCCATTTTGTCGCTTCACGCCTCATTAAACTGTAATGAATTCTTCGTCGCAGTGCTTGATATATGAGTTTGTCTTCCGGTCGTGTGGTGTTGTAAACACGTCATTGTGCTTGTCTTTTCAGTTGAAATAGGAGCCGGATTTCATGAGGAAGGTTTCATTTTGGGTTGTTTTGGTTTCTGGTTTGGATTTACGGAGGCTTTACGGAGGGAAGCGGTGACGTGATGATTGAAGTGTTGAATGGCTTTGTCAATTTAGGCAGGGACGAAGAGATTATTACGGATTAGATCATTTTGGCGATGAGAGTTCTGAACTGTTTCCAATTGGTTTCTTTGTTTGGGGTTGGTTGGGATTGAGAGAAACATGGATTGATGTATGGGAGAAAGAACATAATGGGAAGATGGTCTGAAAGGAGTTGGTTCCTTGGTTGTAGGTTGGAGACTATGAGGGATGGGATATTGATAATCTAGTCGAGAATGTCGTGCGGTTCGTCGTTTTTGTAGTGCATAGATTCAGGTGGGATTAGAAGATTAAGTCATGCTCAGTTAATCAGGTATTTTCCAGGTGTTTTGTCATTTTTGTAGCCCAAGATTGTCATTTTTAAAATTATCGTTTATATGGCGCTGTATGAGTTCGTCTAATTCATCTGCGTCAAAGTATGTCCTTGATTTGTTTGTTAGGGTCGCAACTTCAGAGTCTCGTACAGTTCTTCTCAGTGTGTCCGAATATCTGACATCTATTGAATTAGATGGCTTTGTTACTCATAATGTAATCTTCAATTCTGATGTGGTAGTAAGCGAGCTGTTGGATTTGTCGTTTAATGGATGGTATGCAGGTACGGTCAGTCTCACAGATGTAAAGTCCTACATGTGATATGATCTTGTCATGTATGGTAAGTCGCTTGCCCAGTAAAGTACAAAGTACGTTTCATAATGTCACTTCTCATTACTCTAATGCTTGTTTGGTGGTTTGATCTACTTTTACGGTAGTTGATTTTTATCTCAAGAAGTTCTTATTGCAGCGGGCAGTCAGTTCTCATCCAGTCAGTTGGTTCAAGTCAATTACCAAGGCGTTGCTGTCAAGTGGTATCATTAGGTCAATGTGAAAGCCACCGATACTGTCTGCAGGTGGGACGTCTACTGTTTGTTCGGTCACGTCCGATATCTCGGTCTCCATAGTCGGATTGTGGTCCACAGTTACATCCTTAACTGTAACAGAGAAATGATTTTCTGTTAAAGTTATTACAGGGGTAGAAGTGGAAACATTTCGGGTATATTTCATGGAAAGAATAAATTTGCCAGCTTGTGGGTCACTGTCATAGTCGAGGTCAACATCAGAAATGGATGCTTCCTCCCGCAAGTCTTCGACTGCAGCTGCTGTGGCTCCTGAAGATGTGGGTTCTTGATTCGTATTCAGAGTTGATATTTCCTTAGCAGGTGCTGTATGTGATGGTCACTTCTTCTTTAAGGGCCATTTCTTGGTCTTTTTTGCTGCCATAGCCTTTGTTAAGTGTTTGGCAGGAGGAAGGTGTAGATGATTCGGTATTTTTGATAAATTCATTTTTACACGTCGCCTGTTCGCGGTTCGTAGTGCGCTGTGTGGTCTGTCACCTGCCGGCTTAATATGCACGTGACTGCTGCCATGGCTGCTCTGTCCCTCCACGGTGGGGCTGCTGGTGTCGGCGCTCGCAGGTGGAGGGCTGCCCGCTTCCAGTTGATATGTCGCCAGAGAAGTGCTGGTGGTCCACTACTCCGCATCCAGTCAGCTGCGGCGAAGCCTGGCGTAGGGTAGTTTCGACGTTCAGAGGGAAGTCCGAGGTGCTAAAATGGTGTTTGTGTGGTCCACAAGACTAATACGGTGTCCAAAAAGGTAGGTTGTTGTTCCTCCAGAAGACTAGTTCCTATAATCACCCGGGTGGATCAGTAGCTATTGTGCATCCAAGCATTTGATTGCAGTACGGAGCCTTATGGAGTATTGCTCCCTCTTTCTATCCAATACAATTTTACGTAAGACTCTCTCTTTCTACCGCAAGCTGTGTTGTCAATTCAGGAGGCTCGGGGTTATTCGGCTCGTCCATCCTGTTTCACGCGCAAATACTTAACATGTTCATTCATCGATAACTTCAATTGTGTTGATCTTAGACAATTGAATATTTTGCCAGTTATTCCCAGAACTCTTATGAATGTGTTGGTTATTTTGTAATTTAGTTTAATGGTTTAATTTCCATGAAATTAATTATAAATGATAGCCAAGTTGTTACTTCCGCATTTTCACGTCCTTTAATTTTCACTATGCGAGAAACTTTTTTATTATTGCAGAAAAACACAAACATCCAGCGGATAAAATGACAAGGGAAGTCTAAATTTTAGTATGAGACCAATCACAGTTCTGTATGAATCATGGTTCTTGAGTTAGACGGTAATAAAAACAATACTTCGTGCGCTCCGAACGAACATTTGATGTTCACTTTATCTTGAATACTCCTCAGCGATTCTCAACAAGCGATGTTGAAGGAAAACAGAGTACTTATTTTTGAATTTCACTATTAAAACAGTGAAATACATATTTAAGAATATATATACATAAATAAACATATTTAAGATTGAATTAGAAATTTTACAGTTAACAATATTAATGCCAAAGAAATTCAACCAGTAGCTGTCCTAAAATGTGCTTTCAAATGTAAAGATGTGACAAAATTATTAGCTGGATGTTTGAAAAGAATATTATGCATTGTCCGCATAAAACCTTTCAACATCAGATACCATCCATGTCATCACACATTTGTAAATAGGCATTTTCCCCTTTATTTTACGTATAAAAGTGAATAAATTGGACGTATAAAATGACTTGAGACTGAAAATTAGCAATATTTACCTTGATATCGATTTCATTCGCACAAAACAATTCAAGCCTCGTGAGAATTTGATGAATAAAGAATCTTTATCCCCTGGGTTTAGACTCGTTTTGCTGTTGATATTTCAGTTTTAATTCTCATTTAAAGGTGTTTTTTTTTAAAAATTCTCATAATATTAATACAATTTTTTATCAAAATCTTTTATTTCTAATATTAAACCATCTATTAAAAATATTTTGACATTATTTTCGTTTAAGTGGTATGCTAATTTTCTCCACGATTGTAAGTGGTTCATAACTGGAGAAAGGTTGAGACCCCCTGCCGAAATCCCATCTTGCTTATGAATAAAAATGTATGAAGTAGTGTAGAAAGCGAGTGCAGCAAATATTCTCAACATTTCGCCAGCTGGTAGAACACCAAGCAAAACTCACATACTATTCAAATTTTAAAGTGTTAGGTAATATTAGAAATAGTGTATTAGAGACGCTTTGCATCAAGACTTTTAATGACCTCCGCCCTTCCTGCAACGAGCAAAATTGCATCGGTAGTGCCAAAACGTGTATCAAGGGATGTGAGATTTTATTCGCGTTCATTCTTTCACGACTGATGGCAAAGGTCTTATTCACTGGACTATTTTTAGTTTCAACAGCACAGTAACACGCATTCTTAATAATTTTACAGAAGTCGTAAGTATATCGTAAACCAATGCTATTTTTAAGAAACGTGAAACATAAACTTACATACGGTGCAATTGATGACATTGTTTGGAAACTTTTTTTTATTAGAACTCATCATTGTGAAAATTTTGTTTTTAAGCAAAAGTGAAATGTATTTACTTATTTGTCCCATATCGAGATGAAATTTTCTGGTACTCACATCTTTGCAATAATTGTATTTCGATTATTACACGCATTTGTTCGACCTCATATTTCCGAACCTATAGTGTAAACACCCGTTTTTAACACCCTGCGAGCCCGCCCAGCAACTAAGACCCTACTAATTGTTGCAAAACCACTACCTGCGAAGCTTCCCTCTTCAAAAATCAACATTTGTGGATTTCGAAAGGTGCTGAACTAGCTGCCAAAATTGCATGTCAACCCGAGTATCCAGCACAGTGAGTGTTGCATGTAAGCGCTGCTGAGAAGTGGCAACGCTGTTCTCCATAAGCTCTGTACTGCAATCAAATGCTTGAACGCACCATTTTTATATGTGAGCATTCCAAGAACAGAGCAGGTACTCTGCGACGGTAGGCACCACCCACTCCTCTATGCCGCACTGCATGCAAACTTACACGGTGCAAAATTCGTGAATTCGAAATTACAACAAACACGCAACAGAATGTTCCCGACGGCTCCCCTCTCGTCTGTTCTGCCTCGTCTGATCTCGATGTCGCCTGTTTTTGCTGTGAGAGAACCGTCTTATTCAATTAAACATTGTTAATAAAAACTAGTTTATTGCTGTCATCATCAAACAAAAACAATTCAGTTTCAAAATTTTGTGTTTAGCGCAACACTAAATTTGTGATAACATCGTAGCAAAGCGAATTACATTATAAGCCCTACAAGTCAATTTGTCGTCTTTCCAAGCATAACACAGTACAGTTCAAGAAAATTTCTTGTAGCAAACCATTTCGGAAGTTTTCTTTGCCCTTGTGTTTACACAACGTTATATCACAACATTTTGCGAAATGAGATCGTCATTATATCAGTAGCTTTTTACAGTTTGCTATAATAAATGTAGAGTCCTATTAGAAACGAGTTCCATAAAAGTTCATTGCTCGTGTCAATATACAAATCTCGCTCGACTCGACGCTATATTACGTGAATACATACGTGTTAAAGTAGTAAATAAACACTCGAAAATAATCGAAATATTTCAAAAGTATGACCTAATTCCTGAACTCAATAATCGTGTGTATAAGTAATGTCGTTATTCATAAACGAATTTTCATTAGCAAATTTTTGCAAACAAGCGCGTACACTCATTTCAAGCATGACACTGGACAGTTCAAGGAATATTTTTGTAGAAAACCATTGTGAAGTGTTCAATGCCCTTGTTTTTACCCAACGTTTATATTCCGTTTTTTGCGAAATGAGATAATTATGTCACTAGCTATTTAGAGTATACAATAACATATACAGTGTCCTACTAGGAACTGGTTCCATTAGGATTCATTGCTCCTGTCATTACACAACTCTCGCGCTACCTTTGTTCACGTCCTTTATTACGTGAATACATACGTGTTAATGTAGTAAATCACATTCGAATAGACTCTAAAGGAGTGGCGACTCTACCATAAGGTCACATGGTCACGTGCTCTCCCACTTGTAAAGGAAAATATTAATAATGGACTGAAATGCGTGTCATCTTATCGAGTAATAATTCTAGAGAATTTACGTTAAAGTTTTCACGGGCGATATCGATACTATTTCACAGCGCTGATAACGAGGTAGATGTGGCAACAGGGCGAATTCCGCAAGCTTCATGTGACCAGATCCCTCACGTTCAGCAAAGCATTTCGCCGTAGTGCGAGGAAAACAGGGAGGGGGTAATGCTACCTTAAGGCCCTTCACGGTCACAAGTTTTTTGTGACTGCCACTGCAAGCGCCACTTTACAGATGTACAAACAACGCTCGTAGTGTCTGAGAAATGAAATGCTGATTAGCTCAGGGCCCGCGTAATCTTCATAATATCAGCAGCTATGAATTCTGTGCGAGTTATTTATTCTTGAGCGTGTCCGTTTGTTGTTTCAATTAAATTGTTATCTCTTTTCATTCAGTCGAGTTAATACATGAGAAACCAGTGAGAAATTTCATGTGTTTTTCAGTTTACAGTCCTTAAACTTCAAAATAAAATTTTTATTAGTTATTTTCTAGCTTTTTTTCGTGCCCTACCTGGCCTAAAGTTTAGGAGCCGCCACTGCTCTAAAGTAATATAATCTAAAGTATGACCTAATCCCTGAACTCGTTAATCGTGTATATAAGCAATGTCGTCATTCATAAGCGAATTTACCCAAGCAAGAGCGTTCATTCTTTTCAAGAGTGGCATAGTACAGTTCAAGGGAAGTGCTTGTAGTAAACCATTTTTTAAGTGTTCATTGCTCTTGTGTTTACACAACGTTCATATCCCGGGTTTTGCGATATGAGATCGTCATTATGTCAGTAACTATTTACAATACACGATAATATCTACCGAATTGTTTTAGATATGCGTTCCCTTACCGATAATTGCTCGAGTCAATACGCAAGAGATATAATTTGTTTTCACTTCATTTATTACGTGAATACACACGGGTTAAAATTGCAAATAACAATCAAATTAAATCGAAATGTATTAAAAGTACGACCTAATGAGTAATCGAGTGCAGAAACAATGTCGCTTATTTATTTGTGAATTTTCCGAAATGCTTCCGTTCACTCTTTTCAAGAAAGGCACAGTACAGTTCAAAGGAAATGCTTGTAGTACAACAATTTCTAAGTGTTCATTTCACTTGTGTTTTCACATCAATCATCTCAGGGTTTTTTGCAAAACAAGATCGTCATTATGTCAGTATGTATTTTTAATACACGATAATTTACGCAGAGTCCTATTAAAAACGCTATTCGTAACGGTTTATTGCTCGTGTTAATACAGAGGAGACAGTATTCTTGTTCACTTTATTTATTACGTGAATGCATCCGTGTTCAGACAGAAAATCACACTCGAATACAACCGAAATATATTAGAAGAAAACCTACTTTCTGAACTTAATAATCATCTGTGTAATCAAAGTCTTTATTAGGAAGCGAATATACCCAAGCAGCATGTGCACTGTTTTCAGGCGTGGTACAGTATAGTTTAAGGGAAATGCTTCTAGTAAACTATTTTTTTGAAATGTTCATTGCACTTGTGTTTACACCACTTTCATATCACGGGTTTTGCGAAATGAAATCGCTCTTTTGTGAGTATCTATTTACAATACACGATAATATATACAGAGTTCTATTAGAAAAGTGTTTCCTAACAGTTTATTATTCGTTTCAATACACAGGAGACACTATTCTTGTTTCCTTTTGCATTACGTGAGTACATCCATGTTCAAATGGTAAACCATACTCGAATAAAACCGAAATATATCAAAAGATCGACCTACTTTTCGAACTCAAAAATCGTGTGTGTAAACATTGTCGTTATTCATAAGCGAATTTACTCAAGCAAGCGTGTGCACTCTTTTCAACGGCTTCACAGTACAGTTCAAAGGAAATGTTTGTAGTAAACCACTTCTGAATTGTTTAATGCTCTTGTGTTTACACAACGTTCATATCCCGGTGTTTTGCGAAATGAGATTGTCCTTATCTCAGTAGCTATTTACAATAAACTATAATATATACGGAGTCCTATTAGAAACGAGTTCCCTAACCGTATGTTGCTCGTGTCAATACAAAGGAGACACTATTCTTGTTGACATTATATATTACGTGAATGCATATGTATTAAGATAGTAAATCACATTCTAATAAAACTGAAATATATCAAAAGTGAGACCTACTTTCTGGACTCTCTAATCATGGACTCACTTTCGTTATTCATAAGCGAATTTTCACAAGCAAGCGAATGTGCTCATTTTAAGATAGGCACAATACAGTTCAAGAGAAATGCTTCTGGTAAACCAAATCTTTGAAATGTTTATTGCACATGTGTTTACACAACTTAATATCACGGGTTTTGCGAAATAAGATCGTCATTTTGTGAGCATCTGTTTACAATACACCATAATATATTAGGAGTTCTATTAGAAAAGCGTTCCCTAACAGTTTATTGCTCGTGTCAATACAGGGGAGGACATTATTTTTGTTTCCTATTTTTATTACGTGAATACATCCCTGTTCAAATTGTAAATCACACGCGAATAAAACCATAATAAATCATAAGTACGACCTGATTTTGGTCTTAATAGTCGTGTTTATAAGCGATTTCCCTATTCAGAATCTAATTTCCCAAGCAAGCCCGTGCACTCTTTTCCAGCCCGGCACCAGTACAGTTCAAGGGAAATGCGTGTAGGAAACCATTTCTGAAGTGTTCATTTCTGTTGTGTTTACACAACGTTCATATCACGGTGGTTTGCGATATGAGATTGTCATTATGTCAGTAGCTATTTACAGTATGATAATAAATATAGGAAGTGCTATTGGAAACGGTTTCCGTAACAGTTCTTGGCTCGTGCAATACACCAGAGACACTATTCTTGTTGACGTTATTTATTACGTGAATGCATATGTGTTAAAAGAGTAAATCACACTCGAATAAAATCGAAATATATCAAAAGTACGAGCTACATTCAGAACTCAATAATTGTGTTTATAACCAATTTCTTTATTCATTAGCCAAAGTGCCATATCAAAACTGCGACCTTCTTCCTGAACCCATTAATCGTGTGTATAAGCAATGTCGTTATTGATACGCGAAATTTTCCAAGCTAGCGCGTTCACTCTTTTGAAGCGTAGCATTCTACAGTTCAAGGGAAGTGCTTGTAGTAAAACATTTCTGAAGTGTTTATTGCCTTGTGTTTACACAACGTTTATATCACGGCTGTTTTGCGAAATGAGTTCATCGTAATATCAGTAGCTTTTTACAATTCACGGTAATATAGACGGAGTTCTGTTAGAAATGTGTTCCCTAAGAGTTCATTGCTCGTGGCAGTACACATCTCTCACACTACTTTTGTTTACCTCATTTATTACGTGAATACTTACGCGTTTACGTAGTAAATTACACCTAATAAAATCGAAATATATTAAAAGTTTGACCGATTTGCTCCACCTACTGAGTAATCGTGTGTATAAACAATGTCGCTTATTCGTTAGCGAATTTTCCGAATGTAGCGCGTGCACTGTTTCTGAGAAAGTCACAGTACAGTTCAAGCGCAATGCTTGTACTAACGGTTTTCTACAATATTCATATCTCTTGTGTTTACACAAGTTTCATATCATGAGTTTGTGTGAGACTATAGTGTTAATATATGATTGGCAATTTTGAATATAATATAGACGGAGTAAATTTTGAAACTGTTTCTGTGACAGTTTATTGCTCGTGTGTATACTAACTTCACTGACTATTTTCGTTGACGTTATTTGTTACGTGAGTGAATGTGTGTTTCAATAGTAAATCACACTAGAATAAAATCGGAATATATACAAAGTATGACCCATTTGCTGACACTTCAGTGATCTTGCTTATACACAAAGTCCTTGATTCGTTAGTAAATTTGGCAAAGCGAGCGCGTGCACTCTTTTCATGAATAACACAGTACAGTACAAGCTGAAATCTTATACTAACAAAAATTTGGAGTGTTAGAAGAAAAAAACTATACCGCCATGGCAGCAAAGACTCGAAATTCAAATTGAATATCTTAGACAAGTAATAATTAGAGTAACACAATATTTGAACCAACCAAACAACAAGAAATTGGCCAAGAAAATTAAGAAATTACATGCAAAGATTAGAAAACACGGTCCCCAGGAACATGAATCAAGAAAATGCCTTTATTACTAATGAAAGGTATTACGTACATGAACGGAATAGTAGAGTCACAGAATCCTTCTCAATATCTCCCAATCACCTGCCTCCCCACAATGTACAAAATCTTGACGTCATGCATTGCAAGTAAAATCCAAGATTATATTGAGGACAGAGAAATAATGACAGAACAACAGAAAGGTTGCAGACGACTACTTAAAGGATTGTAAGGAACAACTTCTAACAGATATGGTCATTCTCCAGCAAGCACATATAAACCATAGAAACTTGCACCTGGCTTACTTTGACTATAAAAAAGCATTCTATATCGTTTCTCACAGTTGGCTTATTGAAGTTCTCCGTATATACAAAATTAATGAAACCATCATTAACTTCCTGGAAGAGATCATGACTCATTGGAGAACATTGTCCTTAGGGCAGCAATACTTTACAATCACAACAAAAGACATCAGTATTAAGCGAGGAATCTTCCAAGGAGACTCTTTAAGCCCATTGTTTTCTGTCTGGCTCTAAATCCCTTGTCAACACAACTTAATAGTACTATGGGTTCCTAATTCGTAAAAATAAGAAAACCTCCTTAGCATATCACATCTAATGTACATGAAGACATCAAACTTTACAGTTCGACAGACAGACAGCTTCAATATATTCTTGAAATAACTCCAACATTTTCGGAAGACATCTATATGAGTTTTGGCATTGACAAATGTAAGACACTTCACGTAGAGAAAACAGGAAAGTTACAGTAGCCATAGTTATCAAATGACAATACGGGTAATGAGTGATGAAGAAATATACCAGTATTTAGGATTAGATCAGGTAGCAGTCACAGACAACAAGACAATCAAACAATTTCTGACACAACTGTACAAATCGAGAATCACGGCACTCCTGTAAACCAAATTAACAGGCAAGAACATGATAAAAGCAATTAACACATTTGCCGTACCAGTATATACATACTCATTTGGAATCATACCGTGGAGCGACACAGTCCTCGGAGACATCCAGACTGACTCGCACAATTCTGACAAAATTCAGACTCACCATCCAAACAGCGCAATAGAACGAGTAAAACTCCCACGAAATGAGGGAAGAAGAGGGCTAATAGATCTAAAAGAATCTGTGCTATAAACAGATCCATTCATTAAGGAACTTCTATTGGAAGAAACAAGCAACTTCAGAAACTACATTCTGCAATAGTTTAAGCAGATATCAAGTTAACCTCTCTTGATCTTAACAACAAAACAGCTGGACATTTCTTCGCGGTTTGCAGATAATAACCACAAAATAGACATGTGGTCAAGAGAGGAACTCCATGGACGCGATGCAAATGATCTCAAGCAACCTAATGTAGACTCAAAAACCTCAAGCATTTGGCTAAAATATGGTGATCTCTTTGGCGAAACAGAAGGGTTAATGGTTGCCATACAGGATGAAGTGATCAATACTAAAAGTTACAAAAAATATCCTCAAACAAGCAATATATGACAAATTGCAGCATATGCCATACAACAGTTGAGAGCATACAACACATCACATCAGGATGCCAATTAATGGCCCACACCGATTACACCTATAGGAACAATCAAGTTGCAAATATTATCCACCAGAAACTGGTGGCGAAATCCAAACTACAAGAAACGACCTGTCCATATTACAAATTGTTAGCACATTTTCTCGGCGCGGATAAAGTTGTAGTGACTTTCGCCCATCTGGGCACTCTTTGTGGTCTTCTTGCCAAATTATGGGAGTTCCATGCTGCACCAGTGTGTAATGGGACCGCGCCGAACACAAAATTCGCGCGTCCTACTTAAAAATGTTATTAATTACTTAATTAATTAAAGAATTAATTAATCATTGTTCCCCAGCGTCTCTACGCATAGTGCGCCCTCGTCCGTCGCGCGGCTCAAGAATGCCCGTGAACTTTTTGCCGTCAGCGAAGGGCATTTTTGTGTGTGCATTGGGACCCCCTTCTAGACAGATGTGTAAAAAGGAGGAAGCAGTTGTAATATGAGCGTAGTCTGTTTTGAAAATCTAGACATGTGTGCCTCGTAGGCTTCAATACATTCGGCAATGTTTATACTAATTACATTTTCTTACTGTATCAGTCATGCAGCCTCCGCCTAGTTAGTGTGCTTTTCATTTTGTGTTATCGCAGCATTGCAAGAGTTTTGAGAACTTGTTAAAGTTTTTTCCTATTCTTTGGACACAAACATGTTCCCGATACTGTACTTGAAAGTTCAAAACTATAAGTTGTACTGTGACAGAGAAATTATTACAGATAAAACCATTCACAACAGACCAGACATAACCTTCGTAGACAGGACGGCAAAAGATTGGCTACCTGATTGACATTACTGTTCCACAAACAGCAAATCTTCAAACAGCACATGCAGACAAAATAAGTAAGTTGAAGTACATAGAACTCGCAGCAGAAGTCAAGGCACTATGGCATCTCCAAAAAGTCCATATTATTCCTCTGGGTCATTTCGTCCTTTCCTTACTCGTAGTAAATTTTGTGATAAATCTTCTATTGATCTGCTATTTGGGTAATGAAGTTTCGCTCACTGGAAGGCATGGCAAGAGCTAATAATCTATCTTCTGTCATTATATTGCGCAGGTATGTAACTACCGTGGCCAACGAAATAGAATTTACCTCTGTCTTGCTCCCACAAAAAGAGATGTAATATTGCCGACTTCCCTGGGCAACAAATGCAATATCCGTTCATGGTGAAGCATTTCGATTACATGATTTTGCATATTCCTTTGTACAAAATTACAAATATAATGCAGAAATTCGGTTTAATTAAACTTACAAGAAAACTAAATACGATTCTCATTTGATATAATATTGTAACAGTTTGTAGTCTGCTGAAGAGATACAGAGACACCCGGTGGGGATATGGGAACTACAAACTTGCTGACTGTCGAGTGGATTGAGAACTTCCTCGATCGTGCCACTAGATGTCGCAAGATGAAGCCGTGCTTGATACGGTCGCGATCATGCGACATCTAGTGCCAAGACCGAGAAAGAGGGAAATGCCGTGACATATTCCATCGTGAAGACGGGCCTTGAGACCACAGCTTTATTAAAATCTCACTATATATTCCTAGGTTAAGTAAAAGGTGTAGCACGGCTGTGTAAACGCACAGACTTGCAGTAAACGTGTGGTTTAACTTCTTTTATCTAATTTGCAGTTAATGCAAGAAAATTGTGATGCCATTATTGACTTACGAGAGTAATACTGAATGACACAAATGTCCTTATTATATACATAATTCGTACATAATGGCGACTTATTTAGTTTGTCGCTCAAACATGCTGAAACTGCCACCAACCGAAACACAAGTATAAAAAACACCATAATTATTTTCCTAGCGTAAATAAACTTACGCTCTTATTGCATCTAATGCTTCAATTACATTTATTTTTAAAGGGGGTTAAAATGGTTTCATTACAATATACATCACACACAATATGAATTTCACTACATAGACAATATAAGTGAAATACTTATACTTACGAACGTCCTGAAGTGTCTATTGTCCCTGTTTATACAAAAAGGTTCGTATCACTGTATTTGCGAAATGAGGGTGCCAATCTTTAAATATTTATTACCAGTAGAGAATATACACAACCTTGTGCACAGGACTTTCCCGGACAATTCATTGCGTGGTTTATACCCATCGAAGTTTTCATCGTGCGTCGTGCGTAATGACTGTTCGACTTTTGTCGCCGCGATTCAACTGATTCTTCTTCACTGTGCGTTTCTAAGGAAAGTTCAACTTTTCTTTATCTTGTGTTACTAGCTTCTCTTTAGTTTTCACTTTTCTTTTGTGGAAGAAACGTCGCCGAGCGGCGGAGTTGGCCGAAGTTTCCGAAGTTAGCCGATGTTATCCGATTTTCTTTAATATGACAGCTGCTCATCCATCCGTAATCTCTCCCGAACTGCGATTATAATTGTAATTCAAACAGGCCCACTCATTCAAACAATGAAATATACGATCATTTCCAAAAGAAAGAGTTGTGTTCACGACACCTTGCGCTATAAGCGACGTGCGTTAGTTTTCTAGGGCAACTGGAATCTGATGTTCTGTACATCCAATCCCCGTTTTCCAGTGTAAAAATAGAACATAATCTGCAAAAGCAGTAACCATGATCAAACAATATTATCGTTGGAAAAAGAAATTTTGCTCTACATTAAATATTGTTTTGGTTAGTAATTTTTTAAAACAATATGGACGGAGGCAACAAATAACCACAAAGATTCCTTTCCACATCACACAGTAGAGTTTAAAAGAAGTTATTTTACATTTTTCAGCGCCTGGGCCATTCATAAAGGATCAAATACCATAAAGCCTCAAATAGCTGTGGTTGAGCAATCGAATAAACTTTCGATCACACAAATTCCGTAATGCATCAGAAGTGAAAGTATTATGCTATCTTTTGATTTTATATCGTCAGTACGTGACTTCAGGAGTACGTGAGAAAAGAATCACGGCATTTTGACTCATTAACACTAGAATTAATTTTGCGAGCATACCGTTCGCTCATAGCTACAGACTTTTGTTTTTATTTCCATGCTATGAAATATACAATGTACGTTTGTGCAAAAATTGCGTAATTTTATATTCCTTTTCCTGGTTAACTACTTACATTTCGTACCAAACGATTATTAACCCTTTTCTGTGACTTTTAACTTGCAATTGTAGGGTATTTCACGAGCAAATGATGTTTTAATTACAAAACTTCAATATCATATTATTCTCTCGTTTAACTTATCACTGTTTTCAATCAACGTAAGTGATGTCACAGTTACATTTCAAAGAGTGATGGAGAATTAAAATACAATTGGTATTATTCTAATAGATGATAACGGACTGCCTCATTTAATTGTGTGGTATGTTCCAACAGTCAGAAGAAATGCTCAAGTATCATAAAATAAAATGGAATGACATTCCATAATCAAGGTAAGCGTTCCCATGCTTCCTGTTAGAGCAGCAAAGGTGTCGTAAATCTGTTCCTAGAGTGTCGGAAGATTTGTGTTAATGGCTGGCCGGTCCGCGACCATTAAACGACCTCTTTTTCTTGCGTCGTTTTTCCGATGCCGGGTTTGCTGGTTTATCCTGTTTTTATACATTATTTATTGCCTGGTTTTTGTACATTAGAGGTTTTTCTATGACATTTGAATGGTTAAGTTTATAAACAAAAATAATACATATTTTCAACAAGTATTAATGAGCACTTTCTACAATACTGCACAATTTCTAGAATATTACTTCTAATTCGTATATTTGATGTATATATAAAATGTATATTTATATTTGTAGATATTTTCATGCAATTCGTGTATCATCTTTACTCTCATGACCTTTACAGTCTCGAGAGCCAATTAGATATTTTTTTGCGTGTTGCCAACATCATATTCATTTGCTCGACGTTAAAATATAAATTTACTTTGACGATTGGTCGAAGAGATTTACTTTTGCACTTCTGATCAACGATGTCGAAGTCGCGCTACCTGAAGGCATGTTCAGGCGATCCACGCGCCACAACTAATTTCTAGATACTCTAGCAAAATTATTTTTATGAGCTCATGCGTAGTTCGTTATCAGGGGCAACTCGGCGTTGCTGGACGGTTAAAGAACCATTTCCAAAGTGCGACTAGAATGTTCCGTAGGTACGATCGTGCACGAACACCAATAGATTATGTGAGGCACGTTTGTTGCTTTCTAACGTGAAGTCAGTGTGAACGCAAAGTGGATTCAATGATCTTCTCAGTATTCATAAAGCACAGGTTACCGTGAAACTTCAGTTTCTCACATCCTATCCCGGTGACTATTTTCTGCGAGACATCTCGTTCGCGGACTCCACGTGTTGTGAGTGCACCCCTACTCATTCACTCAGTTTGGACGCTCCTGCACCAGAAGCTACAACGCTCTGATATACACACAAACGTCGTTCCTTATCCTGGAGGGAAGGAAACCTTTAATGAACCAATTTTCTGGTTGTTAATGTAAAATAAGCTAAGTTTTGCTGCCCTTGTCCAGGTGATGCATAGGTATCGGCACTGAGAATGCAGCTTTTATAAACTAGCGCTTTCGTTTGGCCCGTTAATGATGTCGCGGGAAGAATGTGAGAGAGATTAGCTATGCGGGGCCCGATTTACTTGGCTGGTTCCTTGCACAGCGCTGACCACAGCACTTTTATTCCGAGATATGTAATTTCGTCCTTCTATGGAATTCGAGTGCCGTCCATGCAGAGTGGTGTAGGCTGTTTTTCTTCGTGCCAGCTGAAAAGGATTGCTTGACTTGGCTTTGACTTACTGTAATGCCGTTTAAGTGTCTACAATTTCCTAAGTTTTTGTTTAATTCTTTGACGGTGTCTCAAGGGTCTCACTCCTAGGGTAGACTTAAAAGGAATTATTTCATCGCAGAAAAAAACTGCCCAATCGCAGGTTTCTGGTGTGTTGCGGTATCAGATAGGTTCAATGAACGAGGGAGTCCCTGCTTCAATCAAGACTAGCATTTAATCTACAAAAAAACATTCTAATACAAACAACAAAACATGTTATTACCTTCAAATTAACATTATAATTCCTCACAATTTGTACGTTTTCCGAAAACTTTTTCCGAATTCAACCTTCCTTGTAACTTATGAACAGGTAAGAAATATTTAATGTTCCAATTTACTACAAATATACGGATACTGTATGTACCGTTTTTTTTCGTACAAGCCTGATTATGACACAATATAAAGGTTAGTGTATTTTTTAGAAATAAAATGTCTTATATATTCTATAGAAGATTAGGTATTTCACGATCAAAATATAAAAAGGAATCTTGCGTTAACTAAACGGAGCAGAAAATTTCAAAATAACGAAACAAGGAGAAAAATTGTGTGGCTTTACTTGTTTTTAAAAATCATTTTTATTGACTGAATGAAGAGTGCATGGTTCAGTAGTTACGACTTCTTCACATGTAATTGTTCTGACTTAGTTAACTTAATCTAAAACTAATTCTAATCTAACTACGTACAACATTAGTTTAGAATTCTCATTGAGCACCTATGCTTAGCTTACATCTGAAAATATATTGAGGAAGGTATGTGGTGGATGTCTATTGCGGATTCATGCCGGGAAATCGTAGAGTGACTAGGTTGTAGTGGGATATTTGATTTAAGGATATATTTGAGTAGAAATTGTTGAAGAGATGAGCGATATGATGATTGATGGATAGTAAGTGTAATTCCCTATGTAGTTGATCATTAGAAATGAACCATGGGGCGTAAGTGGCTAATCTTAAATATTTGTTTTGCATTATTTGAATTTTGATATATGTTTGTCGGTGAAGGGTTCGTCCAGATCGGGTGGGCATACAGCATTAGAGTTCTGATAATTGTCTTGTACAGAGTTATGGCTTTGTTTAAGAAGAGACTGCTTTCGTAAATTAGTAGTGGTTTTAGTTGAAATGATTTAATTTTGGTTTGTTGAATTTTCGTTTTATGTGAGATTTCCAGGTTAATCATCTATCGAAGTTTATTCCTAGGTATTTAACAGTTTGGTTTTACGGGATCCAGGGGATTATGTTATTAATTTGGAGTGGGGTGGGTGTGGCGAATGTTCTGAGAGAGAATATTTTCACTGTTGATTTGGACGAATTAAGCTTGATTTTCTATTTTAGAGACCAATCTTCTATGTTTTCAGATGCAGTTGAATTTTATTGCACGTGTGACTTAATTAATGGTGAGACCTGAAGATGGCAGTATCGTCAGCAAATTGTGCGATATGTGTGTAAGGAGAGGTAGAGACGAGGGGCATTCAATAAATAAGAGACAAAAGGGTCTGGAGAAAAGAGAAATTTTCCTACTTTTTTAATATATTCCCCACCAATATGTATGCCCTTGTACCAACATGTTAACCTGCTTTTTTTTATAACGGTTGCAAAAAACTCTTTATCTGGGTGTTCGAACCGATTCCCACACATTTTTTGACAACCTCGTTTATCCTGAACTTCTTCCCACGTAATGCCGCCTTCAATGGACCAAACACATGAAAATCACAATGGTACTAAATTCAGGCTATGAGGAGGATGAGGCAGTACCTTCCAAACTTATTTTGTCGATGGTTTTCACGGATTTATTAAACAGTATGTGGACGTGAGTTGTTTTGCTGGAGAGTCTCATCTTTCCTCTGAGATCCACGAGGTTTCTCTCTCATGACTGGCTTCACCTTGTTCAAAAGCATATCTAAGCAGTATTCGCTGTGTATTATATGCTGAACTTCGCGATAATCACAAAAAACGCACCGACAGCGTCCCAAAACACCGTCGACAGGACTTTTCCTGCTGATGCGGCTAGGACGATGTTTGTCAGTCACTGAGCCTCGACCAATTTTCAACTGTCCTATCCCTTGTAAATCTTCTCGCGGTTTTTACTACTTTCAACATACACTTTAAGTCATTCTAGAGTATATACAGTATTAGCCGTTTTTTTTACCTTCAGCTAGTTCAAAACGAATCGGCAGAACGTTGTTCAACCAATGTGGAATTTTCAACAGGACCCTCCATCGTTTCAACTTAATTTTGAGGTATGAGCTCAACAATGCTGATCCTCCAGATGGTCAGGGCTCATCCCAGTGATGCAAATTTAAGTCCATTACCAAACTTGTCCCACCTACTGTTTTTCTCCAGACAATGGTCTCTTTAATTATGAATGACCTCGTATATCACATGTGTAAGTTGAAAGATGTTTGAAAGGAGGATCCTTGGGAAGTCTGCTTTGAATTTGCGGGGTTGGAAACATGCTTCTCGACTGTTACTGTAAATGTTCTGTCTATTATGAAACTTTTAATGATTTGTAGGAAGATAGATTGGAGTTCCTTTGGTTTTTAGCTTATGTACTAGGCGTTGGCTTATGTGCCCAACTCTGTCGAAAGCCTGTGAAATATCAAGGCGGCTACAGTGTGTTGTTTGTTCTCGAAGGCAGTGGTGGATGTGTCCGGATATTCGAAGTAGCTGGTGTGAGATGTGATAATTTATTGATGAAGTGAAATTGATGTTTCGCTATGGTTTGGGTTATGTGAAGATGCTTATTAAATCTTTTATTATTATTTTTTCTAGGATCTTGATAGAGATGGGAGGAGATTGATTAATCTGTAGATTTTAAAATTGTTATGATTTTTTATGGGGCTTGGTTACGGGGATTATGTTAGATTTTTCCATATTATTGGATAGTATCCTATTCTGAGATTTGAATTGTTTATTATATCATTAATGTAGGCTATTGTGGAGTTAGGCAAGATTTGTTAAAATAACATTATTAATTTTATCGTGGCCAGGAGCTTTTTTTAAGAGGGAAACTTTTTATTAAGTTTTTAATTTCATTTGGGGAACTGTATTTTATTTCTATGTGGAATGTAAAGTAATCAGCCAAGGATTCTGCTTTCTCTATGGGTGCAATTTTTTACTGATGGTGTTTACAGTGGTATACTTTTCGTTTTTAGAACTTTTTGGTAACTGACAAAGAATTGTTTGTTGTGCGTAATGATGTAGTAGTTTATTATAAGTTGAGTGGTTAATTCTATTATTGCTCTTTTAGTTGGATGTTTTTGTGATTACAGGAGGCTTATGTCTTGCAGGGATTTAATTGTGTTTAATAATTATGTTATTTAAGGGAGATTGAATGTTCGATTTCCAGTGGGTATTTAAAATTATTAATTAAGACGTTTCATTAGGATATTTTAATTTCTCACCTTACAAATACTTTGTTAGAATAGAAAGTTATGTAATCGTGCGCCGGAAAAACGGCTAATGTTTGCCAGAAAATCTCTTATCACTGAAGTCTTGTGAAGAAAATTTCAATAAAACCTGTTGCTAAATTAAGGGGACAAAAATCCTCTACCTCGTGGTTTGTAGTCAAAATCCGTTTTGTTGCTTCTTGATACTGTCAAATCGACTGACGGAAAACGTTCGTCGTCTGTCTCTCGTCTGTTGTCTGTCTGTCCGTCTGTGGTCAACGCCAGCGCTAAACCGTTCAAGTATTTTCTTCAAAATTGATATTCTCCAATCGTTTTTTATTAGTGTCAAGGCTCTTGGGAATTTGGAACCGATATTTAATTTTTGGGGGTACTTTACATGAAGCCCGTCGCAGATTGTCAACGTTAACAGAAAATGGCTCCAAATTTTTTGATTATATTTTGTTGTTGAATAGTGCGAAGAACGTTTAAAGGAATGATGTGGGTATCATTTTCGTTGACATCCACAATTTTCGACCAAATTGCAAAAAAAACTATTTAAAAACTGCAAAAATGAAGATAGAGATTTTTGCCTCAGACAAAGTAGGTTGTAAAAAATTGCACTTTAAATAAGGTCATGTACCATTTTTGGGTAAAACGAGTAGTTTTTGCGTAAATTGCGGATACAAATTTACAAGAAAAAAAATTACCCAAAAAAACCGCTCCAAATTAAAAAAAAATCATTACTTATATAATGAGGACGAAAAAAATATGGTCTTATTCTTACTTCTGGGAAATACTTGGTTTTTTGAAAATTGCAAAAAAATATTTTTTAAAACTGCAATATTGTAGATAGCGATTTTTACCTCAAAATCTCTTGTACAAAACTAGATCTTTAAAAAAGGTTATGTAGAATTTTTTTTAAAAAACGAAACGTTTTTGCGTAATCTTTGCTTCAAATTTACAAAAAAAGAATCCTCAAAAACCGCCCGAATTTTTTTCTTAAAATTTTCTTCACGTGTGTAATAAAGGACGGTAAATAAATAAATAAATAAACTTGTGGTGCTATAGAATGGCACGGACTTTCTCGTATGTACCATCGTATCAATTGTTTCTTTATCATGCATTTACCATTTTATAGCTCGGTTCGATTCATTTTATAGCTCTGTTCGACCCATACGGTGCTAGTATGGCGTAGTGGTATAAATGCCAGTTAACGTTGAGGATCGTATTTCAGGTATCGGAACGGAAAATGTTTGCTTGTAGAAAACACTTTTGCTGACTTGTGAAGTAGTGGAATAGGATTTAGAACGATATAGAAGCAGTGCGAGAAAGTATGTGCGTTGGAGGCACCACTAGTTTAAATATATTCCAATTAATGTATAATCCAAATCTGGGATCAGGGTCTTTTAGTTTTCTGAGGGAACATATTTATTACTAATTGGCACCGCATAAACATTATTAGCACTGTTGACTGTTTTTTTAGGGCGATATCATTTTCATCAGAAGGCATTGAATGATCTCTTACCGGCATTTGCTGCACTGTCAGCTGTTTCTTTGTTTTCACTCACAGTTTTGATTACGCCTTGAGCTTGCAGCACTGGCAGTTTGCTAAATACTGACTTTAGCAGCGCCGCTTGTCATTAATTCCTGAATTTCTGGAATTGAAGTTTCCTGGACTCCGTTCGTGCAGCAGATGTTGGTTGAGAGTAGCATTCTTAAGAACAATATTGCCCTGTTGAACAGCACCGCTTTGTTATTCATCGTGGGATTGCGGTGTCGTGATGAATGTGGTTTCCATGGCGAAGTCTGTATTATACAGAGCCTCCATGGCCCGGCTATGTTTTTCCCTAGCACACTAGTAGCTGGGTACTGGTTCACTTGCAATGGTTAATGAATTTAGTGCCGCAATGAGTAGCACTAATAATTGTCACTCCAGTTGCTTCAAGCCGTTATACACCTTGTACTTCGGTTAAATTAAACAAGCCTTAACAGCAGACACTTCACTGTTCGTAACAGAGCGGAGCGCGATGTGAACTCCGCGACGGCTCGAAGCGAACTTGTGTCATACTGTTCGTACACTTACAACACTGCATCGAAGAAATCATTTATAACAAATTAACGTTTTTGAAATTTCGTGGAATATCCTCTTGATTTTAAAATATCAAGGTATTTTCTTTTCATAGTTCTAACGAGGCAACTGCATGTCTGAGGTATGATGGTCATCCATTCTTCTGCTACAGTCTTTTCCAGATCATCGTTGTAGGATGCATTCGCTTAGCGAACATTCCTCTTTAAAATTGTCAATAGAAGTTCGATGTGCTTCAAGTCTGAAGATTTGGCTGGCATTTTAGTTGTTTCGGGACTTTTCACATTAACTATTGCTTATTCATTCGTGCAGTATGCTTGCTATCACTGTCATGTTGGTACATGTAAATCGGTGGCATACCCAATTTTGCAGCACTTTGCTTCAAATGTATTTTCTTGATGTCGTGATATACATGTTATTCGATAATGCCTTTCATGAAACGAATATTTCCGACCCCTCTTAATGTCATTCACTCCACATCATAAAAGATCCACCCCCGTGCTCCAGGGGAGGAGTGTTTGGGCCATTTCATTGTCAGTATTTTCTCTACTCTCTGTTGATGACGTCTGGGCCAAAAACGTTTATCTTGGTCTCACCTAACCAGATGAAAATGTCGTAGAATTCTTTGATCATGTTCCAGTGATCTTTTACGAACCTTAATCTCTCTCCCCTGTTCTTCTAGCTAACATACGGCTTTTTGGGGGAATCCGTCTGTGATATCCGTATCTGTATAACACACTTCGAATAGTAGATGCACTTGAGGTATTCTCACTTTCTCAACTACAGATAAAAGATGTGGAAAGCTCAAAGAGGGTTTTCTTGCAATCGCTCTCCCAATTAATTGATCTTCTCTCTCGTTGAGCATCTTTTTCTTGCCGTTTCTCTTGGCATTTTTTTATTCTCCTCTGTACCTCATTCTGTTTAGTATTGTAATGGGACAGTCGCACGCGTGAGGTTTTGACGTGTTTTCTAAATTTTATTTTGAATAATATTAGGGACTTCCGAAAGTTGAGAGCCAAGAAAGTGGCACTTTTCCGCTCCCTGCGCGCGTCGCTGTCGTGTAGGCACGGGCGTGGCCGGGGGACGCCGTGAGTGGGCGGGGGAAATACGCACGCAGCGCCGAAGGAGCGTCGTGACGCGCCCACCCAGGGTTCCGAGAACCCCTGACGCCAAAATTGTCGTACAAAGACGCGGCGCCAACGGTCGCCGATGACAACGCGATTGGACGGCGCACACCGCGTGATCTGGGGGAGCCAATCGCCGAAAACCACGCGGAGTGGACCACGTGATCTCGCGACTCAAGGGAGGCAACTACGGGCTACAAGGTTGATGTTTTATGTCTAGTTGTCAGAAATCTAGCTTACGAGCTTATTTTAGGTGTTAATTTTTTGCGTGATCTAAAGTTTTGCATAGATTTTAAAGATAATGTGCTTAGGTTCGACCCGGCGCGCCGTATCTACTGCCGTTCACCGGCGAAATAATGAATTGATCGCTGTTGAATTCAAGATCAACAGTTTGACTAAGGACGAGATACAAGGAAGTATCACCTACTCCATTGACCGCAACCACTGTCTAACAGCAAGAGAGAATGGTGTATTACGAGACTTTTTGCTCAAAAACTTTGAAATTATTTTACGGCCAACAGAACCCATTAAAGATTTTCTCTTTCATATTCAATTAACCGACCACTCACCATTTAAATGAAAAAAAAACTATCCTGTTCCATTTGCTTTGAGGGCAGTAGTAGATACGACAATCTCAGACATGATCGCAGAAGGAATTATTAAGAGGGCTTCTACGCCATGGTAATAATGAGAGACAAGGATGGTGACGTTCGATCTGTCCCGATGCTAGAAGGCTTGACGTGGTAAGCCAGGTAAGTGTAGCAGATCTCGACCCGGTCGTGCCAATTAACGTCACTTTAAAGAAGTTTCATGGAGTTAAGTATTTTTCCAATATTGAGTTAGTTTCTTCGTACGCAAATCACATTCATCCCGATGACAAGAAATACGCTGCATTTTTTTATAATGGCTTAAGTTATGTTTGGTGTCGCACTCCTTTTGGACTCCGAAATTCAGGAGCGAATTAATTGTGTGCCTCACGAGAGCGCAGGCTTGTCTCCTTACGAGATCCATTTTGGAGAAAAGCCTCCGGCTAATTTTCCCTTCCCCAGCGCCCGGGGCAACGCTGGAGACAGGAAATCAGAACATGCCAGTCGGGTCAAAGTGGTCTTCATCCCCTTCATTTCTACGGAAAGGTGGTGCAGTACTAATTGCGGTCAGATCGACCGTTTCATCTTATATCATTAAGGTAAAAAAGATAACAAAGGAGACAGGGTGTTACACTATATACTGAACAGTGGAATGCGAATTTGTCACCAATATTCCTATTGTTCTGAAAGAATATACTCTTAGGGCTAAATTCACAATAACCTTCTTGACAACCCAAGTTCCTTCGCCTTAGGCATTTTCACCTTTATTGACTCCAATGTCGCATCAAATATAACTATTATCTTCCTAAGCATGCCCTTTAGCTCTACTGATAAAAGTAACGAGTTGCGGATATAATGTGTTCCAAAATTCACACTACATGCTTCAAGTATACAAATAAGAAAAGTAATGTAGCCAAATCGAAGACATTTTAATTCCTGCATTCTTTATACACATTCTTTTTCGAATTACAGAACACGAATTATATTATTAATAGGTTTTTTCCAAAAGCTAGAAATTATTCCATACCGTAAAAAAGAAGACAATATTCCTCTTTCGTAATTGAATGTAGGTATACCAGTGGAACATACTCTGTATATCAATGACGTCCAACTCAGGTGAATACCACATGTACAAAAACTCCTTTGCTGTTGCTGAAAACATTCAGGACACAAATCAAACCCAAGTTAGAGATGTTACCGGCGAGAGGGGCCCACTTTGCTGCTTGAAACGTACTGCACTGCTGAATATTCCGCAGAAGGGGTTCTTTCGCCGTAACGATGAAGTTAGCACTTAAGCGGTAGTCGGAGCGCTGACTTTATAAAAAACGTGATCACCTCGTCGCTGCTGCATGAAACGGCGGCCGTGGTCTCTGGTAAAATCGGTCGCCTTCGACACAATTTGGTGTGACTGCACTTCAGCAGAACCACACTGCCTATGTAACTTTTTGAGGCAGAGGAAAGCGAGACATGCTAATTGTTTTCGAGTACTGGTGGACGACACCAAACCTCGTGGCCCGCTTAGAAACAACCCCGAGAAACCTCTAACCTCCCTCGCTAAGAAACTTTAATGAAAATATTTGGTGTGGGTTTTGAGAAAATATTTTTAGAAATCGAATACGTTTGCAGACACGTAATAAGCGAAATCAGTTCTTATTTTCAAAATATTGTACATGGTCTTTATTAAAGAATTGATTTTTTACAACAGACTTAGTTTAAAGCCAAAATAGTTATCTCCAATTTTGTAGTTTTCAAATGCTTTCGTTTTTTGGCATTTTCGAATAAAGGAGCAATAGCTGAGAATGAGACTAGCACCATATTATTACTGTCCTTTATTACATATGTGGCGACAATTTAAAGCAAAACTTTGGAGCGGTTTTTGAGAAAAAATTCATAAATTTCAAGCGCAAATTATTAAAAAACTACTTGTTTTCCAAAAAATTTTACTTGACCTTTCTTAAAGAGCTAATTTTGTTCAACAGACTTTACTTGAGACAAAAATCTCGATCATCAATTCTGTAGTTTTCATTTTTTTTCTTTTTTACAATTTTGAAAAACCCGAGGAATACCCGAAAATAGGGCTAGCACCATATTTTTATCGCCCCTTATTACATATGTGGAGCACATTCAAAGAAAAAGTTTGGAGCTGTTTCCGAGAAATAATTGCTTACATTTCGCTCAAAATTACAGAGAAACTACTCATGTTTTAAAATGTTGAACACGAACGTGTATTTCATAGCGAAATCATCCGAAATACCGAGCCCTACGAGGCCTTTGAGTAATCTTCCGAGGTACTGTGTGGTGTCCTTCTGTGTTTTATTGCGAATTTCTTGCAGATTATTCCTTTATTGTATATTTACGGTAATATCAATTTTCAATATAATTTATAAATTAAGCTATACAGTAGAAACTAGTAGAAATGAACATGCTATTATTTCCATTTCTAGTTTGGTGTGTTGCAGGGAAAGAAGAAAAATATTTAATTTTATCTAATTTTTATTTTATTTTTACGGTAAATATCAGTGTTCAATATATATTGCTATACAGTTGTAACTATTAAAACTGATCATGTGATTATTTCCGTTACTAGTTTGCGGTGTTGCAGTGACAGAAGAATATTTAGTTCGCCTTAATTTTTATTTATTTTTTACGGTAACGGCAATTTTCGAAATTGATTTAATACGTTATCTAGTTCGAACAATTAAATGCAATAGTTTTCATTCAAGTTTTTGTATTTTCAGACTGTCTCTTGAAAACAAAGATCTCAATCAGTTCATGGAAGATTATAGAAAAAAGAAGTTTTATGTAATTCTTCCAAAAAGATTATTGTAATAAGCAATTGAGGGAAGGTAAGGTTGTTAAAGTAAACAAAAAATTATTATCAAATTAATCAATTTCAAAAATTACTATTAATTATTTACATATTATTTGCAGATTGCATAGAGCCAGTTGGCTTAGAGATACAATTGTCAAATTGTAAACATTAAAAATAAGATAAAAACCTCCGCTCCTACTTCAGCAACGAATTTGATAGAGTTTCTTAAGGGAGAAGTGGGAGTGGAGGAAATAACAATTATGTTTCCAAGTGGTTGCTTTTGAACCACTGATGATTTTAAAAGACGTATCTTGTCCTGGAGTGACAAGGGATTCAGTGGGACTAATGAATCCAACCACTGCTGTGGAAGTGAGTATCATTTCATTGACAATAATAAGAAGTCAGATCTATAAATATATAAATGTTAAATAAAATAATTTACACAAACGTAGTTCAGATATTTATGTTGCCAGGACAGAGATCCCATATCTGACATGAAATACTCCAAGTATTCATCTCTAACATTGGTTGCATGGAGTAATGGTCTTCTTGCTACATTTACTAGAGGTCTCAGACCGGTGTCATTTGTTGTAATCTCCCTCCATGACACCAATATAACTATTCGCCAATTCATATCCTCCGAGTCGAGACAACCAAAAGATGCATATCTGCTTTCTCGATGACAAACTCTTTATTAAAATTTGTGCAGATATACACAATAAAGCGTAATATCTATAATATTTTCCAATTTTAGTTCCATTAGCTTTCTAAAAATTCCGAAAACTGATGCCAACAAACCCAAAGAATTTTCGACTATACGTCGGGCTTGGTTGAGCCTGTAATTAAAACCTTCTTGGGAGACCCCTTGTTCAAATCTACTTTAAAGGGCTTTAGGTGATATTAGGGTAATTCACCCTGGAAGATGTTCTAGTAATTTTAATTCTTTATTAGAGAGTTTTCTACTGAACTCTGTATTTTGAAAAACTCCATCTGAAATACTGCTTTGGCAGCTGACATTACAATAAATAAAACAATAATTAACATCCAATACCCCCATGAGGACAATGCTGAAATGCCCTTTATAATTAACAAATGTAGTTCCACTATTGTCTGGACTTTGTATGATAACGTGCTTTATGTACAGCCCCAATAGAGTCGGGGAATTTCATTTCCTGTTAAAATCTTTAGAAATTTTTTCCCATTCTTCTCATTAGCTGGCATCTAAATAAAATGTTCTTAATTTTTTCAGGTTGTATTGGAAACTGAAGACAAGGATGATGGGACACAAGACGTTCTTATATCTTCACAACTCAGCCCGTTCATAGGAGTCATCCCCATCGTAGGTCCCAGAGGAGAAAGCGGGATGTAAAGGAGGAAAATTCCTACGAAATAATGGCTGCAGCCTATTCGATGATGCCACCCACTACTGAATATTCCAGTTTTTGAGAATTAATAGCTCAAAAGATACAAAATTTAAATATTGAAAAACTTAAAAAAAATAGCCCAATTAGAACTACAAAAAACGATCACCACAGTTGAATTAGGTGATGAGAATTTGAATGCAGCAACCATGGTTTCTGTGGTCCAATCTTTCTCTTTGCCCTCCTCTTGTTCCACCATTGTAACCATTTTTGATCATGATTATTTATTTCAAATACAACATTGTTGGTAAATAAAAAAAGTTTTAAAAAACGGCCTATCTTTATGAACTCCTCAAGAACTTCCTTGATGCACCTTGCACTTTCAGGAATCATTTCCAAAATGCTTTTTTTCGACACATGAAAAGTAAAGCTTAAGCTGGAGAAAGAGTCACCAATAGGTAGGTAAAGTAGAGTGATTGCAAGTCTTATTTCTGCTGGAATTGCACTCATCACCGTATTTTGTCTCGAGTTACGTCCTCTCAAAAGTTTTAGTAAAAGTGAGCAATCGCCAGGAAACATCCTCGTAGGAAACAAACACATAAATATGCATCAGAACGTTAATAGTCTTTGGATTTTGACAGTTTAAATATTGTAAACTGGGATAAACATTGCTTGGGAAACTGTGTCTAAAATACGTTTAATTAACTGTTTTACATTGTGATAAAATGCGATAGGAAAAAAGTGCTTCCTCTTTTTTTATATTATTCTGGGAAGCTTTCCAAGATCGTGTTTTGACACAACACACTCATCCACGTCATTTAAACCTGCTAATTCTGTACAGTTCAGTAGCTTTTCCTACTTAATTTTCCACTATTTACTTTTTCCATTGCTTTCAGTGTTTAACTTCATCATAGGTTTTTAAACATAAGATATTGGATTTTTTATTTCTCTACGTGGCAGAGTTGCAGTGTAAGTATGGCGACAACAAATAGTAATTTTGTATCAAATGTAATTAATCTTTTTTTACAATTTATATGTCATATGCTTTAAAAATGATATATAAACTCAAAATTGTCAATTATATGAATGATTATGAAAAATGTTATAAGTATTGCGTAAATTGCGTTTTAAATTTACCAAAATTTTGTTTCTCAAAAACCGCTTCAATTTTTTTCTTTAAATTTTCTTTACTTACGTAATAAGGAAGGTAAAAAGTCTTATTTCTTAATCCTACCTCCGGAAATTTTTTGGCTTTTTGAAAATTGCCATAAAATATTATTAAAACTGTAAAATTGTAGATAGAGATTTTTACCTCAGACAAAGTCTGTTCTACAAAATGAGCTTTTCAAAAAAGGTTCTGTTGAATTTTCTGAGAAACTAGTCGTTTTTGCGTAATTTTCGCTTCAAATTAAAAAAAAAATTATTTCTCAAGAACCGCTCCAAATTTTTTTCTGCAAATTTTCTCACGTGTAGAATAAGGGGCGGTAAATAAATACATAAACTAGTCGTGATACGGAATGGCACAGACTTTCTGGCGGTAGTTATTTTTCTAATATCGTTCTTCGGATATAGGATTAGGAGTCCCCGCAGGGGGGGCGTGTCTGCGTAGGTGGCAACGCCCTCTGGTGGAAGTCAGATGACCACTCGGACCTCGCGATTTGCAGCCCCATCTCAGGTCGTTAGCCTAAAGGTGTAGGTAGTGAGTAGGAAAGTCAAGCCCCGGGCCGTCGGTTCAACCCGGCGGTCCCCCAGTCGGGCCCCTGGCGCGTTGACCTAGAGTCCGTCCGACCTCAGGGCAGGATCGGGTGAAGGACGCCCCTCGGGATGCTCTGGAATCCACAAATAAAAGTCCGGCTGTTAACCCTTTGCGGTCCTCTGTCCCGTGTGGCGGGACACAGCGTCTTCCTCGTTGCACACCATTTAAATCCCCAGGTAGCTGGTTGCACCGGTCCGGCGTGCCGCGGCGCGGCGTAAGAAATTGTACTCGGGTTTCAAATTATTTTTCATATTATTACAAACAAAACATTTTAATTTATTTGCCTAATTCATAATACATACTTTTTTTAACTTAATGTTTGATGCGGAGTGCTTCACCTAATTACCAATAACTCCTGTATATTGCCTTGTATGAACGAAGTCCGAGTTACCATTACTGTCATTTTCTTCACACTCCTCGGAATATCTCCAGAAAATTGTTTTCAAATTCTTGCTTTCCTGAAGATTGTTAACTCTCAGAATTGTTTACCGATTCACTCAGTTCAAGCTTCGACAATCTCAAACACTTACTTCCTGATGTCACCTTAAGTTCAACTGCAACCTCGTAAGCAAACGGATTTTAAACAACATAAAATGGGCAAAGTCTGGCTACAATGAAGGAAAATACTGCCTAATCTCTTCTGAAGATAATGAGTTGTACAGGAAACTGGTGCCATTTACCTGAGTGACATAATACAGAGTTAAATATAGGTCCTGCCCAACGGGACAAAGGACCAGAACTAGGAAAAGGAAAGTCCCGTGACGCGGGACATCGGACCGCCAGACGAAGAAGACGGAAAAGTGAAAGGACCGCAAAGGGTTAAACGACCATCAGCCAGGTTGCCTTGGTCACGGCCCCACCCAGGTCGATAGCCTCAAGTGTTAGCAGTGGGAAGGGGGGTTCGGGGCCCCTGACACCCCTGTCTTCGGCCCAGGTGGTCCCCAGTAGGGCACTTGGCTTCGTGACAGTGGCCCGATACTCTGGGCAAAGAGGGGGAACGTGGTGTCCTGGGCGCATGTGAGTAGCGCGTTGTCATACAGGCAATATTTACTCCGGTACTAGCCTGGATAGCTAGCAGCTCTGAGCTGGCAGAGCGGCCCCACCCAAGCATTGAATGGGCAGGTTGTCGTGAGGGCTAACTGGGTACCGGCCGGATCCGGTTACCTGCCCAGCGGCGTCCTTGTACGCAACCGGGGGTGTGAGGATAAAGGCCAAAGAGCCATAGGAGCCCACCCCGGGGACTTGTCCCCCAGGTAGAACAAGGCACAGCGGAGGTTGCAAGGCGGCGAGACTCAATAGGATTTGGAGTAAAAAAGCGAAAGATTTATTCGTGAGACGGGAACTAAGACCATCCGCCAGGTTGCCTTTGTCACGGCCTATTCCAGGTCGGTAGCCTAACGTGTAGGCAGAGGGAAGGCGGGTTGGGTGCCCCACCCAGGCATTGAATGAGCAGGTTACCGTGAGGGCTAAATGGGTACCGGCCGGATCCGGTTACCTGCCCGGCGGCGTACTTGTACGCAGCTGGGGGGTGAGGATAAAGACCAAGAGCCCAAGATGCCTACCCCCGAGGACTTGTCCCCCAGGTAGAACAAGGACCTAAGCCAGCGAGACTCAAATAGGATTTGTAGTAAGCCCTTCACCGCTGCCTTTCTTTGTCGCCCAAAAGACTTGTTTTTCGCATGTTGACAATTACCGGCTTCCTAATGATAGAGCTGATAAATTACGTTTTGACTAATATATAAGTGCACAGTCCACAACTCGCTCCAATGGCCAAGGTGGTTAAGCCGTGCTGGGACTAAGCGCTTCACTTTGAAAGATGTTGGGTTCGAATCCCAGACAGGAATTTTAATTTGATGAATGTTTTGTTGCAGAAAAAACTATTGTAGAGTGTAGAAACTGAATTGAAAATCATTTGAAGTACTTCTATTCACGAATAGAATCAATGCAGATAAATATTCAGGACATGTCTATGTTTTCCCAATTGCATCTTTTATACAATTTTTCAACTTTGTTATTCGATTTCTGAAACGTATGTCATATCAAATCAATCATTGTCTTGTGTGCATCTGTTAGAACCGATCTAAGTAAAATTATGAGTATTCCTAGGTTAAATTAAAATAGAATTTACCGGAGAACCCTTGCAATCAACTTACATGTCCTTAACGGTTCTGAAATCATTATTACTTTCTCGCCTTACAAATACTTCCTAAGAAGAGAATGTTATGTAATCGTGCGCCGGAAAACGATTTTTCCAGCCCCTGCGCTTGTGTGGGGTAGTGGTATCAGCGCCAGCACGTTAACTCTGAGGAACTGTGTTCCACACCACCGGCTTCTTAATGAAATGAATTTTAATGAAAATAGATCTTAAAATAAGGTCATGATTAATTTTTTTAAAATACAAGTATTTTATGTAATTTGGTGACAAAGAAAATGCCCGCTGTAAACTTACTGTGCTTCAGACAGTTGGATGCTTCGTAAGTTAGAATTTGAATATTATATATATGTATATATATATATATTTATTTTATTTATTTTTGTCAAAAAACAGTAAAAACTGTATATGGACGTGTGGGGAAAAAATTTATCTGCGCACATTTTCTTGAGGGCCCGAAAAAAAAAGAAAAAATGAATTTAGAAAATAATGATTTTAGAAAAAAAATAAAAATATTTGAAAAATGTTTCTTCCCGAGTTATAGAAAATCAATTTCAACTGTAAATGAACTACAAGCAAAAGGAGTGCTCAACAAAACGTGCGCACAGTGAAGCTACATTTATGTCCAGAAGCAAAACAAGGGGCCATCTCAGCATTTGCTCTATGGATCAGGGAAACTGGACAAAAACCTGATCGAGATGGGGGTCATTGACCCGGAAGCTGAAGTACATTACTTGTTACCGGCGTATTATATATGTTTTTAAATTATACAATGCAAACGTAAACTAATTCATTATATATCTTTGTTTCTGTTACATTAAACATTATTTTTTCTTTTTCACGATCAGTATAGTCTGTAATTGTATAGAAACAGTTTTGCAGCAGAAAAGATTTTCCTTTTAACTTAAATTTGTGTACCGACTTTAATTGTTTTATGTCATCTGGCAATGCGTTGTAAAGTAACGTACATGAATTGTATGTTGATTTCTTGTACTGAGCTGTTGATACTGACACTTGATGCACGTGATTTCTACGGCAGGTGTTGTAATTATAAATATCAATATTACATGAAAATATGTTCCCTCCGATAAGTAGGTCATTTTTGACAAATATTACAGATTCGTAAATAAATAGACAAGGCAATGGTAAGATTCCCAGCACAATGAAAAGAGGCTTGCAGGAATCACGTGGAAGGCATTTTTTCATTATTCGAATAATTTTCTTTTGCAATCTAAAGGTCTGAATACTACAGGGTGAGCTTCCCCAGAATACTATGCCATATCTCAGGCGGGAATGCACATTTGCAAAATAAACGCAACGAGCTGCATGAAGGCTGACAGAATTTGAAAGAATTCTGAATGCGTAGCATAATGAACTTAATTTAGTGTTTAATTCTGTTATATGTACATTCCATTTGAGGTTTGATTGGATTGAAAGACCTAAAAATTTGTTGCCTCAACATCAGCTAATTGCATATTGTTCGTTTTCAATGGAACATGCGATTTCCGATTTGAGATGCAAAAATGCATTGAAACAGTTTTTCTTTCGTTAACAATTAATTTGTTATTATTAAACCAATTTGAAACTTCTGAAATTGTACTATTTACTGCTTCTTTTTTGCAAAGAACATTCGTGTCATCACCAAACAGAACCGTTCTTCCATTTTTAATAGACGAGGGCATATCGTTTACATATAACAGAAAGAGAATAGGACCTAAGATCGAACCCTTGCGGGACCCCATGCTCAATTGGCAAGGAATTGGAAATATAAGTATGTAATGTCCTTTCCTGCCAGTATGGTATTTCTACTCTTTGAGTCCGATGTTTAAGGTAAGAAGTTATCCAATCTAGGGCAATACCACGAATTCCATACGAAGGTAATTTTGAGAGCAAGATGTTATGGTCAATAACGTCAAAAGCTTTCGAGAGATCTAAGAATATTCCAATGGGTACTTCATTTTGGTCTATTGATGAAGCAACATTTTTGAGAAAAGAAAAAATGGCAGTTTCCGTAGATTTTGATTTTCTAAAACCGTGTTGTGAGTCTGAAAACGCTGTGTTTTTCCTGAGAAAAGTTTCCATTCGTAAGTAGAAAAGCCTTTCTAATATTTTTGAGAAA
>JAHLJT010008446.1:214869162-214896079 GCA_031308135.1 Acheta domesticus
CCTTGGATTTTTCAAAATTGCAAAAAACAAAAAAAATACAAAATTGATGATCGAGATTTTTATCTCAAGTAAAGTCTTTTGTACAAAATAAGCTCTTTAAGAAAGGTCATGTAAAACTTTTTTGAAAAACAAATGGTTTTTTTAGTAATTGCCTTGAAAGTTATTATTTTTTCTCAGAACCGCTCCAAATTTTTGCTTTAAATTTTCGTCACATATGTAATAAGGGACAGTATAATATGGTGCTAGTCTCATTCTCGGCTATTGCTCCTTTCTTCGAAAATGCCAAAAAAACGAGAACATTTGAAAACTACAAAATTTTAGATAACTATTTTGGCTTTAAACTAAGTCTGTTGTAAAGATCAGTTCTTTAATATAGGGCCGTTTACAATTTTTTGAAAATAAGAAACTGATTTCGCTTAATTCGTGTCTGCAACGTATTCGATTTCTAAAAATATTTCTCAAAACCCACACCAAATATTTTCATTAAAGTTTCTTAGCGAGGGAAGTAGAGTTTCTCGGGTTGGTTTCTAAGCGGGCCGCGATGTTTGTGTCGTCACCATTACTCAAAAACAATTAGCATGACTTGTTTTCCTCTACCTCAAAAGTTACATAGGCAGTGTGGTTCTGCTGAAGTGCAGTCAAACCAATTGTGTCGAAGGCGACCGATTTTGCCAGAGACCACGGCCGCCATTTCATGCAGCAGCGACGAGGTGATCACGGTTTTTATAAAGCCAGCGCTCCGACTACCGCTTATGTGCTAACTTCATCGTTACGGCGAGATAACCCTTGCTGCCGAGTAATATTCAACAATGTAGTACATTTCAAGCAGCAAAGTGGGCCCCTCTCGCCGGTAACACATCTAACTTGGGTTTGATTTGTGTCCTGAATGTTTTCAGCAACAGCAAAGGAGATTTTGTACATGTGGTATTCACCTGAGTTGGACATCATTGATGTGCAGAGTATGTTCCACTGGTATAGTTACATTCAGTTACGAGCTAAGGGGCATGCTTAGGAAGATAATAGTTATATTTGATGTGACATTGGAGTCAATAAAGGTGAAAAACCTAAGACGAAGGAACTTAGTGGGGGTTATCGAGATGGTTATGGTGAATTTAGCCCTGAGAGTATATTCGTTCAGAACAATAGGAATATTGGTGAACAATTCGCATTACACCGCTCAGTATATAGTGTAACACCCTATCCCTTTGTTATCTTTTTTAACTTAGTGAGATAAATTGAAACCCGGTTGATCTGACCGCCATTAGTACTGCAACCACTGTAGAAAAAAAAGGGGATGAAGGACCAGTGTGACCCGGACTCACATGTTCTGATTTCCTGTCTCTAGCGTTGCCCAGGGCGCTGGGGAAGGGGAAGAACTTAGCGGAGAGTCCCCTAGGCGCATCTGGCGTGGCAGGTGTGCGTAAAAGTATCTTGTCTGCGACCTTGAACTTGTGCAGGTTCTTGACTAGCTGCTTCATCCTTTCAGCGGCCCTATTGAGGTTCGCATTAACAATGTGACACCTGTCCTCAAAATTTAACGGTCTATGCGTAGCCAGGCGCTCTAGGACGGGAATATTATCCGGTGGCTTTTCCAAAATGTATCTCGTAAGGAGACAAGCCTGCGCTCTCTTGAGGAACACAATTAATCCGCCCCTGAATTTCGGAGTCCGAAAGGAGTGCGACACCAAACATAACTTATGCATCATATAAGAATCCAGCGTATTTCTTGTCATCAGGATGAATTGTGATTTGCCAGTACGAAGAAACTTAGTCAATAGCCGAAAAATACTTAACTCCATGAAATTTCTTTAAAGTGACGTCAATTGGCACGACCGGGTCGAGATCTGCTACACTTACCTGGCTTACCGCGTCAAGCCTTCTAGTATCGAGACTGATCGAACGTCACCATCCTTCTCTCTCACTATTACCATGGCGTAGAAGCCCTCTTAATAATTCCTTCTGCGATCATGTCTGAGATTGTCGTATTTACTACTGCCCTCAAAGCAAATGGAACAGGATAGTTTCTACATTTAAATGGGGAGTGGTCGGTTAATTGAATATGAAAGAGAAAATCTTTAGTTGGCCGTAAAAAAAATTTCAAAGTTATTGAGCAAAAAGTCTCGTAATACACCATTCTCGGTTTCTGTCAGACAGTGGTTGCGGGCAATGGAGTGGGTGATACTTCCTTGTATCTCGTCCTTAGTCAAACTGTTGATCTTGAATTCAACAGCGATCAATTCATTATTTTCTCCGGTGAACGGCAGTAAATACGGCGAACCGGGTCGAACCTATCTTTAAAATCTATGCAAAACTTTAGATCACACATAGAAAAATAACACCTAAAATAAGCTCGTAAGCTAGATTTCTGACAACTAGACATAAAACATCAACCTTGTAGCCCGTAGTTGTGTCCCTTGAGTCGCGAGATAGCGTGGTCCACTCCGCGTGGTTTTCGGCGATTGGCTCCCCCAGATCACGCGGTGTGCGCCGTCCAATCGCGTTGTCATCGGCGACCGTTGGCGCCGCGTCTTTGTACGACAATTTTGGCGTCAGGGGTTCTCGGAACCCTGGGTGGGCGCGTCACGACGCTCCTTCGGCGCTGCGTGCGTATTTCCCCCGCCCACTCACGGCGTCCCCCAGCCACGCCCGTGCCTACTCAATAGTGACCTGTCCTCTCGAGCGCCCGGCGCCATCCTTCCGCGCGCAGCTTAGCGGAAAAGTGCCACTTTCCTGGCTCTTAATTTCGGGAGCTCCTAACGTTATTCAAAATAAAATTTAGAAAAGACGTCGAAACCTGACGCGTGCGACCATCCCATTACAATAGTAAAGAGAATGAAGTACAGAGGAGAAACCAAAAATGCCAAGAGAATCGGCAAGAAAAAGAAGCTTAACGAGAGAAAAGTGTAATTAATTGCGAAAGCGATTTGAGCTTTCCACATGTGTTATTTGTAGTTAAGAAGTGAGAATACCTTAAGTCCATCTACTATTCGAAGTGTGTTATACAGATATGGATATCATACACGAGTTGCCCTCAAAAGCCTTATGTTAGCTAGAAGAAAAGGGGAGAGAGATTAGGTTTAGAAAGGTTCGTAAAGATCACTAGAACAAGATCAAAGAATTCTGGGACATTTTCATCTGGTTGGATGAGACTAAGATAAACTTTTTTGGCTCAGAGGTCATCAACAGAGAGTAGAGAAAATACTGACAATGGAATGGCCTAAACACTCTTTTGGGGGTGGATCTTTTATGATATGTGATGAATGACATTAAGAGGGTTCGAAAATATTCGTTTCATGAAAGGCTTTATGGAATAACATGTATATCACGACAACATGAAAATAAATTTGAAGCAATGTGCTGCAAAATTGGGTATGCCACCGATTTACATGTACCAACATGACAGTGATAGCAAGCATACTGCACGAATTAGTAAGCAATAGTTAATGTGAAAGGTCTCCAAACAACTAAAATGCCAGTAAAATTGTCAGACTCGAAGCACATCGAACTTCTATTGACAATTTTTAAGAGAAATGTTCGCTAAGCGAATGCATCCTACAAAGATGATCTGGAAAAGACTGAAGCAGAAGAATTGATGACCATCATACCTCAGAGATGCAGTTGCCTCGTTAAAACTATGAAAGAAAATACCCTGATATTTTAAAATAAAGAGAATATCCCACGAAATTTCAAAAACATTAATTTTGTTAATAATGATTTCCGGGATGCAGTGTTGTTTTAAGTGTACGAACAGTATGACACAAGTTCGCTTCGAGCCGTCGCGGAGTTCACATCGCGCTCAGCTCTGTTACGATCAGTGAAGTGTCTGCTGTTAAGGCTTGTTTAATTTAACCGAAGTACAAGGTGTATAACGGGCTTGAAGCAACTGGAGTGACAATTATTAGTGCTACTCATTGCGGCACTAAATTCATTAACCATTGCGAGTGAACCAGTACCCAGCTACTGTGGGCTAGGGAAAAACATTACCGGGCCATGTAGACTGTGTATAATACAGACATCGCCATGGAGACCACATTCATCACGACACCGCAATCCCACGATGAATAACAAAGCGGTGCTGCTCAACAGGGCAATATGGGTCTTAAGTATGCTACTCTCAACCAACATCCGCTGCACGACGGAGTCCAGGAAACTTCAATTCCAGAAATTCAGGAATTAATGACAAGCGGCGCTGCTAAAGTCAGTATTTAGCAAACTGCCAGTGACGCAGCCCAAGGTGTAATCAAAACTGTGAGTGAAAACAAAGAAACAGCTGACAGTGCAGCAAATGCCGGTAAGAGATCATTCAATGCTTCTGATGAAAATGAATATCGCCCTAAAAAACAGTCAACAGTGCTAATAATGTTTATGCGGTGCCAGTTAGTAATAGATATGCTCCCTCAGCAAAACTAAAAGACCCTGATCCCAGGTTTCGATTATATATTAATTAGAAGATATTTAAACTAGTGGTGCTTCCAACGCACATACTTTCTCGCACAGCTTCTATATCGTTCTTAATGCTATTCCACTACTTCATAAACCAGCAAAAGTGTTTTCTACCAGCAAACATTTTCCGTTCCGAGATCCGAAATACGATCCTCAAAGTTAACGAATGGCTTAGTGGCATTTATACCACTACGCCATACTAGCACCGTAGGGGTCGAACAGAGCCATAAAAAGAATCGAACCGAGCTATAAAATGGTAAATGCATGGTAAAGAAACAATTGATACGATGGTACATACGAGAAAGTCTGTGCCATTCTATAGCACCACAAGTTTATTTATTTATTTACCGTCCTTTATTACACACGTGGAGAAAATTTAAAGAAAAAATTTCTTGCGGTTTTTTGACGATTTTTTTTGGAAATTTGAAGCAAAGATTACGCAAAAACGACTCCTTTTTTCAAAAAATTCTACATAACCTTTTTTAAAGAGCTAGTTTTGTACAAGAGACTTTGAGGTAAAAATCGCTATCTAAAATATTGTAGTTTTAAAAATATTTGTTTTGCAATTTTCAAAAAGAAAATATTTCCCCGAAGTAGGACTAAGACCATATTTTTTTCGTCCTTCATTATATAAGTGATGAAATTTTTTTTTAAATCGGAGCGGTATTTAATAATTTTTTTGTTGTAAATTTGAAGCGCAATTTACACAAAAACTACTCGCTTTTCAAAAAAATAGTACATGACCTTATTTAAAGTGCTAGCTCTTTACAACCTACTTTATCTGAGTTAAAAATCTCTATCTTCAGTTTTGCAGTTTTAAATAGTTTTTTGCCATTTTCGAAAAATTGGGAATATCAACGGAAATGATACCTACATCATTCCCTTAAACGTTCTTCGCTCTATTCAACAACAAAATTTAATCAAAAAATTTGGAGCCATTTTCTGTTAACGTTGAAAATCTGCGACGGGCTTTATGTAAAGTACCCCCAAAAATTAAAATATCGTTTTCAAATTTCAAGAGCCTTGGTACTAATAAAAAGGATTGGGGAATATCAATTGTGAAGAAAATAGCTCTTCGGTTAAGGCGCTGGCGTTGACCACAGACGGACAGACGGACGGACGTGTTTGCCGTCAGTCGATTTGACAGTATCAAGAAGCAACAAAACATGGATTTTGGCTATACCACGACGTAGAGGATATTTTGCCCTAAATTTAGCAAAAGGTTTTATCGAATTTTTCCTCACCAGACTTCAGCTATAAGAGACTTTCTGGCAAACATTAGCCGTTTTCATAATATACGATTACATAACTTTCTTTTCTAACGAAGTATTCATAAGGCGAGAAATTAAAATAATCCATAATGAAACGTCTTAATTAATAATGTTAAAATACCCACTGGAAATCGAACAATCAGTCTCCCATCATAATAACATAATCATTATCACAGTTAAATCCCTGCAAGAAAATAAGCCTCCCTATATTACACAAACATCCAAGCTAAAAGAGCAATAATAGATTTTAACCACTCAACTTCTAATAAACTACTACAATCATTACGCATAACAAACAATTTTTTTGCCAGTTCACCCAAAATGTTCTGAAAAAGAAAAGTATACCAACTGTACACCATCAGGTAAAAAATTTGCACCCATAGAGAAAGCAGAATCCTTGGCTGATAACTTTACATACCACATAGAATAAAATACAGTTCCCCAAATGAAATTAAAATCTTAATAAAAAGTCTCCCCCTTAAAAAAGCTCCTGGCCACGATAAAATTAGTAATATTATTTTAAAAATCTTGTTTGGTAATTGGACTTAAAGTTCAATCATCACTGGGATGAGCCCTGACCATCTGGAGGATCAGCATGGTTGTGCTCATAACCTCAAAATTAAGTTGGACGATGGAGGGTCTACTTGAAAATTTCACATTGGTTGAACAACGTCCTGCGATTCGTTTTGAACTAGCTGAAGGTAAAAAAACAGCTAATACTGTATATACTCTAGAATGACTAAAGTGTATGGTGAAAGTAGTAAAAACCGCGAGAATTTTACAAGAGATAGAATAGTTGAAAAGTGCTCTAGGCTCAGTGACTTACAAACGTCCTTCTAGCCGCATCAGCTGGAAAAGTCCTGTTGACGGTGTTTTGGGACGCTGTCGGTGCGTTTTTTGTGATTATGGCGAAGTTCAGCGTATAATTAATAGCGAATACTGCTTAGATATGCTTTTGAACAAGGTGAAGCCTGTCATGAGAAAGAAACGTCGTGGATCTCAGAGGAAAGATAACTCTCCAGCAAAACAACTCACGTCCGCACACTGTTTAATAAATCCGTGAAAGTATCGAAAAAAGTGTTGGGATGTACTGCCTCATCCTCCTCATAGGCTGAATTTAGTACCATCTAATTTTCATTTGTTTGGTCCATTGAAGGCGGCATTACGTGGGGAGAAGTTTAGGATAACGAGGTTGTCAAAAAATGTGTGGGAATCGGTTCAAACTCCAAGATAAAGAGTTCTTTGCAGCCGTTATAAAAAAAAGCAGGTAACATGTTGGTACAAGGGCATAAATGTTGTTGAGGAATATATTAAAAAGTAGGAAAAGTCCTCTTTTGTAAAAAAAAAACGTTTATTTCTCCAAACACTTTTGTCTCTTTAATTATTGAATGCCCCTCGTTCCTACCTCTCCTTACACACATATCGCACAATTTGCTGACGACACTGCCATCTTCAGGTCTCACCATTAATTAAGTCACAGTTGCAATAAAATTCAACTGCATCTGAAAACATAGAAGATTGGTCTCTAAAATGGAAAGTCAAGGTTAATCCGTCTAAATCAGACCTGCACAGTATTTTGCACTTTCACTGACCTCAGGAGCTGCGTGCGGGCAACTCGAGTGCAAATGAGAAAATCGATGAAGGGTGGGGATGAGACCCAATCTAGGAGTGGGGACCACCAATCAGAATTCGCAATTCGAAAAATAGCGCGTAAATTTAAAGAGCAATCGGCAAGAAGATGACGGTCATATACAGTTCAAGTAATATTGTCTTTTGTATTATATTGCAAATGTTTGTTCACGGTATATGTCAGGGTGAAATATGAAACTACATATTAGATTTATACATATTAGATTTCGACACCAAGTATTATAATTGCTTGTAGGGCTTATAATGTAATTCGCTTTGCTACGATGTAATCACAAATTTAGTGTTGTGCTAAACACAAAATTTTGATACTGAATTGTTTTTGGTTGATGATGACAGCAATAAACTATTTTTTATTAATTATGTTTAATTGAATAAGACGGTTCTCTCAAAGCAAAAACATTGTTCTTAAAAAAATCATAATTATTTTCTGTTCTAATTTCTGACAAGAGAGTAGAGTCGCGTACGAGATCGTATAAAAATATAAAGCCCTTTGCATTTAATTTAACCAATACCCATGATCTTCTGTTTGTTCGTAACATATCGTCACAAAAGTTTGCTCGTTGATCTCTTGTATTCAGTTTCATAATGGGAAAAAATGGTCACAAATGTGCTATTAAACATTACCCTTCTTGGAATTGCCACATATTCTACTTTATGTCAATCTTGATGTGAGAGATTGCTCTCATGATTTTGTTCATTTTTCTATGATTTGGAGATTATAAAATTCCTGGTGAACAATCAATTATTAAATTGCAATTTTGTGTTAGATAGAATTAAATAATATTTTTTCTTATATGTAAGCATATATTTTAAAGCTATTGCTTTAAAATATTGCTTAAGAGTCACAATGAGCGTGTTATTTTCTCTAAAATAATTAGAAAATGAAAATACATACGGTGGTGGATACAAAGGATGATATACAGTAGTGCACAGAACGTAAACAGTGAATTATGACCCTGGTAACTTGAAATACTAGACAATCTATTTAAATAAATGGGCATTAATTTTGAAGTATGGATCATT
This sequence comes from Acheta domesticus, assembly GCA_031308135.1. Taxonomy (NCBI): domain Eukaryota; kingdom Metazoa; phylum Arthropoda; class Insecta; order Orthoptera; family Gryllidae; genus Acheta; species Acheta domesticus. The sequence goes on from JAHLJT010008446.1 coordinate 214,877,550, forward strand.
ATTAGACGCCCAGGCATTCAATCTACGCGCCGCGTCGTGCTACGTCAGACTTCTCCCCTCCCCGCAAAGCTCCCTACTCCCCACTACTTGCACTTTCGACGCTGCCACGGGCAGTCGACCGGCTCGCAAGTGCAGAATGCCCGCGGGAGCAGGCGTTGTGCAGGTCTGGTCTAAATTAACAGCTAAAATATTCTCTCTCAGAACATTTGCCACACCTACCTCACTCCCAATTAAAACAACATAATCCCCTGGACCCCATAAAACCAAAGTGTTAAATACCTAGGAATAAATTTCGATTTATGATTAACCTGGAAATCTCACATAAAAAAGAAAATTCAACAAACCAAAATTTAATCAATTCAACTAAAACCACTACTAAATCACGAAAGCAGTCTCTCCTTAAACAAAGCCATAACTCAAAATTAAGTTGAACGATTGAGGGTCTACTTGAAAATTTCACATTGGTTGAACAACGTTCTGCAATTCGTTTTCAACTAGCTGAAGGTAAAAAAACAGCTAATACTGTATATACTCTAGAATGACTAAAGTGTATGGTGAAAGTAGTAAAAACCGCGAGAATTTTTACAAGGGATAGAACAGTTGAAAAGTGCTCTAGGCTCAGTGACTTACAAACGTCCTTCTCGCCGCATCAGCTGAAAAAGTCCTGTTGACGGTGTTTTGGGACGCTGTCGGTGCGTTTTTTGTGATTATGGCAAAGTTCAGCGTATAATTAATAGCGAATACTGCTTAGATATGCTTTTGAATAAGGTGAAGCCAGTCATGAGAGAAAAACCTCGTGGATCTCAGAGGAAAGATGAGACTCTCCAGCAAAACAACTCACGTCCGCACACTGTTTAATAAATCCGTGAAACCATCGAAAAAATGGGTTAAGAGGTATTGCCTCATCCTCCTCATAGGCTGAATTTAGTACCATCTAATTTTCATTTGTTTGGTCCATTGAAGGCGGCATTACGTGGGAAGAAGTTCAGGATAACGAGGTTGTCAAAAATGGGTGGGAAATCGGTTCAAACACCAAGATAAAGAGTTCTTTGCAGCCGTTATTAAAAAAGCAGGTAACATGTTGGTACAAGGGCATAAATGTTGGCGGGGAATATATTAAAAGGTAGGAAATGCCCTCGTTTGTAAAAAAAACGTTTATTTCTCCAGACACTTTTGTCTCTTTAATTATTGAATGCCCCTCGTACCTACCTCTCCATACACACATATCGCACAATTTGCTGACGACACTGCCATCTTCAGGTCTCACCATTAATTAAGTACCACTTGCAATAAAATTCAACTGCATCTGAAAACATAGAAGATTGGTCTCTAAAATGGAAAATCAAGTTTAATCCGTCTAAATTAACAGCTAAAATATTCTCTCTCAGAACATTCGCCACACCCACCCCACTCCAAATTAATAACAACATAATCACCTGGACCCCGTAAAACCAAAATGTTAAATACCTAGGACTAAACTTCGATTTAAGATTAACCTGGAAATCTCACATCAAAACGAAAATTCAACAAACCAAAATTAAATCCATTCAACTAAAACCACTACTATATCACGAAAGCAGTCTCTCCTTAAACAAAGCCATAAATCTGTACATCACAATTATCAGACCTCTAATGCTGTATGCCTACCCGATCATAACGAGCGCTTCACAGACAAACATATCAAATTCAAATAATGCAAAACGAATACTTAAGATTAGCCACTTACGCTCCATGGTTCATTTCTTATGATCAACTTCATAGAGAATTACACTTACCATCCATCAATCATCATATCGCTCATCTCTTCAACAATTTCTACACAAATATATCCTTAAATCAAATATCCCACTACAACCTAGTCACTCTCTACGATTTCCCGACCTGAATCCGCAATAGACATCCACCACATACCTTCTTTAATATATTTTCAGATGTAAGCTAAGCATAGGTGCTCAATGAGTATCCTAAACCAATGTTGTACGTAGTTAGGTTAGAATTAGTTTTAGATTAAGTTAACTAAATCAGAACAAATACATGTGAAAAAGTAATAAGTACTAAACCGTGCACTCTTCATTCAGTCAATAAAAATCATTTTTAAAAAAAGTAAAGGCACACAATTTTTCTCCTTGTTTCGTTGTTTTGTATTTTCTGTTCCGTTTAGTTAACGCAAGATTGCTTTTTTATATTTTTATCCTGCAATACCGAAACTTCTATAGAAAATATAATACATTTTATTTCTAAAATATACACAACCTTTATATTGTGTCATAATCATGCTAGTACGAATGAAAATAGTACATGCAGTACTTGTATATTTGTAGTGATTAGAACATTAAATATTTCTTACCTCTTCATAAGTTACAAGGAAGGTGCTATTCGGAAAAAAATTTCGGATAATGTACAAATTGTGAGGAATTATAATGTTAATTTCAAGGTAATAACATATTTTGTTGTTTGTTTTAGAATGTTTATTTGTAGATTAAATGTTAGTCTTGATTAAAGCAGGGACTCCCTCGTTCATTGAATCTATCTGATACCGCAACACACCAGAAACCTGCGATTGGGCAGTTTTTTTCTGCGATGAAAATAATTCCTTTTAAGTCTACCCTAGGAGTGAGACCCTTGAGACACCGTCGAAGAATTAAACAAAAACTTAGGAAATTGTAGACACTTAAACGGCATTACAGTAAGTCAAAGCCAAGTCAAGCAATCCTTTTCAGCTGGCACGAAGAAAAACAGCCTACACCACTCTGCATGGACGGCACTCGAATTCCATAGGACGAAATTACTTATCTCGGAATAAAAGAGCTGTGGTCAGCGCTATGCAAGGAACCAGCCAAGTGAATCGGGCCCCGCATAGTTAATCTCTCTCACATTCTTCCCGCGACATCATTAACGGGCCAAACGAAAGCGCTAATTTATAATAGCTGCACTCTCAGTGCCGATACCTACTCTCTGAATCTGAATCAGTGAAATTGTCACTGATTCAATCAGTGAGAGCCGAAGTCACTGATATCTTCAGTCGAAATGGGTAGTTTCGCTGACAATCAGCGAATATGCGAACCTTTTCATAATGACCGCCAGCATTTCACTGATCGTCAGTGGTAAAAGTGCCGCGCCACCATCGCTCACTGTTTGTTCAGTCGTTCACGTGTTGCTATAGTGTATGCAAGCGAAGATCACGCCGCAGCGAGTGGATTGGAGGTTTCCTCTGAGAAAACTGACCTGTGTGTGTCTGAAGATTGTGTTTTAATTGCGTTAGGTAAGTAGTTTTCGCTTTTCTGTGACTCGTCTTGTTCATAAATCTGTCTGAAACGTTTTATTTTATGGTGAACATTAAGCCATAGTAAGAAATAGGTTATGATCTCGTGGTTCACACCATATGTTTGTTTTTGTTATTAACTTGGAAACTTCTTATGTAATTAAGTGTTCTTATTTAACTGTTTGGTGATACAGTGTGAAATTCTCGAACGTGCGAGTTATAATTTCGTTTGTGTAGATTGTGAAAAGTCTAAAATGCACTCGATTACACCACAGCAGAGCCGCACATGCCAGCAAACTATTAACTCATTCTTTGGTTTTTCAGTTTAGTTTAATGGCACCAGTCCAGAAGTGGAATTTTCACGAAGTGCAGGATAAAGTGCTAGAGCTAACTGGTGACTCTAACACAGTGAATATTTTGAAAGGTATTTTAATTCGTCAAAGACTGCTGTAATGCTGATTTATTTTAATCAATGTTCCTTGCTTTCCTTCGTCACTAAACACAATATTTCACTCATTTACATTCATATTCTTGAATAACAATTTGTTAAAAAATTAATTTGTTGTAGTAAGATTCAACAATTTCACAATTTTTTTCTCAAGAACATGATTGTAAATGAGTGAAATATTGTGTTTAGTGGCTGTATAAGAAATGGAAGAAAACATTTATCGAAATAAATTTTAACAAAATATTTTAATAAGTATGTTGTCATGATTTGTAGCATTTATAATTTATGCAGTCATCATAAATAGAAAAAGAGATGTATTTGTTCTGAACAATATAATGTGTGATAAATGATTGTCAACAAGCCTCCAATGTTTGTTAATGGACTTGTACTATTTCAATTTTCACCAAGAGTAAGCATAACTATTTCATCAGGTTATGATACAGTTGAATCTTTTGACAAATTTATCAACAGATTTAACAAGGAATATTTCTACAAAAATACACATGTTGATGATGCAACATGTATGTTTGGAGGATGTTATAAATGGTTGTGCATTAGGTGTGCTGGATGAATCACACGATAAATGTACCATTGATGGTCAACATAAAAAGTATGTACTGTAAGAAGGTCAGTTGGGATCCACAGGTTCATCAATGTAATTAAAAATGTGGATGATTAAGATTATCTATTTTGTTTCCTTTAATCATAATCTGTAATTAGAGGATCCAATTACCCATTAAATCTGAACAGACAGTCAGAGGGAAAACCTTACATAGTATGTGATTATTTAAAGTAAGCTTGAGACCTAATTTATGTTGGAGGGTACACTCTTTAAAAATTGAAGAATGTCTACTACTGAATATTATCTATTTAAATGAATAATGCATGATTATACAATGTTCAAAATTCTATTGTATTCTCATTCTTTTCTGTTAAGAGGTGTTAGTGGTATTCAGCCATTTTACTTATTGATGCAATAATAATGGATATAATAATTCCAATAAGTTTATTAAAAGAATCTGCATCAAGATTTTTCCAATTACTTTGTCACCGAGCAATTTCTGTTTTTCATGGAAATCTTCTCTAATGAAAGTGTGAAACGTAAGGGAATTAATTTCTTGCATTATGCACAAGTTCTTCTGAATTGTGGCCCTGTTATCAATTAGTAACACATTAGAAGGCAATTGACTTTCTGACAAGTTGGAATGTTTTGTGTGATAAGTCAATAGCTGCCCAACAGGCATTGTGAGATTTTGTTTTTATACAGATTTGTTGATGCCATTGTTATGTTCACATAATTTCAGGAAAACAAGTATTTAAAATCATTACATTTATTGTAATTATTATTTGAGGACACTGTTGTATATTTTTTGTTTTTCCAATTAAGTTGGTGTGCTCACAATTTTGCATAAGCATTGTTTTAAGGAATATGTATTACAGTTCAACATGTTTCATTATGCTTTACTTGGCTAAATAAAATAAGTGAATATTAAATATTTTATAATACTGTTGTGATCAACTTTATTTCCAGGCATGTGCTAATGTTAGTACGACATTGCTATTTAAGCAGCATGTAGTGTGTTATTTTATTCAACATCGGTCTTGATGGTCTGTATACCTTATGTGTTCTGTATACCTTAATGACCAGAGGTTTGCAAAATTTATAAGCTTCAAAGTCTTGTACACACACACATGTTCACTCTCTTATTGCATCAAAAATTTAATGATGGTTTGTACTATCGATAGCACATGCTTAGCATAACCAATTCCTATAAAAATATCCTAAATGTGACAATATTTTATTTCTTTGTAACACTTACAAGGAATGTAACGATTGACCTGTATTAATCCTGTATTACATAAATTAGGTGGGTAGATTAGGTCAGGTTGATTGAGAACAGCTCCTTTTTTTATTTTTTTATTTTAAGACAACTTATTTAATCTGTTTGCCATTTTGTCCAAACTTACTGTAACTCTTCAGAGATTTATTTAGAAAAAGAGAACTATTCAAAGTGAATATTAGAACCTCCAACCCCTATAGTGTATGTGTTTATACCCTTACTGTTTCTTAGGTCGACACATGATAATTTATGATGAGTGTCATTGTTTTTCATGATCTGTGTTTCTTATAAATGAGTATTCTCTTGCTGTTTCTTTGTAAAGTCATGTCTTAACTTATTATACCTTTTGATTATGTACCAGTTTACATGACATGTTTATTATAATAAACATGTCATGTAAACTAATGTAATACAAAAATGATTACTAATGATGATTATGCACATAATTAAAAGTTATAATACAATATGACATGACTTTAAAAATTCCTTATGCTCACCAGGCCATTGTAGCTGCTTTTAAACAAATAATTTCCTATTCATACATATAGATTTGACACCAATTTAAATGGGAGTTTATAGATGCAATTTCACCAATAGTTATTTTTTTAGTGATTCTTCTATATCCCATTGCTGTTTCTTAATTGTAGATCATGAAAGTGTGGTTAAGTTATTTTTCATGTTATGTATCACTTTAAAATTCCCAAATATTACATATCTTTAAATGCTGCCTTAAAATTAATATATATTTCCATACTAAAAAATATGTAATTTTGACAATTTAAATATGGGGTTAGATACCATTCCACTCGAAATGGATGCCAGATATACTCGATTTAGAGGGAAAATACAGTCTGGAGAGTGGCCGCTATTCACTCTAATCGAGGGAGCTCGTCGTCTGCCGTCGAGTGAAGCATTCCGCTCGAAGACGGTAGTGAAATCCACTCCGTTTCGCGAGGTTCAATTCTAGCTCGAAGGGCGAGTGAAAATTCACTCTAATCGAGTTGAATTTCACTCGCAGAAATTAAGAGAGCATGTGATACTTCACTGATTCAAATAAGTGAGGCCTTGCTTTCACTGATTGCAACAGCTATTTACTCCACTGGTTCAATTAGTTGTCACAGATTTCACTGATTCGAACAGTAAAGTTTCACTGATTCAAAAAGTGGACCCGATTTTCACTGATTTGTTCAGTTCAATTCACTGGTTGTCAGTGGCAGGGTTATAACTGACACAATCAGTGAATAGTCACTGTCAATCAGTGGTTTTTCACTGATTCAGATTGAGAGAGTATGCATCACTTGGACAAGGGCAGCAAAACACAGCTTATTTTACATTCAACAACCAGAAAATTGGTTCATTAAAGTTTCCTTCCCTCCAGGATAAGGAACGACGTTTGTGTGTATATCAGAGCGTTGTAGCTTCTGGTGCAGGAGCGTCCAAACTGAGTGATGAGCAGGGGTGCACTCACAACACGTGGAGTCCGCGAACGAGATGTCTCGCAGAAAATAGTCACCGGGATAGGATGTGAGAAACTGAAGTTTCACGGCAAACCTGTGCTTTATGAATACTGAGAAGATCATTGAATCCAGTTTGTGTTCACACTGACTTCTCGTTACAAAGCAACAAACGTGCCTTACATAATTTATTGGTGTTCGTGCACGATCGTACCTACGGAACATTCTAGTCGCACTTTGGAATTGGTTCTTTAACCGTCCAGCAACGCCGAGTTGCCCCTGATAACGAACTACGCAAGAGCCCATAAAAATAATTTTGCTACAGTCTCTGGAAATACGTTGTGGCGCTTGGATCGCCTCAACATGCCTTCAGGTAGCGCGACTTCGACATCGCCGATCAGAAGTGCAAAAGCAATTCTCTTCGACCAATCGTCAAAGTAAATTTGTATTTTAACGTCGAGCAAATGAATATGATGTTGGCAACACGCAAAAGAATATCCAATTGTCTCTCGAGACTGTAAAGATCATGAGAGTAAAGATGATACACGAATTGCATGAAAATATCTACAAATTTAAATATACATTTTATGTATACATCAAATATACGAATTAGAAGTAATATTGTAGAAATTGTGCAGTATTGTAGAAAGTGTTCATTAAACTTGTTGAAAATATGTATTATTTTTGTTTATAAACTTAACCATTCAAATGTCATAAAAAACTCTAATGTACAAAAACCAGGCAATAAATAATGTATAAAAACGGATAAACCAGCAAGCCAGGCATTGAAAAACGACGCAAGAAAAAGAGGGCGTTTAATGGTCGCGGACCGGCCAGCCATTAACACAGATCTTCCGACACTCTAGGAACAGATTTCCGACACCTTTGCTGCTCAACAGGAAGCATGGGAACGCCTACCTTGATTATGGATTGTCACTCCATTTTATTTTATGATACTTCAGCATTTCTTGTGACTGTTGGAGCATACCACACAATTAAATGAGGCATTATCATCTATTAGAATAATACCAATTGTATTTTGATTCTCCATCACTCTTTGAAATATAACTGTGACATCATTTAAGTTGAGTGAAAATTGTGATAAGTTAAACGAGAGAATAATATGATATTGAAGTTTTGTAATTAAAACATCATTTGCTCGTGAAATACCTTACAATTGCACGTTAAAAGTCACGGAAAAGAGTTAATAATCGTTTGGTACGAAATGTAAGTAGTTATCCAGGAAAAGGAATATAAAATTACGCAGTTTTTCACAAACGAACATTGTATATTTCATAGCATGGAAATAATAACAAAAGTCTGTGGCTATGAGCGAGCGCTATGCTCGCAAAATTAATTCTGGGGTTAATGGGTCAAAATGACTTGATTCTTTTATCACGTACCCTTGAAGTCACGTACTGACGATTTAAAATCAAAAGATAGCATAATACATTCACTTCTGATGCATTACGGAATTTGCGTGATTGAAAGGTTATACGATTGCTCAGCCAGAGCTATTTGAGGCTTTATGGTATTTGATCCTTTATGAATGGCCCGGGCGCTGAAAAATGTAAAATAAATTCTTGAAAACTACTGTGTGATGTGGAAAGGAATCTTTGTGGTTATTTGTTGCCTCTGTCCATATTGTTTTCATAAGTTACTAACCAAACCAATATTTAATGTAGAGCAAAATAACTTCCAACAATAATATTGTTTGATCATGGTTGCTGCTTTTGCAGATTATGTTCTATTTTTTACACTGGAAAACGGGGATTGGATGTACAGAACATCAGATTCCAGTTGCCCTAGAAAACTAACGCACGTCGCTTATAGCGCAAGGTGTCGTGAACACAATTCTTTCTTTTGGAAATGATCGTATATTTCATTGCTTGAATGAGTGGGCCTGTTTGAATTACAATTATAATCGCAGTTCGGGAGAGATTACGGATGGATGAGAAGCTGTCATATTAAAGAAAATCGGATAACCTCGGCCAACTTCGGAAACTTCGGCCAACTGCGCCGCTCGGCGACGTTTCTTCCACAAAAGAAAAGTGAGAACTAAAGAGAAGCTAGTAACACAAGATAAAGAAAAGTTGAACTTTCCTTACAAACGCACAGTGAAGAAGAATTAGTTGAATCGCGGCGACAGAAGTCGAACTGTCATTACGCACGACGCACGATAAAAATGTCGATGGGTATAAACACACGCAATGAATTGTCCGGGAATTCCTGTGCACAAGGTTGTGTATATTCTGTACTGGTAATAAATATTTAAAGATTTGCGCCCTCATTTCGCAAATACGGTGATACGAACCTTTTCGTATAAACAGGGACAATAGACACTTCAGACGTGTTTTATATTGTTATGAAATCATTTTAACACCCTTTAAAAATAAATGTAATTGAAGCATTAGATGCAATTAGAGCGTAAGTTTATTTACGTTTGGAAAACAATTATGGAATTTGTATACTTTGTTTCGGTTCGTAGCAGTCTCAGCATGTTTGAGCGACAACTAAAAAAAGTCGCCATTATATAGGAATTATATATATATATATATATATATATATATATATATATATATATAATATTATATATATAATATTGTATATATACATACATGCAACAATTTGTATAATATTATATATATAATATTATATATATATAATAATGACATTTGTTAATTCAGTATTACTCTCGTAAGTCATAATGGCTTCACAATTTTCTTGCATTAACTGCAAATTAGATAAAAAGTTAAACCGCACGTTTACTGGGAGTCTGAGCGTTTAGACAGCCTTGCTACACCCTTTACTTCAACATAGGAATATATAGTGCGATTTTTATTAAGCTGTGTCTCAAGGCCCATCTTCACGATGGAATATGTCACGGTATTTCGCGTCTTTTTCGGTCGTGTTACTAGATGTCGCATGATCGGCACCGTATCAAGTACAGCTTCATCTTGCGACATCTAGTGGCACGATCGAGGAAGTTCTCAACCAACTCGACAGAGAGCGAGTTTGTAGTTCCCATATCCCCGCCAGGTGTCTCTGTATCTTTTCAGCAGACTACAAACTGTTACAATATTATATCAAATGAGAATCGTATTTTAGTTTTCTTGTATGTTTGCATAAACCGAATTTCTACATTATATTTGTAATTTTGTACAAAGGAATATACAAAATCATGTAATCGAAATGCTTCACCATGAACGAATATTGCATTTGTTGCCCGGGCAAGTTGGCAATATTACATATCTTTTTCTGGCCGCAAGACACAGATAAATTCTATTTCGTTGGCCACGGTAGTTACATACCTGCACAATACAATGGCAGAAGATAGATTATTAGCTCTTACTATGCCTTCCAGCGAGCGTAACTTCATTATCCAAACAGCAGGTCAATGGAAGATTTATCACAAAATTTACTACGAGCAAGGAAAGGTGTGCCGAATTCTTTTACAAATAAGTAAGCACGCATGTTTATTATTTATAAATTTAAATATTGATCACTAATATTGTTGAAATGGGAATGTCTCGAAGAAAAAATTGAAATTTTAAGTACAGTGTACTTAAGAAAGGTACAAGTAAATTCATTGCATTCCAATCTCTGCATCAGAGCCCCCTTAATGGCATTATTCTGTAAACCATCAACTTTTGGGAGCACGAGCCGCCACTGGGTGGCTTTATGGCTACTGCGAAGACAGGGCGAAATAACAGTGTTTTTGAAGGTGTACATTGATACGTTGATTTATCTGTTGTTTCGCGAAGTCGTTAAACACCGCTTGTATTTCTTCCAACAGCCGCATTTGTCACATGATCCAGTTACATCATAAGGTGACATCGAGATCAGACGAGGCAGAACAGACGAGACGGGGAGCCGTCCGGAACATTCTGTTCAGTGTTTGTTGTAATTTCGAATTCAACATTTTTGCACCGTGTAAGTTGTAAGTGCTGCATGGAGGAGTGGGTGGTGCCTACCGTTGCAGAGTTTGTAGCTCTGTTCTTGGAATGCTCACGTATAAAAATGGTGCGTCCAAGCATTTGATTGCAGTACAGAACTTATGGGGAACAGCGTTGCCACTTCTCAGCAGCGCTTACATGCAACACTCACTGTGCTGGACACTCGGATTGACATGCAATTTTGCCAGCTTGTTCAGCACCTTTCGAAGTCCACAAATGTTGATTTTTGAAGAGAGAAGCTTCGCAGGTAGTGGTTTTGCGGCAATTAGTAATCAGACCTTTCATGACCTGCTGCCTGTCGGAACGCGGAAATCGCCGCGCCCCGCCGCTGTCGTCAGGATCTCAGTTGCCTGGGAGGACTCGCAGGGTGTTAAAAAGGGGTGTTTACACGACAGGGTCGAAAAAATGAGAAGGTCGAACACATGCGTGGAATAATCCAAATGCAATTAGTGCAAAGATGTAAGTCCGAGAAAATATTATCTCGATATGGGACAAATAAATAAATAAATACATTTCACTTTTGCTTAAAAACAAAATTTTCACAGTGATAAGTTCTAATAAAAAAAAGTTTCCAAACAATTTAATCAATTGCACCGTATGTAAGTTTATTTTTCACGTTTCTTAAAAATAGCATAGGTTTACGATATACTTACGACTTCTGTAAAATTATTACAAATTCGTGTCACTATGCTGTTGAAACTAAAAAGAGTCCAACGAATAAGACTTTTGCCATCAGTCGTGAAAGAATGAACGCGCTATAAAATCTGACATCGATTGATAAATGCAATTTTGCTCGTTGCAGGAAGCGCAGGTCATGAAAAGTCTTGATGCAAAACGTCTCTAATACACTATTTCTAATACCACCTTAGCACATTAAAATTTGAATCGTATGTGAGTTTTGCTTAGTGTTCTACCAGCTGGCGAAATGTTGAGAATATTTGCTGCATTCGCTTCCAATACCGGATGTCCCGCGAAAAGGGAGCTGTCTTCCCACCGACGACAGACTTTGACAACTCAGGGTTTCGCCAGTCTGTGAGTGTGAAGGTCACAGAGGTCAAAATTAATTTTCGTATATTTTTATTCATAAGCAAGATGGGATTTCGAGAGGGGGTCTCAACATTTCTTAAGTTACGTACCACTTACAAGCCTGGAGAAAATTAGCATAACACTTGAACGAAAATAATGTCAAAACATTATAGTTTAATATTAGAAATTAAAGATTTTTGATAAAAAATTGTATTATTATTATTATGAGAATTATATTAAAAAAATAGTCCTTTAAATGAGAATTAAAACTGAAATATCAACAGCAAAACAAGTCTAAATCCAGGAGAAAAATATTGTTTATTCATCATATTCTCACGAGGCTTGAATTGTTTTGTGCGAATGAAATCGATATCAAGGTGAATATTGTTAATTCTTAGTCTCAAGTCATTTTATACGTCCAATTTATTCACTTTTATACGTAAAATAAATGGAAAATGCCTATTCACAAAGGTGAAATGACATGGATGGTATCAGATGCTGCAAGGTTTTGTGCGGACAATACATAATATTCTTTTCGAACATCCAGCTAATAATTTGTCACATCTTTACATTTGAAAGCACATTTTAGAACAGCTACTAGTTGAATGTCTTTGGCATTAATATTGTTAACTGTAAAATTTCTAATTCATTCTTAAATAGGTTTATATGTATTTCACTGTTTTTAATAGTGAAATTCAAAAATAGGTACTCTGTTTTTCGTTCCACATCGTCTGTTGAGATTTGCTGAGAAGTATTCAAGATAACTGAACATGAAATGTTCGTTCGGAGCGCACGAAGTATTGTTTTTATTACCGTCTAACTCAAGAACCATGATTCATAAAGAACTGTGGTTGGTCTCATATCAAAATTTCGACTTCCCTTGTCATTTCATCTGTGGCATGTTTTTGTTTTTCTACAATAATAAAAAAGTTTCTCGCATAGTGAAAATTAAAGGACGTCAAAATTCGGAAGTGAGCATTTTGCTATCATTTATAATTAATTTCATGGAAATTAAAGCATCAAACTAAATTACAAAATAACCAACACATTCATAAGAGTCCTGGGAATAACTGGTAAAAAACTCAATTGTCTAAGATCAACACATTTGTAGCTATCGATGAATGAACATGTTAAGTATTTGCGAGTGAAACAGGATGGACGAGCCGAATAACTCCGAGCCCCCTGAATTGACAACACAGTTTGCGGTAGAAAGAGAGAGTCTTAAGTAAAATTGTATTGCATAGAAAGACGGAGCAATACTCCATAAGGCTCCGTACTGCAATCAAATGCTTGGATGCACAATAGCTACTGATCCACCCGGGTGATTATACGTAGGAACTAGTCTTCTGGAGGAACAACAACCTTCCTTTTGGACACCGTATTAGTCTTGTGGATCACACAAACAGCGTGCTAGCACCTCGGACTTCTCCCTGAACGTCAAAACCAACCTACGCCTGGCTTCGCCGGGCGTCAAGAAGGACAACCCGACTCAGGCGACGCAACATCCGGGCAGCGGTGCCTGCACTACTACTCAGCTGACTGGATGCGGAGTAGTGGACCACCAGCGCCTCTCTGGCGACATCTCAACTGGAAGCGGGCAGCCCTCCATCTGCGAGCGCCGACACCAGCAGCCCCACCGTGGAGGGACAGAGCAGCCATGGCAGCAGTCACGTTCATAATAAGCTGGCAGGTGACAGACCACACAGCGCACTACCAACACCAAACAGGCGACGTTTCAAAATTAAGTTATCAAAACTAGCGAAGGAGAACTTCCAGACCTTCCTCCTGGCAAGCACTTACCATATGCTATGGCAGCAAATAAGACCAAGGAATGACCATCACATACAGCACCTGCTAAGGAAACATCAACTCTGAATACGAATCAAGAACCCACATCTTCAGGAGCCACAGCAGCAGCAGTAGACTTGCGGGAGGAAGCATCCATTTCTGATGTTGACCTCGACCATAACCCTTACCCACAAGCTGGCAAATTTATTTTTTCCATGAAATATACCCGAAATGTTTCCATTCCTACCCCTGTAATAACTTTAACATAAAATCAGTTCTCTCTGTTACAGTTAAGGATGTAGCTATGGACCACGACCCGACAATGGAGACCGAGACTTCGGACGTGACCGAACACAGTGGACGCCGCACCTGCAGACAGTATTGGTGCCTTCCACATTGACCTAATGATACCACTAGACAGCAACTCCTTGGTAATTGACTAGAACCAATTCACTGGACGAGAACTGACTGCCCGCTGCATTAATAACTTCTTGATAATCAACTACCGTAAAAGTATATCAAACCACCAAACAAGCATTAGAGTAATGAGAAGTGACATTATGAAACGTACTTTGTAATTTACTGGGCAAGCGACTTACCATATATGACAAGATCATATCACATGTAGGACTTTACATCTGTGAGACTGACCGTACCTGCAAACCATCCATTAAACGACAAATCCAACACCTCGCTTACTGCCACATCAGAATTGAAGATTACATTATGAATAACAAAGCCATCGAATTCAATAGATATCAGATATTCGGACACACCGAGAAGCACTGTACGAGACTCTGGACTTCCGACCCAAACGAACAAATCAAGGACACAGTTTGACGCAGATGAATTAGACCAACTCATACAGCGGACATTGCCAACTCATACAGCGGTCTAACAATGGACATTGCCAAAACACTACAGGATAAACAAACCCCGTTGTTATTGACCAATTTTCCGAACGCATTTGACTCCGTTAACCACGAAATTCTCCTTCTTAGAACCCAACCACACATCCCGAATTTTCTCCTCTCCTTCCTATGAACTTCCCACCAATTCCTTTAAGTAAGACACCAATCCTCTATATCCCCTCCCTATCCTACCATCACCGCCGTCCGACAAGGGACAGTCCTTTCACCTACCATTTTTTCGTCTTCATCAATGACATTCCTGTACATTGCAGAGAGATTGACAACTTATACGCCAACATTTCGCTTACATAAAGACTGGACGAAAGCTTAACAAAGCTCTCGACAGACTAATAAGCACTGCCGACGAACTGACCGACTGGGCCAGCGACAACCACATCACTATCAACCCTGACAGATGACCATCATTTTCACCTGGACTATCAAAAATACAGAAAAGACACAATACACATACAAATCAACAAGGACTTCAAATGGACAAAAGACGTAAAATACCTTCGAGTGACAATAGATCACCGATTTCTATTGAAGAAGCACATGACTGACAGGACAAAAATAGCCCACCAACGTATCAACGAACTGACACCACTATTCAAACACAGCGGAATCGATGATAAGAATAAACTATATATTTTCAACACCTATATTTAACCAATAGTGACATATTCATGCGAGACTTGGGCAACGACATTCCAAACAGACTACCTACGACTGACAAGAGTAGAAAATAGAATTATTAGGCTAATTTACAAATCACGACCATACGAAAACTACATAGACTTAAGAACACATGACATTACGTCAGTAACGACAAAAGTGTCCTCAACCGCATAAACCAAAATAGAAGAAGCCATAGACAACCCCAAGTCACAATTTTCTTGCCGCCACACCACTACACAAAAACAGATAAATCCCATACTCTAGAAGGAAACATCCACTTGACATATTCACATTATCAATCTCATCCCCAACATAACGAAAGCTTCCCAACCACAATTGTTCCCAACTACCAAGTTTCACTCCCACCTAACCCGCAATATTTCTCATAGGTTTTGTTTGTTCGTACTTGGCGCGTCGGTCCGTGTACGGGCCATGGCCTACCAGCAGCGTCCCGGCTTCGCTACCATGGGATAAGGGGGTACGTGTGGTTAGCACGAAGATATCCCCACGCCGTATTCTGGTCTTCTGAACTTGAGAAGTGAATTTTCTCACCGTCACACAGCAACATATACTGGGACGTTGCAAGGAAAACGCACGCTATAATCTTGCCCGACCGGGAATCAAATCCGGGGTCGCGTCATGGAAAGCGAGCATGCTGACCAATGAGCTAAGCCGCGAGGGCATTTCTCCTACTAACCATAGAAAATCGCACCAAAAACAAAAATAGAAATAAATGTCCGCCCCAGCATCAACAAGAAGTAAAACAGCCCTCCATTCAAGTCCCTCTTCAAAAATTCCCTCTCTAAATAAAAACAGTACCTCCAACAGACCTAAATAAAATATTCTGTCAATTCCGTTGAATTTACCTTGCTTCCTCTACCAGTCTACAGTCAATCTGGAGGACGGGGAGAAATATTTGATTTAATTATACCATTCTGTAGTTTATAGAAAAAAGCGGCATGGCTCAAACTGTGAGAACACACAAAAAAAGATATCTCTGCATAATCTGACACAGTAATTGGACGGGTTTCTTTTTCAATCTATTTCGATTTTCGAACACTTTTTTCATTTTCTTCATATAGCCCATCGAAACAGCACCCTGCTATTATTTGTCACCACACTCACACAAATAAAAACAATCGTTTTGCCAACTTTTTGGGGGTAAGTTCCCAAAGTATGAAATAAAATTAAGAAAACATTAATAACAATTCTCGTTCTCAGACACTCAGTGGAAAAAAACAAAGGAAATGTAGATACATATGTATTTACTTTATAAATATGCAGTATGCACTTACATAGTGGGATCTTTCCCTTTGGCCTCTCCAGTACTAGAGAAATAAAGTTTTCCCGAGTTTTTCTTGCGCTCGGCAACACTTCCGTGACAATTTTCAACGTTTAATCTTTTTTCTGCCATAGTTGGTTGGCGTTGAATTATTAGAGGACCACAAACTTTTATTCAGATCATCAAAATCAGAAGCAGTCGACATATCTGTCAGAGATCGCGAGCAACTAATGACATGAAACATCGATATTTTCTTCGTATCTATGCATCACCGACGTAGCATTAAAATTCACGCTCGCGTTCGCGCTAACATGTAAGTACAGCGTAACATCAGATGCTAATAAACAACGGTTCAACCCCTTACAGGCAACGTATACAAATAAAATACCGTGTAGATCGAGAATCCGCGATTCACGAAATGATATTTAGGCAATGACAGCGTAAAAAGACTTACGCTCTTATTGCATCCAATGCTTCAGTTAATGACTTAAAGGTAAGAGTGGTCAAAATATTTATAGAAACATTCGCAGATCACCACCACAAAAAAGAGGAATTATGATAAACATGTTAGTTGAATGTCGTTTTCTTTAAGATATTGAACATTTGCTTCTTCAAATGTACGCATGGAAGATAGACATGGAGCTTTCCACATTATCCAAATGGAAATAAAATATAATTCATCTGTACAAATCTCTTATGGATTTTGTCATATAATTTTTTTCGTAATTTACAATTAGCCACAGAACGGCCCAAGCAAGAATAAAAATTGATTTACTGTTATTATAGCAGAAATGAAAAATCACTAGGGAATAACCTGGAGACTAGAGTCTAGAATATTTGCAGATACCATCTGTACTACAAGGTGATGTTCGGGATATAGAAGCCTCCGAAGATAGTTCAGACACCCGAATTTTGTTGATAGGCCGTTTCTCAAAGTTATTCAGGAATAAAACAAATTATTCTTTAGAATAACACAAATCGAAGTTGTGATGTGTTTTGTTTATAATTGGAATTTATAAAATAAGAATAAAACAATGCAGTTTTTCTCTTTCTAGATTATTCGTTTCTGATTTGACAGTTCAGTCTATTATAATTTATCTCTTCATTAGTCGATGTTAACGAAAAGTAATGCAGTACTTTTCGTGCCCCATACTATCCGCTGATGGTAGAATTTAATGTATCTGACGTCTGACGCTTATGCACGTTGAAAAGCGGCGCGAAATTGCGTATATAGGGTAAAGAAGTGCAGCGTAAACGCCAATCGCAGTTTAAGATTCGATCATGTCTTCCAAGTATAATACCCGACGTAGTAAATGACATATGGAACATTATTATGATTTATAAGTATAATTAGAAACTACCATGTCGATTATAACGTTTTTATTGATATGAGTAATAACAAGTCGTATTGGGCCATCGCTGTTGGAATGTGTATTGCAATTGAAAATAACCAAGGTTTAATATCAGGTATTAGCAAAAACGGAGAAAGTGAAATTATACATAACGAAATATATCTGTACGTAAAAATAGAAGAAAGAGGGATAATTCATGTTTCAAGAATGGCAGATAGTAGGAGAAGTTGGGCGTGACGGTGAAGCTAAGATAAACACACCTGGACCGCCTGTCGAGAACAAAACATACCACTTGCGCCGTCTCTATGCGTCATAGATTATTCAGTTTATCTAGTCTTCGAATGATGGTCACGCACACTTGGCACTGCTTATAATTTAGTCAGATATTCTTACGGGTATTCGGTTATTTTGTATGAAGAATAGCAACATTAGTCACAGACACTTCAGGTTCATATATTAAGTGTAATTTTATTTGTAAGAGAGAAAAAAAGCCTTAATAGAAACAGAAGCTCACAACCAAGCAATAACGATC
>JAHLJT010008446.1:214897079-214908688 GCA_031308135.1 Acheta domesticus
TGATGTTGACCTCGACCATAACCCTTACCCACAAGCTGGCAAATTTATTTTTTCCATGAAATATACCCGAAATGTTTCCATTCCTACCCCTGTAATAACTTTAACATAAAATCAGTTCTCTCTGTTACAGTTAAGGATGTAGCTATGGACCACGACCCGACAATGGAGACCGAGACTTCGGACGTGACCGAACACAGTGGACGCCGCACCTGCAGACAGTATTGGTGCCTTCCACATTGACCTAATGATACCACTAGACAGCAACTCCTTGGTAATTGACTAGAACCAATTCACTGGACGAGAACTGACTGCCCGCTGCATTAATAACTTCTTGATAATCAACTACCGTAAAAGTATATCAAACCACCAAACAAGCATTAGAGTAATGAGAAGTGACATTATGAAACGTACTTTGTAATTTACTGGGCAAGCGACTTACCATATATGACAAGATCATATCACATGTAGGACTTTACATCTGTGAGACTGACCGTACCTGCAAACCATCCATTAAACGACAAATCCAACACCTCGCTTACTGCCACATCAGAATTGAAGATTACATTATGAATAACAAAGCCATCGAATTCAATAGATATCAGATATTCGGACACACCGAGAAGCACTGTACGAGACTCTGGACTTCCGACCCAAACGAACAAATCAAGGACACAGTTTGACGCAGATGAATTAGACCAACTCATACAGCGGACATTGCCAACTCATACAGCGGTCTAACAATGGACATTGCCAAAACACTACAGGATAAACAAACCCCGTTGTTATTGACCAATTTTCCGAACGCATTTGACTCCGTTAACCACGAAATTCTCCTTCTTAGAACCCAACCACACATCCCGAATTTTCTCCTCTCCTTCCTATGAACTTCCCACCAATTCCTTTAAGTAAGACACCAATCCTCTATATCCCCTCCCTATCCTACCATCACCGCCGTCCGACAAGGGACAGTCCTTTCACCTACCATTTTTTCGTCTTCATCAATGACATTCCTGTACATTGCAGAGAGATTGACAACTTATACGCCAACATTTCGCTTACATAAAGACTGGACGAAAGCTTAACAAAGCTCTCGACAGACTAATAAGCACTGCCGACGAACTGACCGACTGGGCCAGCGACAACCACATCACTATCAACCCTGACAGATGACCATCATTTTCACCTGGACTATCAAAAATACAGAAAAGACACAATACACATACAAATCAACAAGGACTTCAAATGGACAAAAGACGTAAAATACCTTCGAGTGACAATAGATCACCGATTTCTATTGAAGAAGCACATGACTGACAGGACAAAAATAGCCCACCAACGTATCAACGAACTGACACCACTATTCAAACACAGCGGAATCGATGATAAGAATAAACTATATATTTTCAACACCTATATTTAACCAATAGTGACATATTCATGCGAGACTTGGGCAACGACATTCCAAACAGACTACCTACGACTGACAAGAGTAGAAATAGAATTATTAGGCTAATTTACAAATCACGACCATACGAAAACTACATAGACTTAAGAACACATGACATTACGTCAGTAACGACAAAAGTGTCCTCAACCGCATAAACCAAAATAGAAGAAGCCATAGACAACCCCAAGTCACAATTTTCTTGCCGCCACACCACTACACAAAAACAGATAAATCCCATACTCTAGAAGGAAACATCCACTTGACATATTCACATTATCAATCTCATCCCCAACATAACGAAAGCTTCCCAACCACAATTGTTCCCAACTACCAAGTTTCACTCCCACCTAACCCGCAATATTTCTCATAGGTTTTGTTTGTTCGTACTTGGCGCGTCGGTCCGTGTACGGGCCATGGCCTACCAGCAGCGTCCCGGCTTCGCTACCATGGGATAAGGGGGTACGTGTGGTTAGCACGAAGATATCCCCACGCCGTATTCTGGTCTTCTGAACTTGAGAAGTGAATTTTCTCACCGTCACACAGCAACATATACTGGGACGTTGCAAGGAAAACGCACGCTATAATCTTGCCCGACCGGGAATCAAATCCGGGGTCGCGTCATGGAAAGCGAGCATGCTGACCAATGAGCTAAGCCGCGAGGGCATTTCTCCTACTAACCATAGAAAATCGCACCAAAAACAAAAATAGAAATAAATGTCCGCCCCAGCATCAACAAGAAGTAAAACAGCCCTCCATTCAAGTCCCTCTTCAAAAATTCCCTCTCTAAATAAAAACAGTACCTCCAACAGACCTAAATAAAATATTCTGTCAATTCCGTTGAATTTACCTTGCTTCCTCTACCAGTCTACAGTCAATCTGGAGGACGGGGAGAAATATTTGATTTAATTATACCATTCTGTAGTTTATAGAAAAAAGCGGCATGGCTCAAACTGTGAGAACACCACAAAAAAGATATCTCTGCATAATCTGACACAGTAATTGGACGGGTTTCTTTTTCAATCTATTTCGATTTTCGAACACTTTTTTCATTTTCTTCATATAGCCCATCGAAACAGCACCCTGCTATTATTTGTCACCACACTCACACAATAAAAACAATCGTTTTGCCAACTTTTTGGGGGTAAGTTCCCAAAGTATGAAATAAAATTAAGAAAACATTAATAACAATTCTCGTTCTCAGACACTCAGTGGAAAAAAACAAAGGAAATGTAGATACATATGTATTTACTTTATAAATATGCAGTATGCACTTACATAGTGGGATCTTTTCCCTTTGGCCTCTCCAGTACTAGAGAAATAAAGTTTTCCCGAGTTTTTCTTGCGCTCGGCAACACTTCCGTGACAATTTTCAACGTTTAATCTTTTTTCTGCCATAGTTGGTTGGCGTTGAATTATTAGAGGACCACAAACTTTTATTCAGATCATCAAAATCAGAAGCAGTCGACATATCTGTCAGAGATCGCGAGCAACTAATGACATGAAACATCGATATTTTCTTCGTATCTATGCATCACCGACGTAGCATTAAAATTCACGCTCGCGTTCGCGCTAACATGTAAGTACAGCGTAACATCAGATGCTAATAAACAACGGTTCAACCCCTTACAGGCAACGTATACAAATAAAATACCGTGTAGATCGAGAATCCGCGATTCACGAAATGATATTTAGGCAATGACAGCGTAAAAAGACTTACGCTCTTATTGCATCCAATGCTTCAGTTAATGACTTAAAGGTAAGAGTGGTCAAAATATTTTATAGAAACATTCGCAGATCACCACCACAAAAAAGAGGAATTATGATAAACATGTTAGTTGAATGTCGTTTTCTTTAAGATATTGAACATTTGCTTCTTCAAATGTACGCATGGAAGATAGACATGGAGCTTTCCACATTATCCAAATGGAAATAAAATATAATTTATATGTACAAATCTCTTATGGATTTTGTCATTTTATTTTTTTCGTAATTTACAATTAGCCACAGAACGGCCCAAGCAAGAATAAAAATTGATTTACTGTTATTATAGCAGAAATGAAAAATCACTAGGGAATAACCTGCAGACTAGAGTCTAGAATATTTGAAAAAAAAAACACAAATCTTAAAGGGAATAATCAAGGGGGGGGGTCAAAGAAACTTATCAAGAAATATTAAACAATGTAGTTGCAGCAGATGAGAAAGCCCTGTTACCAAAATTTATCCTACTCAGTTTCCTAAACCAACGCAGTGTTTGTGAATGTATATGCCACTTGTCAGTGCAGTTTATTATCATTAGAAATTGTCTTAACATAATCTGCATTAACCATCTGTACTACAAAGTGCTGATTGTGATATAGAAACCTCCGAAGATAGTTCAGACACCGGAATTTTGTTGATAGGCCGATTCTCAAAGTTATTTAGAAATAAAACAAATACTTTTTTTAGAATAACACAAATAGAAGTTGTGATGTGTTTTGTTTATAGTTGGGATTTATAAAATAAGGATAAAACAATGCAATTTTTGTTACTCTAGATTATTCGTTTCTAATTTGGCAGTTCAGTATTTTATAATTTGATCACGTCATTAGGCGATGTCAACGAAAAGTAATGCAGTACTTTTCGTGTCCCATACTATCCGCTGATGAGAGTTTAATGTCACTGACGTCTGATGTTTATGCACGCTGAAAAGCGACGCGAAATTGCGTATATAGGTTAAAGAAGGAGGACGACGCCAGTTGCAGTTTAAGATTCGATCATGTCTTTCAATTATAATATCCGACGTAGTAAATGACATATGGAACATTATTATGATTTATAAGTATAATTAGAAACTACCGTGTCGATTATAACGTTTTTATTGATATGAGTAATAACAAGTCGTATTGCACATCGGTATTGGGATGTGTTTTGCAATTTAAAATAACCAAGGTTTAATATCAGGTATTAGCAAAACGGAGAAAGTGAAATTATTCATAACGAAATATATCTGTACGTAGAAATAGGAAGAAAGAGGGAAAATTCATGTTTCAAGAATGGCAGATATGAGAAGATGGGTATGACGGTGAAGCTAAGATAAACACACCTGGACCGCCTGCCGAGAACAAAACATGCCACTTGCGCCGTCTGTATGCGTCATACATCATTCAGTTTATCTAGTATTCGAATGATGGTCACGCGCACTTGGCACTGCTTATAATTTAGTCAGATATTCTTACGGGTATTCAGTTATTTTGTATATAGAATAGCAACATTGGTCAAGGACACTTCAGGTTCATGAATTGAGTTTAATTTTATATGTAAGACAGAAAAAAGCCTTAATACTAACAGAAGCTTACAACCAAGCAATAACGATCAACACTGAGAACATGTGCTTCATTTCTGAATCATGGGGCATGTTAGATACGTGTCAAGAAGTATCAAACTTTAATTTTCGCTTCTCAGTATTATTTTTATATTTTAAGTATTTCTATTCAAAAAAATACCCTAAGGCGAAAGAGAACAAGCCATCCAAATAATACATGGAAATGTCTGCAGGCCGGACACCTGATCGGGAATTCAAAGCAGCGTCTAGAAAAGATAATCAGATAGGTATAATAGTGACAGAAGAGTACGTTGATGAAGGATACACTGCCTGGACATCACTATTATGAAATCTTACGGACATGCTATCCTGAAAATTTTACTCCATACAAAACAAAATTAAAAGACGGTGTGTTACTCTGAAAGTACTAGCTTTCGAAAGGTTTGCTTTTATTTTGCTGAAAAGGTTGCTCGATTATACACAACTCCCCCGATAAGTGACATTGTAAACTATTTACGGAACAGAGATTTGATCGAGCACTGGATCATAACGCGTCACAAGCATTTTAGAAATATGATTATGATGTCCAATGTATTTTTTGATGATTTAATGTGTTCCTACTATATTTAGTTTTGATTTTATGTATAATTCGTAGAATCTTAGTTTCTCCGATCATTAATGCAATTTTAACATTATTATTCGCTGGTTTGAAATAAAACTCCATATTCCTAATTGTGTGAAGTTATGGTTCAAATGAGGAAATATAGAAATGGAACTTACACCAATTCTTTTACCATTAATTTACATGTAAAATGAGACGGAATAAAATGGATTTTCGAAATGTTCTGAATTAATGCTATGTTTAGTGATATACTGCTGTCTCTTACGCCCATGAAGTGGAACGAAGGTAAAGAACGTCTATTTGTCCAATCGCCTCGGCTTGACGGACAAGATCCGGTTCTTTTTTACCTTCCCTCCCGTACCCTATCGCCCTTCCGATCGAAAATATATGCATATTTGCAGCAGAGATTAATTCATTATTTGCATGTGAAAGACAATCCATCGTGAAAGACAATCGTTCCATCTCGCAGGCTGAGAAATTAGTCATATATTACATAACAAAAGTCACAGAACCGGCAATTTAAGTGTAATTATTATAATATAGAATACGCTACAGTCTTACATAGTACTAGACTATATCTTGTGACCGTTTACCTATTGATGTGAAGTGATTCATGTTTTTTTTCGGCACACAGATATAAAGATCCCGCGTGATCCACAGTTAATTCAGCGAAGCATCTTACTAAGCCGTTGCAAGATCGATAGATCGAGGAGCGTGACCTCTGTGTTTCTCCGGGAGCGAATCTGATAGCGAAAGCAGTGCGTTAGAAGTAAGAACATGTTCAACATAAATTTTCTACATATGATGATACTTTTAAAATAGTTTACAGTGTCGGCGACTCCACATTCAGCTAGTTATATAGTATGCCCGATGAGTTGAGTTATCTATATTTGTAAGAAAGTTTTTGCAAACAGTAAGCACACGTTTTGTGCGTTTCTTGGTAAAAGTTACGCGATATAAGCGAATTGAAGGCACTGTTGTAGACGTTTACGTGAATATGCTTCTTCAAACGCAAAGAAAGTATTTCTAAAGTCTCCAAAGAGAGTTCAGGCGTTTAGAGAACATGCTGTAGGCCTACCATTGCCTCCACAGCCAATAATCACAAGATGAGCATGGTTAAATGCAAACGTATACATTTGAAATAATTTCAACGTAACTGATTGTGTTGCATATACAAGATACTGATGCATCACCAGACAGAATCTGTCAAAAATAATGATAAAACCTAATTTACAAAGTTCCCTGGGATTTATAAATAGAAATTTTACGACTTTCGCTGAAATTATAAATTACTTAGAAAATAAAGGAGACCTCATATTACCTTATGATTGACAAAATACAAGATCTAAAAAAAGATTTGAAAAATGTCATGGTCTAATTGCCTAACCTGTACGTTACAAAATTCAGCTAGTACTGGAGAAAGAAGATGGGTTCCACAATTTGTGTGTTTTTAAGGGATTCTTCAACGTGGACAATTGAATACTTCTGAGTTGGGAGACGAATTTTCACCGAGATATGTAGTTTGCATTACCGATTTCAGTTGATGTAAAAAGAGCATAAAAATGCTCTGGGCGTATAACCGCTGATTCAATACTATAGAAAACATAAATACACAATGAATTAGGGATCATAATGAAGAAATTAGTTGAATGCCGGCTTTGAAAGAAATTGAATATTTGCTAATTCAAACAAACGCACCGAAGACTGACATGGAGCTTTCGGCGTGTGTCAAGTGGAAATGAAATATAATTCTTACAAAACAATCTCTTAGATCGGAAAAAGTATTTGGACGTTTTTTTTTTCATTTTTCACAAATGACCACAGAACAGCCCTACCAAGAATAAAAACTGCTAAACTGTTATTATTGCAGAAAGGAAATTTCATAATGAAATAAGCTGGAGATCAGAATCAAGAATATTTGAAAGAAACCATACAACACATTAAGAGAATAATCAAGGGGGGATCAAAGTCGGCCCCGTGGCCGAGATCGCCAAAGCAGTAGTGCCATAGTGATCTCGGACCGAGGAGTCGCGGGTTCGGGTCCCGCCTCGGGCATGGGTGTATGTGTTCGTCCTTTCACTACCTGTCATCCCTATATCGTCTCATCCTCATAACATACCGTTAAATCAAATAGTGTTCGCTAATGACCTAGTAGTTGATGCGACCTTAAATAACAAAAAACAAAAAAAGATCAAAGAATACAATCAAGAAATATTAAAGAATGCAATTGGAGGAGAAGGTAAAGCCCTCCAACCAAAACCTACACAATCCACTTTGCTATATCAATGCAGTGTTCGTGAATGTATATATAACCAGTCAGTATAGTTTAATTTCGATAGGATAATCTCTATTCAAAATCTCTATTTATTGTACTACAAGATGATGATCGGGAAATAGAAACTTCGGAAGATAGTTTAGACACAGGAATTTTCATGATAGACCGATTCTTATAGACGAAAGTTATTCAGAAATAAAACAAATATATCTTTAGAATAACACAACTATTAGTTGTGTTGTGTTTTATTTATAGTTGGGAATTATAAAATTAGAGAAATAAGATTCGGTTTGTGTTATTCTAGATTATTCGTATTTAATTTTGCAGTCCAGCCTTTTAAAATTTCAGCACGTCAGCAGATAATGTAAACTAAAAGTAATGCAGTATTTTTCGTACCCATACAATCCGCTGATGGTGGATTATTATGGCACTGAAGTCTGATGCTTATGCACGTTGAAAAGCGGCGCGAAATTGCGTATTATTGGTAAAGAAGGAGAACGACGCCAGTTGCAGTTGAAGATTCGATCTTGTCTGCCAATTATAATATACGACGTAGTGAATGATATATGGCACACTATTATGATTTATTAATATAATTAGAAACTTCCGTGTCGATCATAACGTTTTTATTGATATGAGTAATATCAAGTCGTATTGAACATCGCTATTGGAATGTGTATTGCAATTGAAAATAGCGAAGATTTAGTATCAGGTGTTAGTAAAAACGCAGAAAGTGAAATTGTACAAAACGCATCATATCTGTCCGTAGAAATGGAAGAAAGAGGGATAATTCATGTTCCAAGAATGGCAGATAGTAGGAGAAGATGGGTGTGACGGTGAAGCAAAGATAAACACATCTCGACCGCCTGTCGAGAACAAAACATGCCACAGTTGACGGTTCATTCTCTTACAATTTGTGCACATCTTTACGTGATGTAAACGAAAAGTAATGCAGTATTATTCCTGCCCCATACTATCCATTGATGGTAGATTTTAATGTCACTGACGTCTGACGCTTATGTACGTTGAAAAGCGGCGCAAAATTGCGTATTGTTTCGTAAAGAAGGCGAACGACGCCAGTTACAGTTAAAGATTCGATCTTGTCTACGAACCAGTTTGTTAGAAGTAAGAACATGTTCAACATTGCATGCCCGATGTATAGCATGTTGCACAACATAGCACGTTGTATAGCATGCCCGATGAGTTGAGTTATCTATATTTGTAAGAAAGTTTTTGCAAACAGAGAGAGTAAGCACATGTTTTATAAGTTTCTTCACAAAGTTTCGCAACATAAGCTTATTTAAGGCACCGTTGTAGACGTTTACTTCGGTGAATACTCTTACTTCAAACGGAAAGAAGGTATTTCTAAAGGTTCCAATGTTAGCTTACGCTTTTCGGGAACAGGCTCTAGATCTACGATTTCCTCCGAAGCCAATAGCACAGGTGGAGCAACATGGTTAAAAGCAAAGTTATACAATTGTAATAATTCACTCTATAACTGATAGTGTTGAATGTACTAGATACTGATGCACCCGCAATCTGAATCTTTAAAAACGTAAAGATAAAACCTAATTAACAAGAATCCCTGCCGTTTATAAATAGCGGTTTGGTGACTTCTGCTGAAATTAGAAACCATTTAAAAAATAAATGAGACCCCATGTTATCTCGTGATTGACAAAATACAAGATTTAGGAAATGATTTTAAAAGCGTCTTGGTCAAAGCTGTAAGCAACAAGATGCAGCTAGTCGGCGTCGGATTGTGGTACTAGCAACATCATATGCTCCGTTCGCGTGTGCCTTAGACAGTAAATCTATTATCTTATTTGGTTAACGTATGAATAAAACTGTGATAATTTCGTCTCCAAGTGTATTCTGTAAGTAGGTGTTACTTGAGAGATTGGTAAGTTGCGTCAAAATGGACACATCGAACAACAAGAGAACATAACCTGGATTCCCCAACAACAATATCATGGATCAAATGTGAAACAATATGCTGGAGCTGCGTCAATGGACACCTTTCCATCAAAGGACCAAACTATTATTATAGAAGCCCAGAAAGGACTTCCGATGGAAGATTATGTGAGTAAAATATCAACTTTATTAATCCGAGTGGCATTCATTTCGTGTCACGCATAGCGAGTAGTAGGATTTGTGTGTTCTTCAGTACCAAGAAAATCACTAACTACCCAACAGATAAACATCAAACTTTTATTATTAATGACATTAATGTGAGTCTATGACCCTTACTATGCAAACATGTACGAATTATAATATCCAATGTCTGTCCATTTATCCTACATGAGGTTATCAAAAATGCTCTTCAACAACTGAATGTTCAAACTTCTTCTAACATTACCTTTATCAGAGCTGGTGTACCTGCACCAGGTATGTCCCATATTATGAGCTTCAGGAGACAAGTCTTTGCCCACACAGATGGTGTAGAAAAATTACCTCAGTCACTTTTAATCCCATATCCACACACATCATATAGACTAATAATATATGAAAACAACTGATAATATTACCTGTTTCAAATGTAAAAGCGAAGACCATATTGACAGCAGATGTCCAATTAATAACATTAGCCTGACACCAGTCATAATTACAGCAGCAGATAATAATCATAATATTTTAGAAGAGATTCCCCTCTTCCGAACAACCATGTGACAATGCATCTGATTTAGTTGCTGTGGATTATACACACTTTCCTCCTATCAACAAAAGAAGCCTCCCATCTGAATCATCCTCCACCCTTGATAATATATTATACAATGATGTAAAATGTAAAGACCAAGCCCATAAACCCTCAAAGAAAAAGAGAGCAAAAATTCAAATAAAGAGAAATTCAAATAAAATTCAAATAAATTCAAATAAATTCATCAAAAATTCAAATAAAGCTTCTCAAGATAGTTCAACTAATAAGTCAATGAACTAATAAGTCAATGAATGATCTCCTGTTCCCAACCAAAACTTTTACTGATTTCAACCAATACAAATTTCCTCTCACACACACTCAATTAAAATCACTCCTTGAAAACTCTTTTAAGGTACCTGACCCCATTCCTATAGTGAAAAATTATTAAAATGATTTTAATACAATAATTAGAATGCTGAAATAAGCATATAAACTATAGAATTAAAAAATCCATAAAGGGTAGATTTACAAAAGTTACAAAAAACTTAGAAAACAAATTTCCAACATAGAGGTCTCAGATTCAGAATACAGTTTAGAGACTACCTAGAACACTGCATTTCAGAACATAACACAGTATTTAAATAATGCGGATAAAACTGGTAGTAAAATACATTACAAAAAAGAATCTATGATAGTTCTGCAAAGGAATGTTAGTGGTTTTTAAAGAAGATTAGAAAACTAACAATACTTACGCAAACTACATAATCCTGGTATAATCTGTATACAAGAAACTAATTTTAAAGGATAAACATATGTAAAAAAATATCTAGACAGAATTGCACCTTTAAAAACAGAAGGAACACAGAATATGCCTGTGGTGGCGTGGCTACGTATCCCAAAGAGTCGATTCCCAATGAAATTCTAAAAATTAAAACCGACATTGAATTTGTGGCAATTAAAATTAATTCGACTAACCCCATATGTATCGAAATGTTTATATCCCTAATAGATACCCTCTACAAGAAATCGGAATGCATGACATAAATCAGATAAAAGAGCCCTTGATAACTCATGGGGCCATTATCTGTCATCACTCTTTGCGAGGATCGTACTAAATTAATAAAATATGCAGATTATTGGAAAAAGTAATTGATGATCATGACAGCATCATCCCCAACTCTTGTGATCCCACACATGTTAAAATGAGTAACTGCAGACTAAGCGCCATTGTTCTTTCAATAGCTTCTCCCCAGGCACGGCACGTCACGTCATTAAAGGCTGTAAGGCGGACTGTATAGTATGTATGTCTGTTAAAGTGTGTTCTTATTT
>JAHLJT010008446.1:214909688-214968543 GCA_031308135.1 Acheta domesticus
GATCTGGAAGGGCAAGACATGTTCATTTATATATTGAATTATTACGGTGAGCCTGGCCTTTTTATCGATGTTGAGTTTAGGAATTCTGGGGCGATGAGTTTGATCTAATCCTGAGTACTTGAGAAAAAGTTCCTGGTATATATCAATTATGTCTGACATGTTATCTTCCTTGGCACCTGCGGTTGATGGATCCTGATTAGCTTCATCTAATTGGGTTGAATTTGGAACTACGTGTGAATCTGCGATAATTTGTGTCAAGGGGCACCCATTGTTGGAGGAAAAGATTTCTTCTGCTACTTCCTGTTTAATTTGTTCCAACCTTACTTTTGGAATTAGATTGTTAGTATAGCTCCTTTCTGATCTACAAGCCTTTGTTCTGTGACGACAATATGGGAAAACTTATCTGTGAATTCAGCACGTAGAGATTGTCTGTATCCAAACATTTCTGTTTCTAAACGTGTGGCTCTGTAATGGGAATGGGACAAAATGGGGTGGTTATACGAAGGGCAACATGGATTTCGAAAATCTTTCTCTTGTTGAGTTGAGTAAACACAAGTACAATGAATACTTCAGAATTGGTTTATTACAAGCATTTCCCTTGAATTGTACAGTGCCACGCTTGAAATAAGGGCATGTAGAAAACTTCTTGGAAATCAGAGATCCTAATTATAAAATTCTCAATTATGATTGAGAGTCTCCAAGGGTTATTGTATATCCCACATGCTCCACTCATGTTTTTATGATTTCGTAGACATTATGGGAGGATGCTCAGAGGAACAAGAGCCCAATGAGCAACTTCACTATGATATCCAGGATTTTGAGAGGTTCAAAAAATGGTGGTACAAAACAGATTTGATGGGAGACTTTGGCTACTGATCAAGGAAAGTGGATGATAGCACACCAAGAAATCATCAATGTCAGTCACTTTTGCCATGTAAACTAACCAATAAATTTTTGAGATAACATAATCAAAATTCTATTTTTTTGAAATGTATTTGCTTAGTTCTAAAACTCCGAGAAAGTACACCAGCTTTTCTGGAAAAGGTATAAAGTCAAAAAAATCATATAGGCATAAATGAAAAGTAAAAACTAAATTATATGCATAGCAATAACTACAAACTTAAAATCATAATTGGGGTAAAAATTTCACAAAATTGATTATTTTGTAGATAACAATAAATTTTACCAATGTGTGATGTCACTATTTCATAGCATTGTATTATTTTATAAATATTTTAAACATAATTTATTACGATAAAGAAATGTTTGCCATCTTTACGAGTTCGTTCTTATTGCTAAATTTTTACAAGAAAAACAAAATTCTTTGTGTGTTCACACACAGTTTGTTACAGATGGGATTATGTTCAAGGAAATAAGTTGTATTTGAAAAATCTCCTCTTTGTGAATTTATGAAGGACCTTCCTAAACTTAACAAAAATGCAAATAGATGAATTTTGGTAAATAATGAAATACGGAATTTAGTAAGCTTAATTTTCGTTAAAAAATAATTATGTGTATGTTTTCGAAAACTTTTTATCTAGACAGTATCCTAGAATATAAAGAGAGTTATTTCTGTCTACCATTGCTTTGATATTTTTTAGGTATCGAAGCACGTATATAAGCTACAAGAATATGTTATCACTATGAATAGATTGCAAATAGATGAACATGAATATGCCCACCTTAAAGCAATCACCCTTTTTAGTTCAGGTATGTGAATATTCCCATCTATACATGAGCGATTGTGTATAATTGTGTGAAATATGTGTAAAATGTATGTGGATTGTGTAAAATTGTGTATAGATGGGATATTTACATTACGAAACCTGATTAAAAAAAAGAGTTTGTAGAGGTTTAACAACTCATCTAGCTTTTGTAGATCTACACAAGGCTTATGACACTGTCCCACAAAACAAGTTGTGGACCAGTTTATATAAGAATGGAGTGTTGACAACTTATGTTAGAGCCGTAAAAGAATTTCACAGCAACTGTATGAGCATGTTGAAAATAGGCAATAAAGTTTCCTCAGAATTCCTGGTTACGAAGGGTCTTCGACAGGGATGTACAATGGCACCGACACTTTTTAGGATCTATTTAGAGGAAGCCCTAGGAGAGTGGAAGAGGAAATGTAGTGGTATGGGCATTCCAGTCGGTGGTGAAATTATGTATACTCTACTCTTTGCCGACGATCAAGTCATCGTGGCCGGGGATATGGATGACTTGAGTTAAATGCTCCGTAAGTTGAAAGACGAATATGAAAAATGGGGCCTAAAGATTAATATGTCTAAAAGTGAGTATTTGAAAATGGGAGATGACGAGCTGGAAGATATATAGATAGAGACTGAAAAAATTAAAGGTTGTAAAACTTTTAAATATTTAGGGCCACTTTATCATGTAATGGTAAAAGCAGTGATGACATTAATAATAAAATTGGACAAGGTAAACGAGCGATAGGGCAACTAAACCCCATTCTGTGGAATGACAAAATAAAAAAAAGAACAAAGCAGACCATTTAATCCTCAGTGGTTGAAAGTATTACTACCTATGGTACAGAAGTTTTGGAACTGAATAAAAGAGAACGAGACAGACTTCTTGCACTTGAAATGAATCTTTGGAGAAGAAGCAGTGGCTTTTCCAAACTGGAACATGTGCGTAATGAGAGAATAAGGGATATTATGGGCGTTAAAAGAAATATTATCGACAACATTGAAACCAAACGCCTCCTCTGGTATGGTCATCTAGAAAGAATGGAGGAGTTTAGACGGCCTAAATTAATATGGAAATGGATTCCTCCGGAGAGAAGGAAACGGGGTCGACCACCAAGAAGCTGGGCCCAGGATGTACAAGACGCGATGGCTACCAGAGGACTGCAGGAAGGAGATTGGGATGATAGAGAAAAATGGAGATCGGGAAGCGAGATGCGGCGTCAGCCGTAAAAAACTCGCTGCATATATATATATATATATATATATATATATATATATATATATATATATATATGCTGCGTTTACCTTGTCCAGAAGCTCCCGTTACAAAAAAATACCCCAATTTCTGTGTTGCACGTCATGAAAAATGGCAGGTCCAGTTTTTCCGAAAAAATTTTGTCTTTGAGAAAATTGAGTTTAAAAGTCACTTCCGGGCCGCGAAATTCAAACCGGCCGCTACGACACAGCAGACGGCGGCGCCTCCTTCTGCGCGGAGCATTTCCTCGTTTCTCCGCGTAAACGGTGAAACAGTTCAGTAATATTCTCTAAGGAAAGCATTGCGTGGCTTACACTAGAATACGTTAATAGTATAAAATGTTTGTAGGTTCTGTTTAATAAGTATTTTAAATGTACTTATTGAAAATTCAGTTTTGTTCAAAATGATAGCCACGGTACACGGCGGCGTAAATGTAAATGATGAACACATCCAACACTTATAAAAATATTGAATCTCGTGGAATGCTCGAATTGTTATTTTTAGCACATATTCATATGAACTAGTGCCTTGGGATTAAGACTGCCACATGAAGATTATTCTAAATGTCGTGATAAACAAAAAAGGGTTTCGGAAATGAAATATTTGTTCATGAAAATACCGAGTTTATTGATTATCTCCGGGCACGGCATTCGAATTGATGCCTCTGGCAGTCATTTTGTGGAGATGCAGGTCGAATCTGAAGAATCTTTATAGGAGGCACGTGGACAATTAACCAATCCCACAGGTGAATATTAACAGATAAAATGGCGTTGCTTTACGTGCCATGCGCCAATG
This sequence comes from Acheta domesticus, assembly GCA_031308135.1. Taxonomy (NCBI): domain Eukaryota; kingdom Metazoa; phylum Arthropoda; class Insecta; order Orthoptera; family Gryllidae; genus Acheta; species Acheta domesticus. The sequence goes on from JAHLJT010008446.1 coordinate 214,913,445, forward strand.
AATAAAAAATAGAAAACTAGTATATTCCTGAGGTGAAAGGGTAAAAAACTGAAAAGACTGTGATGTTGCATTCCGTGGTGTACAAATAATTCAAAAGAACTCATTCTTGTACGCAAAAGTTCGACCGAAGTTCACTGAGGGAACCGGACCGGTGCAATTCACAGCCCGTAATATGGTCGATGTCCTTGCATTTCTCAGTTGGTAGGTCGCGTCATATCGTGGTTTATATCGTATAGCAAACAGGCACGTGAACCTGCCACCGCCGCCAAGTGATTCGCCTATTAGCCGCGTGTCAGTTTTGCCTCAAATCAGAAGATTGCGAAGTTCATGGCCTTGCCCGCAGAGTGGTGACTGAATAAGCACCGGCATGAAGTCATCTTTGGGGTTAAAAATTTATTCTCTTGCATAAAAAAGTTTTTTTCCTGTTTGCCTATTTTCGGGGTTGTACATTACGGAAATACCAAAGAAAAATACTGAAAGTTACTACAATGTCCCTGAAGTAAACTATTTCAACTCCCTTATATTCTGTACAATGTAGTAGCCTTGATAACCCGTCCTTCCTTTAATTAGAAAACGTTAAGAAAGTAAATAATTCAGTACTGCAGACATTCGCTTGCAAAGAGAACTGAATTACATCGTTCTACGTAATAGGCATTACAGGAATCCGGGATAGGCATCGATACTATTAAATCGAAGAAATGGCCTTCACTCATTTACGCACCTATTTGCTGACTACATTGCAAATGAAACACACAAAAAAATACAACGTTTCCCTTGTAGCCGTCAACTACCTCATGAAGTAATTTCACGAAGAAACTCGAAGATTTGGGACAGAGACATGTTCTTATCTTTCTTGTGGAAAAGGAAAACGACGGGTAGAATGTTTATTCAACTTAGAGAAATGGGTAGTATTTGCCGTTTGTTGCAAATTCGATATTCCACATAGAACACACTAGCATATTTTGCAATAACAGGTATTTCGCAATGCATTTTTGTGACAGCAGAAAGTGCATCTTCCTGTACCACATATTACTTAAGAGAGAATAATTTGACGGGTAGTATTAAGGAAGTTTATGGGTATTTTACTGTACCGACTGATAGTTTTAATTAGGAAAGATACATTCATTTTGGGGGGGGGGGAAATATTGATATCTATCAATTTCATCTGAGATAAATCGTGCAGTCATTTATCGAGAAGTCTAAATCTGGCTATTATTTATTTATATAAGGTCGCTTTAAAAACATCTGCGGTCATTGGCGACCACTATTGATTTATACTACAGATACACTTTTTAAAATTGAGAGTAAACAGAAGTAATAACGATAAACTGGAATGTGAAGTACAATAAATTGTGCAATTATTAATATCATATTATCTAAACCAGCTAAATTAATATAAGTTAAAATTAATCTATTGTTAGTCTGAAAATTCAGAATATAACAGCCAGGAGAACAATTCAAATTCATGTGTTGGATGTGTTCATCATTTACGTTTCCGCAGCCGTGTACCGTGGCTATCATTTTGAACAAAACTGAATTTTCAATAAGTACATTTAAAATACTTATTAAACAGAACCTACAAACATTTTATACTATTAACGTATTCTAGTGTAAGCCACGCAATGCTTTCCTTAGAAAATATTACTGAACTGTTTCACCGTTTACGCGGAGAAACGAGGAAATGCCCCGCGCAGAAGGAGGCGCCGCCGTCTGCTGTGTCGTAGCGGCCGGTTTGAATTTCGGTATATATATATATATATATATATATATATATATATATATATTTTGACCGTATTGGTCAAAACACAAAGAATAGGCGCTCCACCACATTCAAAAGTAGCGCGCAGAGTGAGGAACCGCGGCGGAACGGATCGACAGAGTCGTGAACGAGCGCACGGGGTAGTGGGAACTGATCGGTCTGACCGCGCAAAAGCGACAGTTGGCGGTTGAGCAGCATGGCGTGAGGACGGTATGCAATGGTGGTTAGAGAGCGATGCTTTGATGTACAAGAAATCCAGTGTAATCGGGACAACAGGTATTTAAGAAAGAAAAATTGTGATGAACTGTGCAATAAGCGAGTGTAAGGATTGTGGTGAACTTATTTAAGAGAGAATAATTACGAAATTTAATAAAAAAGGGGAACAGTGCACGGACACGTGGGCGATGCGGGTTAATGATAGTTGGTGCGGCTGTGCTGATGTGTGGTTATGCGGCGGAGCTGCTGAGCTGATACGATTAAAGTCATCGTGTGAAGAAAGAAACCGTGGGAAGGCGACGCCGGTGGATTGGAAACGGGCTGCGGTGACACGTGGGCAGACGGAGCATCGCGGGCATCAAGGTTACCTCCCGGCCTCAGGCGGAACGGGCAGCAACGCAACTTAGAAATCGACGATCGTAACGATCAGATAAGTAACTCTAATTGTGAACAAATAGAAGGAAAATTAAATGAAACGCCAGTTCAGGATGCTCACAGTGTAGCGTTGGAAGTAATGATGTGCGTAGTAGCATATGAATGGCACGTAGTTTTTCCAAAGGGTTGGAAGTTGCATAAGCGGGAATGATAATGTAATGGTGGGAAGGTTAGAGATGTACAGAATGAACCATAGAATTATGATCAAAGCAATGATGCAAGCTATGTTGGTAATGTAATGATGTCTTATTGTTCTTTTGTTCTAATAAATTCTGTTTATATGATAGTAGGCCTTTGAATCCAGATACTGTAGATTAAAGTAACCCCCTTAAAGAACTCCTGTACCCATACATAAAAAAATTTTATGATATGTGTAAGCCGTGAGCCAGCAAAGGTAAGTACGGTCACATATTATTGGCGCCCGAAATTCAGGGACAGGGAAAGATTGGTAATTTGTAATTAGATTTGAACAAAATTCAATCCCCATAAGTGCATACTTTAATCAGCAGGTATCTGAATTAGTTGCATGACTGGAAAAGGCAGAAGACAGTGTAAATTTCTTGATAATGTCAGCATTCCAGTTTTAAATATTTCAAAGAGAGTTTAAGTGCATTAAATATATCAATATTCTCTAACATATTGCAGTGGAATCAGTGAAGTGTTGTTTGAAATAATTCATTTACAATTTAGAAGAGAATTTGATGAATGCTTAGGTTAATTTCATTTGCCAAGGTGTTGTGTGAAATAATTCATTTACAATTTAGAAGAAATTTTGATGAGTATTAAGTGCCAATTTCATATGCCAAGGTGTTGTGTAAATTAATTCCTTTGCAATCCAGAAAATATCTTGATAAGTATTAAGTGCCAATTTCTGTGTCAAGGTGTTGTTTGAAATAATTCATTTACAATTTAGAAGAGAATTTGATGAATGCTTAGTTTAATTTCATTTGCCAAGGTGTTGTGTGAAATAATTCATTTACAATTTAGAAGAAATTTTGATGAGTATTAAGTGCCAATTTCATATGCCAAGGTGTTGTGTAAATTAATCCCTTTGCAATCCAGAAAATATCTTGATAAGTATTAAGTGCCAATTTCTGTGTCAAGGTGTTGTTGAAATAATTCATTTACAATTTAGAAAACATTTTGATGAACATTAAGTGCAAATCTCTGTGTCAAGGTGTTGTTTGAAATAATTCATTTACGATTTAGAAAACATTTTGATGACTATTGAGTTTAAATAACAAATAGATGGGAATTTTAATTAATGTGTTTTAAGGTAGTGCAGATATTGGAATGTAGTTTTCTTTTTAAGATTGTTATAACGTGGCCAGTAAAAAGGCGCTGAATTCAGTGTAAATACCAGGGTAATTATTGTAAGGCATTCCTATGTGTATATCATCATACAATACAAGGATAATTTTTATGAAACAAGATCATAATGTATATGTGGCAATGAATAATATGTTAGGGCATAATTATTGGAAAGTGGTATTACAGTGAGTGTGTACATGAGTGTAATTATCAGGGTATAATTTTGTTGAAGAGTCCTTACAGTGTGTATCTAAATAAACACAGTGTGTTAGGGTATGATTTCTGAAGTATTATTACAGTAGGTGTATTCATTGAGTTCAATGAGCAATACATTAGGAACAAAATCCTTCATGTTAGAATATAAATTTGGGTTTTAGGTGCTGCCCAGTGCATTTTGAAGCACTGATTGGACGTGTGTGTAAATGAATATTATGAAGTTATGAGCTATTTTGGAGACATAGTAGCATTAATTATTTGATGAACATTACAATTCAAGTAGTTGCAACTGAATAAGATTTATCGAGATTTTTTATTTAGGTGGATAAAAAAAAAAAAAAAAAAAAAAAATAAGTTGCATTCAGTAATGTGCAGGAAGACTATCTGAGACTGATTCAATGATAATCTAATGAATATTTTGAATTCAGTTGAATTATGTCAATGTGAATTTTGTTACAGATGTCAGTGTAATTACATTTAATTATTTTGTGTGTATTTCTAGGTGTTTTGAGCTTGAGTGCATTTTGTTTGTGAATTGTTCCCAGGTGGATGACGGAGGTCAATAATTTGTTTGATGTGTGTTTTTTTTCTTGTATGTGTTTTTGATGAGTTATGTATAGGATCGTAACATATGCGGCATCACTCACATCTAATTCAAAGCAATTCAGATTGTGTTAGGGTCATTTTTGAGAGTAATTAGGATGCCGTTGGTGTGAAGTGAAGTAATTTGTAGTATTCGGTGTATGCCTCTGTGAGCATTCTGAAGTTGGGCAATAGATTTTGGGTGGAATCAAGCGTGTAGGAGGGCGACTAGTCAGAAATAGGTGTAGTAGGGTGCAATTTGGGGGCATAATGGAAAGGCAAACGGGCACAATGATGGGAGAGGAAGAGAAGCGCGAGGACAGAGATCATTATGATGAGGATGATGGAGGTAAATGGGATGAGTCGTTACTAGAAGATTCGGATAGAGCCAGAATGGAGTTATCGGGGGCGAGTGCGTCGACACCAAATCTGGGAATGGTGAAGAGAAACGGAACAGAGGACTTACTGAGCATGCTTCATCAAATCATGGCAGGACAAGAGAAGCTCGAAGAACGGGCACATAGAAGAATGGTTGAGGAACTAGAGAGACAGGAAGAAAGGGCACAAAGAAGAATGGTTGAGGAGCTAGAGAAGCAGGACGAACGGGCACAAAGAAGAATGGTCGAGGAGCAAAAGAATCAGGAAGAACGAGAGAAGAGAATAACTGAGGAGCTAGAGAAGCAGGAAGAACGGGCCCAAAGGAGAATGGTTGAAGAGCAAAAGAAAATCATTGATGAACTGAAGGAACATAAACAAGAGCAAGTGAGACAAATACAAGAACAATACCAGGTTATAGTGGAGAAGTTCGAGTCATGGGAGCAAAGAATAGACGGGCGAGTTCAAGAGATATGCAGTGAACTTAGTCGAAACATTACCACAAAGATGGAAGGACGGATTGAGGCACAGGATAAAGCCATCGAGTCACTGCATGTGCAAGTGAAGGGAGTATCACAAGGGATGGAACGGAAGATAGAAAACTGCAAGAGGGAGTTGGCAGACACGAAGGTAGAATTGAAGGAGTCGGTGGCAGCCTGTAGAAAGGAAGTGCAGAAGGACGTTCGGAAATGTGAGGACGACATCGCGGAATTGCAAATAGAAGTTCAAGAATTAAAAGAGGTTAAGACGGCGCCAAATGTGGGAGGGGGCCCAGTTAATATAGCAATACCATCCTCATTAAAATTTTCGGGCGACGTAAAAGAGAATCCATACTCGTTCATGAGAGCTGTGGAGCGATACCTAGCGGTTAGTTGTCTCCCTGAGAAGAGTAAGACGCAGGTAATATACCAGATGCTGCAGGATAACGCGAGGACCTGGGCAGACACCATCACACCATTTCCAAATACTGTAACGGAGTTTAAGCAGATGTTTTTTCGAAGATATTGGAGCGAGGATATCCAGCTAAATTTTAAGATGGGTCTCATGAACAGTATGTACAAGCCATCAGGTGGGGGCGGAATGAGAGATTACGCGGCTAGGCGCATCATGGATTTCCGATCGTTATCGCCACCCATGAGCGATCAAGAAATCATGTGCATCCTAATCAGACAATTTCCAACAACTACCCAGAATTTGCTTAGGAGCGCGTGTCATACAGATTTAGAGAAGTTTCAAGACGCATTAGGGAGCTTCGATCTGACGTTCGCTAATGCACCGAAAAACAGAAATGAAGTGAATGTAAATGCAATGATGGTGAGGGGCGCTCAAGAGCAAGAGAGGGGAGGAAAGCAAAGCGCTAGAGTTTGGGGTGATCAGAGGGGTGGAGAAAACCAAAGAGGATATGATAGGCAGCAGGAGAGCGAAAGTCGAAGGAACGGCGAGCGGTCGAGACAACCTAATGGAGGAAACGGAGGAGAAGGTTCACGTGGTAACGAAATGAGACCAAATACCAGCGGGACGGGTTACAACCCAAATTTAAACGAAGGGAGTTCGTGTTGACGGGAGACCCCAACACGAACAATCACGGAGTAAGCAACGAGGTTTCCATCAAGTCATTTCAAGTGGTCGATTACGAGGATGAGCCCTGGATCAAGAGAAAAAGCAGCCAGAAGATTCGTCGGAAATGTCCAACCGTCATGATATCATGCTTAGGTGAAGAAGTGGAAGCATTGGTTGACACAGGATGTGTGGCGAGCGCGATTTCGGAGGATTATTATGAGAGGTTAGTGGCGACGGGAAAACATGTGGCGGCATTACCGATGACGAGGTCGTATGTAATTGGGGCCACCCAGAAGAGGTCAAGCCCCATTACGAAACAAGTGATGTTAGAAGTATGTATTGGTGGGTATATGTACGAGATGGTTGCGCTGGTGGTGAGGCATTTGTTGTATCCGGTTATATTGGGGATGGATTTCCTGGCGAACAATCGGGCTGTCATAAATCTCGAAAAGGGGCACATCATTGTAAACGGAGACGAGATGTGGATTGATACAGGAGGCGAGGAGGACGAAGAATACAATATTAGCGCGGGAGTAATAAGTGGTGAAAGCGTGGAGGAGTGGATAGAGCAACAGGCTGACGGAGCTGAGATGTTGGATGATAGGGGTAAAATCGAGTTGAAGGAATTGCTATTAGAGAACAAGAAAATATTTATGAAAAACGGTGAACCTATTAAGGAGTACGAATTTAGGATACAATTAACAGACTATACACCATTCAGGGAGAGGAACTATCCCATACCTGCAGCCTATCGAAAAGAAGTAGCGGAATTGATCAGAGAGATGACGGAAGAAGGGATCATAAAGAGGGCGTCCACATCTTACACCAGTCCGATAGTCATCGTTAAGAAGAAGGACGGAGGACTTCGGATTTGCTTAGACGCGAGAAGACTGAATGCTGTGACCTTGCCATACCGAGACGCTCCTCCGGAAGTGGAGGGAATTCTGAGAGGATTCGGAGGGTGCGAGGTGTTCTCGTGCACGGACTTCAGTAGGGCCTATTGGCAAATGAAAATCGCTGAGGAAGACCAACAGTACACGGGATTCATGGTGGAAGGAATATGCTACGTCTTCAGAAGAGTACCATTTGGTCTGCGAAACAGCGGGGCAGCACTGGTTCAGTGCATTGACAGGATAATAGGGGGTCGACTACAGGACCGAGTGACAGTTTACGTTGATGATGTTGTGATTAAATCCAAATCCATTTCCGAGCATCTTCGAGATTTACGAGAGCTGTTCGGCATACTGAAGGAAAACAACTTGGTGTTGAACATCAAGAAGTCGAGATGGGCTACGAGGACTATCCATTTTCTGGGGTACGAGATCACGACAGAGGGCATTGGTATGAAGCAGGACACGATTCGGGAGATACAACAAATTCCGGCGCCCAAGAATGTCAGACAAGTTCGGCGGCTGATTGGTACTTGTAATTATTATGCTCGGTTCTGCCCTAACTTCGCTATGATAATGTCACCGTTTTATAAGCTGTTGCAAAAAGGGAAGAGATGGAAGTGGGATGATTCCCATGAGGAGGCATTTAATGAAATCAAGGCCATGTTTTACAGGCATTGTGTGGTAGCACACCCTGACTTTAGCAAAACGTGCATACTACAAACTGACAGTAGCGACTTCGGAATGGGGGCCGTACTGTATCAGGAGGTGGAAGGAAGAGAGAAAATCATCGCAATCATTAGTCGGGTGCTCAAAGGCCCAGAGATTCGGTACACCACGACTGAAAAAGAAGCGGGGGCTATTGTATGGGCTATTACCAAATTAAGACCCTATTTGATGGGTAGGCACTTCATTGTGCGCACAGATCATAAGGCCCTGACGTTTTTGAACAGATGCCATACACAGAATGATCGATTGTATAGATGGACCTTGTATCTGCAGCAATTTTCATTTGATGTAGAACACTGTAAAGGGGAGTTAAACTACTTACCCGACCTACTAAGCAGGAAGACTCCCAAGGGAAACGAGGCTTACGCTAACGAAAGGCAGTTTCAAGTGGCAGCGATAGACCTTGGAGTGACGGACGCGCCGCTAGTCGATTGGGAAGACCTAATTGCGCTACAGGAACAAGATCCTGACATTAGTAAGGTAAAGTCTTACAAAGAGGGGAGAATGTCACGGGAAGACCCGGATTACGAGGAAATGGAGGAGAAGCAAGATGAATGGAAGTTAATCCAGGGAGTGGTGACCAGGAGAGTGACAAGAAACGCAGAAATATTTAGGTTGTGGATACCTAAGAGTATCACGGAGCAATTGATTAAGCATGTTCATACGTCCATGGCACATTTCGGAGCGGAGAAAATTACGAAGGTAATACAAGAACTATGTTACTGGAGGGGAATGGCCCGGCAAATTAGAAAGGTCGTGAGTCAATACAACTTATGTCAGAAGGCGAAGTACCCAAACAAGAGCTTTGCAGGACCCATGCAATCAATAATTCCGCTTGGGAAAAATGACATAGCAGCCGTGGATATTTACGGACCACTGCCGAAAACCAGAAATGGAAACCAGCACATATTTGTAACTATTGACGTATTTTCGAAATTCGTCCAAATTTACCCCATAAAGAGAACGAATGCTCAAACTTGTCTGAGGAAGTTAAAGATATTTTTTGACGTAGCAGGACCATACCAAAGAATACTGTCAGATCATGGAACCATGTTTACCAGCCGACAGTGGCAGCAAACATTGATGGGACTTGGAACAAAACCAGTATTTACGTCAATCCGACATCCACAATCAAATCCGGCGGAACGGGTCATGAGGGAATTATCTAGAATGTTCAGAACATATTGCCACGAGCAGCACGACAGATGGGGAGAGCTAATACCGGAGATTAATAGGTGGTTGCCGTCCATTCCACACGATAGCACGGGTATTACACCGTACGAGGCACATTTTGGACGTAGACCACCCCACGTCTTATACGCACTTGACAGAGAAGAGGTATTCCAAAGACCGCAGGAGCCATCACAGGAAACAGTCCGCGAGAATTTAGTCAAAATGAGCGAAGTACGACTAGCAAAAATGAAGAAAACGCCATACGAATTCAAGGTGGGACAAAAGGTGTTGGTTAGGGTACCTAGAGTGTCAAATCCCAAACTAAAAACTTATTCGAAGTTTTTCCTCCTTTATGAAGGACCATATGAGATAAAGGCAATTAAAGCTCCAAATGTGGCGGAACTAATGAATGAGCGGGGAGAAACAGTCGAACAATACAACTTTTACAACTTGAAGGCATACCATGAGGGACAAGATCAAAACTAAAGGAGAACCCTGGAAGCCATGGATTAGAAGATTATTTTTCACTGTGTAAAAAAAATCTTGATAACGTGGGGGGTTATTTGACCGTATTGGTCAAAACACAAAGAATAGGCGCTCCACCACATTCAAAAGTAGCGCGCAGAGTGAGGAACCGCGGCGGAACGGATCGACAGAGTCGTGAACGAGCGCACGGGGTAGTGGGAACTGATCGGTCTGACCGCGCAAAAGCGACAGTTGGCGGTTGAGCAGCATGGCGTGAGGACGGTATGCAATGGTGGTTAGAGAGCGATGCTTTGATGTACAAGAAATCCAGTGTAATCGGGACAACAGGTATTTAAGAAAGAAAAATTGTGATGAACTGTGCAATAAGCGAGTGTAAGGATTGTGGTGAACTTATTTAAGAGAGAATAATTACGAAATTTAATAAAAAAGGGGAACAGTGCACGGACACGTGGGCGATGCGGGTTAATGATAGTTGGTGCGGCTGTGCTGATGTGTGGTTATGCGGCGGAGCTGCTGAGCTGATACGATTAAAGTCATCGTGTGAAGAAAGAAACCGTGGGAAGGCGACGCCGGTGGATTGGAAACGGGCTGCGGTGACACGTGGGCAGACGGAGCATCGCGGGCATCAAGGTTACCTCCCGGCCTCAGGCGGAACGGGCAGCAACGCAATTTAGAAATCGACGATCGTAACGATCAGATAAGTAATTCTAATTGTGAACAAATAGAAGGAAAATTAAATGAAACGCCAGTTCAGGAGGCTCACAGTGTAGCGTTGGAAGTAATGATGTGCGTAGTAGCATATGAATGGCACGTAGTTTTTCCAAAGGGTTGGAAGTTGCATAAGCGGGAATGATAATGTAATGGTGGGAAGGTTAGAGATGTACAGAATGAACCATAGAATTATGATCAAAGCAATGATGCAAGCTATGTTGGTAATGTAATGATGTCTTACTGTTCTTTTGTTCTAATAAATTCTGTTTATATGATAGTAGGCCTTTGAATCCAGATACTGTAGATTAAAGTAACCCCCTTAAAGAACTCCTGTACCCATACATAAAAAATTTTATGATATGTGTAACCGTGAGCCAGCAAAGGTAAGTACGGTCACAATATATATATATTATATATGTGAATATTCTCTTGGGTTGTTATCAATATTGTTATTAAAAAACAGTAACAAGAATTGTTTTGTATTGAATTTGTAGATCAACCTGGTTTAATTATGCAACGCCAAGTGGAAAAATTTCAAGAAAAGGCATTTCATGAACTTAGAGGAAATATTAGTCAGACGTTTCCTGAAGATAGAGACAGATTTCCTCGACTACTTTTACGACTACCTCCACTGAGAACTTTGCAACCAAAAATTATGGAAGAGCTCTTTTTTGCTGGACTCATAGGAAATGTTCAAATTGATAGACCTTACATTATTCGTATGGAAATTGGTGATTATAGCTCTCAGTTAGGTATGTATAGGATCTTCATGATTTCATGACTTTTTCATTCTCAATACTAGTGTGGTGAGGTATATGAATAAAATAAGTTTATGGTGTCAAAGAAGTTTAGTTTCAAAATTTGGGGAAATGTGCACTGTTGTTTGACAGGTATACGAAATATCTTTATGTTGGAACATGCACCTGACAAACACCAGTGTTTGATGATGCAAAATGTAATCTTCAACTCCCCCTACATATTCTAAAAGTTTGTGATATTTATTCTGAGATATTCTGTATTATAAGAACATGATATTCAAGAGGGAAAAATTGTAAATCATGAAAAATTAAAGATTTGGTAGAAATTGTGTTTCGGGCATTGTACAATTTAAAAATGAAACCTAATGTTAACACACTGATGTTGATAAGCACTAGCTAGAATGAGAAATAATAGTTCTCTAAGATTCAGGCTAAGCAAATTAACATACCAATCACTTTTTAAATCTCCAACCAAACTGCAATGTAAATATATAGATTTCCTATTTAAAATAACATAATCAGAATATATATAATATATTATATTCGAGTGTGATTTACTTATTAAACACGTATGTATTCACGTAATAAAGGAATTGAACAAAGGTAGCGTGAGAGTTGTGTATTGACACGAGCCAGAAACTCTTATTAAAACCGGTTCTAATTGGACTCCGTATATATTATAGTATACTGTAAGTAGCTACTGATATAATGACGATCTTATTTCGCAAAACACCCTGATATGAACGTTGTGTAATCACAAGGGCAAAGAACACTTTAGAAATGGCCCCTACTAGCATTTTTCTTGAACTGTACTGTGCCACGCTTGCAATAAGGGCACGAGCTTCCTTGGGTAAATTCGCTTATTAATAACGATATAACTCATACGCATGATTTTTGAGTTCAGGAAGTAGGTCGTACTTTATATTTCGGTTTTATTTTAGTGTGATTTACTATTTGAACACATATGTATTCACGTAATAAATAAAGTCAATAAGAATAGTGTCTCCTGTGTACTAAAACGAGCAATAAACTGTTCCGGGCGCTAATGTTGGAAATAAAATGAACGGAAACAGTAAGAGAAGTGTGCATTCACACGAGCTATGAAGTTTTAGGGAACCTGTTTCTAAAAGCACTCAATATATATTACATTGCAAAGAACGAGTGACAAATTGACGCTCTCATTTCGCCAATACAGAAATGTATAAAACACGTTTTCTTTTCATATGAGTAATAAGTTTTTAGAGAAATCGCTTCACAAATTTTTCACTTTAATTGTAATGTAAGTAACTGATCAAATCACTTGAATCATGCTTAAAAAGAAATGAAAACAAAGCATTAGATTCAAAAAGATCTTCTGTCTATTTATTGAGGAAGTTTTTATACGCATTCTGCCTGAATGGTTCTATAATTTATTAATGCATTTTTCGAATAATCTTTTGGATATAAGTTAGCATTTATATTTCTGGGATGATATCTACTCAAACAGATATCTGAAATGCCGTTGGACAGATCACATCATGCAAGTTCCCCATGCCCGCTGGTCTCACAGAATTACCGCTTGGTATCCAAGACTTGGGAAGAGACTCGTCGGCAGGCAGAATAAGAGGTGGTCGGACGAACTGAAAATGCTGTTTGGCAGCCAATGGTCTCCCTCGGCAAAGGATCAAAGAAGTAGAAAACGATGTCTAAACGCTACACAATGAACGCACACATCATTATTCAATTTCTTACTAACTTGGCAAGTGCCAATGCTAAAAGTAAGAAGAGCGCTATAAAGCTAATTAAATTTATGTAGTGAAGTCAAAGTGAACAGTGCTAAATTTCACAGTGACAAAGTGTACAGTATTAATTTTTTTGTGTATAAATAGCGTTTACATTTTCTTATTTTGTGTGTAAATACCATCCGTATACGGAAGTCGTCGTATTGGAAATTCCCAGAGAATTGCAGCAATGACAAGAGCTGTACACACAGAGATATCTTTGTTCTTTGTTCACTCAGTTCTTTGAGCGGGGTGAGTCGAGCGAGCAGAAGGTTGGCTTCATCGCTACTGCGAAGACAGCGCGAAGTAATAGTGTTTTGTGCAGAGATTTTCATCCTTTAAAGGTGTACGTTGATTTTTCCGTTGTTTCGCGAAGACATCAAACACCGCTTCTATTTCTTCCAGCCGCCGCATTTGTCACATGATCGAGTTACTTCACAAGGCGACATCGAGAACAGACGAGGCAGGTAGTTGACGAGGAGCCGTCCGGATCATTCTGTCCTGTGTTTGATGTAATTTCGAATTTAACTTATTCGCTTGGTGTAAGTTGTAAATGCTGCGTGCAGGAGTGGGCGGTGCCCACCGTCGCAGTGTACCTGCTCTGTTCTTGGACTGCTCGCCTAGCTACTGATCCACTCGCTGGTTATTCTAACTAGTCTTCTGGAGGAACAACAACCTTCCTTTTTGGACACCGCATTTCTCTTGTGGACCTCACAACGACTCTGCTAGCACCTCGGACTTCCCTCTGAATGTCGAAACCACCCTACGCCTGACTTCGCCGGGCGTCAAGATGGACAACCCGACTGAGGCGACGGAACATCCGCCGGGCAGCGGCGCCTGCCCTACTACTCAGTTGACTGGATGCGGAGTAGTGGACCACCAGCGCCTCTCTGGCGACATCTCAACTGGAAGCGGGCAGCCCTCCACCTGCGAGCGCCGACACCAGCAGCCCCACCGTGGAGGGACAGAGCAGCCATGGCAGCAGTCACTTGCCAATTAAAACTAGATCGCCCAGAGGCGCTATGTCCTCGTTGGCGCTCTTTAACTACTTAGCATTTCTTAGTTTCTGTACATAGGAGATTGCAATTTCGTGGCCTTTCATCGTTTTCTTTTATTGATATCGTGTTTAGTTACATTGTGCTTTTAAAAAGCATATGTCATGAAAAATGATAAAAATTGCCTATAATGCGAACAGGGCGTCATTTCTCCTCCTTAGGTCTTCACCTGCGCTATAGTTTGTACTCTTTGCATTCTAACAATATAAATTTAGAACGTGTATTATGATTCCTGAAACACCTTATCCGGGAGTTTCCAGACATAACTTGTCTCTCGGTTTTGGAATTTCCTAGTCTTCTTAGCTTACTTGTATAAGCAGGTTGCTTCCTGAGTTTCTTTCTAGCTCTCGTACGAGAAGTTTGTTTTTTCGCGTCCATAAATCTTTGTCGCCTGAAAGCATAGCTGCAGTGTTGAAAATATTGCTTTTGATAATCCAGATGGAGGGGAATTTGCGTGTTCAGAACAACAATTTCATGTTCGGAATTGCAGTTCGGACTCGTCAGATGACTAGGATCTTCCTATGAGTAAGTTTTCTAACATTACTTGCAGTGGATTATTTTGTTGTCTATTTTCTTATATTTCTTAAAGTGAACATGCTAGTTTTACTAGTATTATGAATGAAATTACTTTCTGCTTCTAGTCGTGGAAGAAACTGCCTCTATATTCTTAAAGCAACAAAAGAGCAGTGGAAGATATGTTTCTACTCCTAAAATGATTCGTTGCTAGAAAGTGTACGAATAAGGAATTGATAGTGAAGAAGAAAATGTAACAGAAGAAACCAATGTTCTGTTCGACAGAGTATTATTAAGCAAAAACGTGGATCAACTATAAGTGTTCCTACTAAGAAGTATGCACGAAGGTTAAGGATCAATATTATTGCTCCCGACATTGTTGAAAATGAAGAAACAATTATTCTTGTTGCCTCCGATGGTACAGAGTGGAAAGCAATTGTTAAAGGTGATTTTGTCACTGGTAGGAGATCTAAAGAAAATATCATTCGTGAGTTCGGCAGCAGCATATGCAAGACCACATATTTTAAGACAGTGAAAGCTGTGCGTGGTGGCTCTTTATAGACAATATTATTTTTGCGATATATTTTAAATTGTACGGAAAATGAAGCTCGCAGAATTTGGGTGACAATAAGTTTTCTCTATCACGAATTGAACTTGAACCAATGCTTGATGCCCGAGGTGTGAGTGGTGCGTGGAATACCTATATTCAGTACGTTATGGTCAGTTACATGGGTATACACTTTTCTCAAGGAAACGATGTCTCGAATAAGATTTTCGGAGATAATGCGATTTTTAAGATTTGACAAAAAAATTAATACGGAGAGAGAGTTTGCAAATGATAAATTTGCTTTAATATCTAGTGTATGGAATCGATTTATTGACTATTGCCAGTCATGTTATAAGCCGGAAGATACATTCCAGTTGACGAGCAAGTCTTTCTCACTAAAATAAGGTGTAAAATCGCTCAATTCATGGCTTGGAAACAGGATGAATATGGCAACAAGTTTCGCTCGTGGGAAAATGGCTTGTGTGGCGCCGCTGGGTAAAGCCGCAGGGGCGCGCGAGAGGCGCGTGCGCGGAGATGCTACCTGGCGGGCTTCTAGACAACGACATACGGACTACCGACATTGCAGTAATGGAGGATTACTCCAAAAATTAAAGAATTGATATAACGGAGGATTACTGCAAGCGCTCAACGCCCCACAACGGGTTCGGGGACGCATCGCGAGGAAAACGTGACAAATGTAAAAAAAACAACCCTTTTTTATGCCTTTTTTATAACGAAACACCATAAGTAAGGAAAACATCCCAAGGATAATAGAGAACTTATTGGGGCAAGTATGTGAAGCCACTGAAAAGGAACTTCACAAATGCTCAAAGAGTAGGATACCAAATGCTCAAAAATAGGGACCTAATATTTTCTTTGGCTTCTAATAATTTTGGATAATTTCGTATGATAAAAATAAATACGTTTCCTTTCAGGTGATAAAAATGATATTTGTTTTGTTTTAGTAAACAAGAACAAGATTCTGAACCTGAATTACTGAATGTATTTTAGACAAGACTTACCATTATCTAGAATAAGGAAGGTGTTCAATTTTTAGCGACCTTACTTATTTTTAATCTAATTAAAAGTGAGGCATAATTTAAATGAAAACTCATTTAAATTGTGTGCATTAAAATATATTTTGCAAGATGTTAGGAAAAAGTGTTCTATCATTAAAAAAAACCAGCACCCATTGTATTTTGAAAATTGAAACTGGTGTAAGGGTAGCCACTAAAAGAACGAAAGAAATCTGAGAAGCTAGAACCAAGAGATAAAAGACCTCATAAGAAAAGAAATCTTATCAAAAATACTTATGACCAAGTATTGTAAAGAAACACTTATAGGCTACCAAACAAAACAGCAGACGTAAAGGAAGACAACCCATGAAATATGGAGAAACAATTGGGGCAAGTATGTGAAGCCATTGGAAAGGAACTTCACAAATGCTCAAAGAATAGGATACCAAATGCTCAAAAATAGGGACCTAATATTTTCTTTGACTTCTAATTCTTTTGGATCATTTCAGGTGATCAAAATAAATACGTTTGCTTTCAGGTGATAAAAATGATCTTCGTATTGTTTTGGTGAACAAGGCCAAGACTCTGAACATGAATTACTGAAAGTATTTCAGACAAGATTTACCATTATCTAGAACAAGGAAGGTATTAATTTTTTAACCAGCTTACATATTTTTAATTTAATTAAAAGTGAGGCATAATTTAAATGAAAACTCATTTAAATTGTGTGCATTACAATATATTTTGCATGAAAAATATCTATTATGAAATACGGAGGAACATTTGGGGCAAGTATGTGAAGCCACTGAAAAGGAATTTCACAAATGCACAGAGTAGGATACCAAATTCTTATAAAACTAGGAATGACTACAAGACACAGATTCAACACAAACTTATAGAAAAAATATACAGGACAAATAATTAGAAGAACATTATGAAAGAGTATGATATGATCTAGAGCAAGCAGACACAATGATGAAGTAGTAATAGGAAAGAAAGTAGAGGATGAAATTGTTAAAAAATGAGATTCTCCACGCTCGTGCGCCGTTTCGTAAGATACAATGTCGATCTACGACCCGCGTTAATTGACTCGTGTGCGCAGATATCGTCGCGCGTCGACGCAACTGACGTCATCAGCGTTGGGAGACGCGTGTCAACGCAACGCAACGTTCATATAACAGGAAGGGAGCAGGACTAGTTGAGATAAAACTTGAAATGATCAAATATGGAGGACTGGAACAAAAAACCAAATCATAAAACTAAGGAATGGGATAAAGAAGCACTAAATAGTTCAAGAATGGAGGACTGCACTAGTGTGCAACATTATAAAAAACGATAACTGGAAAAGATGCAACAACTATAGCAGTACAAGCATCCTACTAATGGAATGAAACATTTCTGCAAGCATATATGCGTAAATTTTTGCAATATACACAAACTGACAATAAGAATAGGACAAATAATCATGGAAGAACAATGTGGATTGCGTCAGGAGAGAAGTAGAATAGAAGCAATATTGACACCCACTAGAAAATTGAAAAAGTTAAGAATATTATGTTTCAAGATATTTGTTGTTTATTGTCTACGAAACGTCTACGTGAATAAACAGAAATCACGGGAAAATCTTCAGGAACAAACAGTTCTAGAGCAATTAATCAGAAATATACCAAACTTGAAGTGAATGCAATGAAGGCACAACACCGATACTTTGCTCTTTGCTGATGACCAGAATATATCTAATTCTGGAAAGAAGCTTCAGTTTCCTGTTCACTTTCTTAGCCTCATTTGTAGAGAGTCTAATTCACAAATTTCTTTTTTGAAGTGTGAATGAGTTGTTTATTCGAGATATATTTGTTATTAAATATCATTTGACAAATTATTGAAGCATGACAATCATCACGAGTAGCATTGAAGGTGTTGAGTTAAAAAGATATTGAATATATGGGAAAAAGTGTGGAGAGTAAATTTTATAATTGTGAGCGATACTAAATTAAATATATCAAGATTAAAAAATATGTATTGATAAAACTAAGATAATTGCATTCAAAAGAATAGACCCTTTACGAGAAAAAACTGTAGTTGATAACGTTACCTGAGGAGGAGTCAACAATATCAACTGCCTAGGTTACAATATTTCCTCAAGGAATAATAATGATGCAATAAATAATTTAATTAGTCCCACACATTCGGTTGAACTTGCCAATCAAAATTTTGAAATAAACACGCAAACAAAGACGCCTGACATTCTATAAAGTATTTACGGATCTGAGAACTGGACTGTAACCAAAAATCAAGCCAGAAAATTCGATGCTGCTAAAATGACATTTCTCGGACTTATGGCAAGATGCACCCTTCAAGATCGAAAAAGAAATAACGTCAGGAACTAAATACCCTAATATCCTTGATGAAATCGAAAGATACGGGGTAAATTGTTCGGAACATCTTGACAGAATGGAGGATTGCCGCTTTCTAAAAGCACTTCTCATCTACAGACTTCAATAATGAAGGGATGAGTGCCGTCCAATGAAACATTGGAGTGATCAATCTTAAATTTAGTTTCTTGATACCATCAAGAAACTGAAATTCCGTTTAAAGTGTCTTAAAAATATCACCATTGTGATTAACTGCGCAGATTCGGATTTGAATCAGGTCATATAAATCAATATGCACACATACCATTTCGAAACTCCCACGTGAAAACAATTCACAATTTGAATGCTCCGCGAGGAAGAGACGCACGAAGTGTGAAGAAAAACAAAAGAGAGCGCTCCAATCGCATTATTGAAGAGGGGAGGGGTGTCTCATCTGTTTGGTGGAACTTTTTGGAGTCAAATCTCCAAGAACATGAAGCATTGCACCCGAGATATACGTTGTCGCATCGGATGGCTAAACGGAAAGCACATTAGAAGAAATATGAGGTAAAAATTAGTAATAATAAAATGTATAGAAGAAACATTTTTTAATTAAGAGGAAGAGAAACGTACTTATTTTCCGAAAATTTATGAAACGTTAGTAGCACATAAAGAGAGAACACAATACTATGTATTCTTGCTTCTTTTAGCTTCTTTGGTCTTAAAATATCGCATATTATATCTACATTCCAGACACTACAAGCACAGGATGTGTGATCAATTATTGCCAATGTTAGTTTTTAGTGATTATCGGTTTGCATGGGCAATGTGCACTTTATGACATTTTTCAGTGGACAAAAAAAAGGCCAAGTTCGAAAGTCGATCCCTTCCCCTAGTTTCACATTGGCCTACGATTGTTTTGTCATTTCGTTGGTGTACCACCAATACTGTAAAACTGTATATTGGCATTGGCCCATCTTGCGCAAAGCCATTGACAGATTCGTAGGCTGGGGTCGAATTCTCGCCTACCAATGAGATGACGGCAGTGGCGGATTTTCAGAGAAGGCAAAGGAGGCCAGGCCTCCCCACAAAATTGATTAACAACACTAAAGATACATATTTTTTAACCAAAAAATTGTTAGAATTACCTTCGTCTAAAATTGACTTAATGTTTATGGCTGGACAGTATACATTTAAAAGAAGTAGTTTTGTGCTACAAACAGCGTTACAATTGAAGATGGAGCCAAGCCGTTTTATGCGTAACATATTGGTAGCACCACCAAGTACTAGCACTGCTTGTGCCTGCAGGATAGCGGCGGCCCAACCTGACGCGCGCCTTCCTGTTGCCATGACGTCCGTCAACCAAAAAGAGAAGAGTATTTTCGATTTGTCCAGCTTTGGAAATGGTTTAGCACGGAGGCTCTCGCGCGTCTCGCAGCCTCCTATGAAGGCATGTTGCCGCATAGGCAGTGGGTGCTCTGTGGATGAGATGGATCCATGACACCGATGTTCACTATTGATGGCAAACAATTTAGCAATTCATTTTCAAGTACACCACATGGTTTTCGATAGTATTTTCAAGTCGAGTAAATAAACATACAATAGGAAACACGCATAAAACAGACTGCAATTGTGACCATTTTATGGAAAGTCTTTGGTATTCATGAATTACTTTGCTTCAGTGTAGTGTCCGTCATTTCACATAAACAAAGTTCGCTTATAGGAAAGATGCAATCAATATGTTCCAATTAGCTCTCGAAAATGTAAAGGCCGTGTTATTGAAGTTGCATTGATGCAATACTTGTCTCCACTGTCTTCCACAAAAAATTCTACCATTTCAAACAGTAATTTAGAAGACGATAAACTTCTCAACTCCTAACGTATTGCCTCCTAAGACGATTGAATACGTATGAGCAGAAAGGAAATCTGTGCTCGTTAACAAATGGCAAGAAATGGCCGATCTGCAACTTGAATCATCCACAGAGCACTACAGTGAGGGATTTAACCCACTAAGTTCCCATGTTGCACTAACTCAACATTTAATATATGTGTGTGTATATATATATATAGTAGAAAAATGATTCGATATAAATTTGTTTTGTACCACTATCGCATTAGACGAAATGCTATTTGATCAGCATTTGCACTTTTCATTCATGTACGAGCGTAAATTTGGCTTCGTTGAATTTTGAAACTTGGATTTAATGCAATGGATTGTGCTACCGTTATTCAATTTTTAATTTTATTGTCACACAATTTTTTTACTGTACATTATTATACGCAGAGGATCTGCAGAGCGTCAGAGAGTGTTCCCACACACGTATATGCACGAATATTAACTGGGGAATACCTTCCGGTGCTCGGAACTTACCGACATGTCAATAGGGTTTTGCCCCCAACGGATATCAGGTTGGTGTAGAGTAAACATTGTGGCGAGAAACTCAAGATGCAACTGAAAGTTGTGAGAAGCGGCGTTATGGAACGTACGGAAACGATACGATTGCCCATATCTGACTTCGCTCGTGTCCCAACACGTTCATTCGTTACACCTTAATTGAATTTACAAGTTGTAGAGCTTTCTACATTCCGTCACGTTGCAGTGCTTTCAGTCCGTGTAAAAATATAGGCCATCGAGTGATGTCTAAGCAATTGGTAAATCGGCAAACGAAATTCGCTGACGCTCAATGGCATCTGATTTCCAATGCCTATAGAGCGTCCAAGCATTTGATTGCAGTACAGAGCTTATGGAGAACAGCGTTGTCACTTCTCAGCAGCGCTTATACGCAACACTCGCCGTGCTTAATACTTCGATTGACATGAAATTTTGCCAGCTTGTTCAGCACCTTGAATACCACATGAACGGAAAGAATTTCAAAACATGTTAAATAGATGGCTTAATATTAGAAATTAAAGATTTTTGATAAAAAAGATGTATTATTTTTATTAGAATTATTATTTAAAAAACAGACCTTTAAATGAGAGTTAAAACTGAAATATCAATAGCAAAACAAGTCCAAATCCAGTTGGAACATTGTTAATTCATCACATACTGACGAGGCTTGAATTGTTTTGCGCGAATGACATCGATATCAAGGTCAATATTGCTAATTTTTAGTCCCAAGTCATTTTATACGTCCAATACGTCCACTTTTTTGTGTAAAATAAGGGAAAATGCTCATTCACAAAGGTGAGATGACATGGATAGTATCAAATACTGCAAGGGTTTGTGCGGACAATGCATAATATTCTTTTCGAACACCCAGCTAATAATTCGTCACCTATTTGCATTTGAAAGCACATTTTACGACAACTACTGGTTGAATGTCTTGGCATTAATATTATTAACAGAAAAATTTCTAATTCATTTTTATATATGTTTAAATGCATTTCACGGTTTTTAATAAGTGAAATTCAAAAATAAATACTCTATTTTTCCTTTCACATCGCCTGTTGAGAATCGCTGAGAAGTATTTAAGATCACTTAACGACATGAAATGTTCGTTCGGAGCGCACGAAATATTGTTTTTATTACCGTCTAACTCAAGAACCATGATTCTTACAGAAATGTGGTTTGTCTCATATCAAAATTTGGACTTCCCTTGTCATTTCATCCGCTGGGTGTTTGTGCTTTTCTGCAATAATAAAAAAGTTTCTCGCATAGTGAAAATTTAAGAACGTCAAAATGTAGAAATAAGCATTTGCCTATAATTTATAATTAATTTCATGGAAATTAAACCATAAAACGAAATTACAAAAGAACCATCACATTCATAAGAGTTCTGGGAAAAACTGGTAAAAAACTCAATTATCTAAGATTAACACAACTGAAGCTATAGTTGAATGAACTTGTTAAGTATTTGCGCGTGAAACAAAATGGACGAGTCGAATAACCCCGAGCCTCCTGAATCGGCAACACAGCTTGCGGTAGAAAGAGAGAGTCTTATGTAAAATTGTATTGGATAGAAAGAGAGGGCAATACTCCATAAGGCGTCGTACTGCAATCAAATGTTTGGATGCACAATAGGACAAGCAACACTGACCATGAACATCGAGTATTTGACTGTGATGTAAGAATGAAACAAAAAGTATTCTAATAAAGGTGGTAGCTTTTAAAAAAGAACCTATTATAATGATAGTAATTGAGCAAAATGATCCGAGGAAGCGAGACTAGGGTGACAAATGAAGAGAAAGTGACAGGGTAATGGCGAGGTTTATATTCACGATTAAAAGTTTGCACAGGGAGATGGATTCATATCTTCTTGTATGCAAAAAAAGAACGCTAAGAATCTTTGAAGTTTACTGAGATCGAAGAGGAGAGCATCAAAAGCAAACGAACCTTGAGGCGATACACACCATTAAAGCACAAACCTTCAGAAAAAATGAGTGTAATGCGATCAAAATCACGTACATGAAGAGACGAACGTGTTAAACAGTACCGACCAAACAAAGCCATCAGTACATTTTGTTGTACTAATTTTTAATTACTCGCATAATAATACATTCGCTTGTTCTTAATTATTTAACCAGTTATGGTACAATCATGGCCGATCATTCCATTGTAAAGGAGTATTTGATGAAATCCTTTTTATTGTTCAATTTTACAATGCAAGATATCATCAGCTAATATTATTATTGTAAAAATTGGCAATTTTTGATTCATAAAAGAATTTGAATTTCTTCAAAAGGTTGTTAGGAAATATGTATATTATGATCAACCCCTCCAATTCAGAATAGAATAGAATTATAGATCAACAATAAACCCACACCACTTTGCGTGCGAAAACAATTCACAATTTGAATATTCCGCCTGGCGAAGTTTCAAGCAGTTCGAAGAATATCAAGAAGAGACCTCTAATCGTACGGATGAAGGCGGGTGTGGTGTCATCTGGTACTAGAATCTTTTTCGTGTTCACCGTTTGATGAAGAGAGGTGTACGACACTCAACAAGATATACGCTGAAATAGCATCATGTGGTGAAAGAGTTTGAACAATTCGCGCCAAAGTTTGTGATTGGCTCTCCGTGCCCGTCAAGCCAGCAGAGAGGTTGCATTTCAAGCACAGAGGGGGGGGGGAGGAAGATAAATGAATGCGCAGCGCAGAGATCTGAATGGGTGACGGACAATTATGGGGATGGGTGACGGACAATTATCTATACTTTATATTTCTTAACGAAAAATGAGATAGGTATTGGTAACTGTAAAAGTGTAAAAGTTTAATACGTTGGTAAGGCTATATTGCTGTACCAAGTTGACCCCAATGAAAGAAAATGAGGGAAGAAAATTGATGAAAAATAGTGATGCCTACTCGTGCTTGTAAGTATCCGGCCCTTATTATTACTTACGCGATTAAATTATGTACTCCAAAGTTGTTAAAAACACTGTATATTGAACAGTTCCCTATTAGTAACTGTCTCCATACGTCCAGGAACACGACTGCAAATCTTAAAATAGTATTCTTCTTCAAAAATTAAGCCTTGGAAATGAATGAAAACGTACACTGGGGACACAACTACCCAATGCACAAGTATTTAGAGGATCTGAAGGAGAGAAAATGGAGTAATACGCTTGCCAAAACGTAACCGACCAGCAAACGTAGTGGATCCGCAGAGCATTAAAAAGTCTTTCCACTAATGGACATGCACAAGTGGCTTCGCAACAAATTAATTTTTAAACAGATGGAAGCGAGAGAATAATTATTAACAATTAATGGTCATCAGTTAATGGTCATTAACTCATCAGCACGCCATTTCAGATTTTAATTGGAAAATACCTTCTGATGCTTGGATCTTACCGACATCTCAGTATGGTTCTGCTTCCGATGGATTTCAATTGGCGTAGAACATTAAAAAAGTGGCGAGAAATTCAAGATACAACTGAAAGTTGTGGGAAAACACGTTGTGATAAGTAGCATTGGTCATTCTTGACTAGCAATGTGGAAACGACACTTGCACTCCAATGAATGACGTGGGGATAGATATTATTAATGGCCCACAACCGGACAGATATCAACAAAAACATTCCGACTCTCTCTGGAAACAAGTTTCCAACACTGTCTTTTCAACTGAGCTTCTCTAGCCGCGATGAAAAAGGTGTGAACGGAGAAAGATGGTATACATGTGGCCAATCTCCAAAAGAAAAATGACGATGATGTTCAACAATAGACTGCCGACACTTTCGACACCGACTGGCCGTTTACCAGAGCCGATTTAACCAGAAGAGGAAAACGAGTCAAAGAATCGTTGGCCAAAAATCGGCCGACACGACACTGGCACAAATGATATCCGACGACTCACCAGCCAACAAAAAAAAATACAGGATCCTGGAAAATGATTCCTGCTGCTTGGAGCTTCTCAATACGCCGCGCTAATGCGCTGATTTAACTGCGACGGAATATGGCTTATTTATTTATTTATATATTTACGTCAAAAAACAGTTAAATACTGCGTATGACGAGCTATGGGGAGAAGTGAATTTTGTGCACGTTTTCATAATTCTGTGGTCTCTATCCTAAACCATATTTTAGTCGAATTTTGAATACAGAAAAGAGAGGTTTTTTTTCGAGTTTTATTGACAAAATATTCGCTCCTATATAATAAAATATATTTTCAAAGGTAAATTAGCTATAAATTCCTGTCCTGAACCCTCATGTTCTTCATGAAAGAATAATACTTTTTGCCGCGATAATATGAAAAACGATAATTTGAATAACTATATTTCCCACTGAAATTCAGAAGACGTGCACAAATAATGAAGTTACATTTATGTCCAGAAGCAAAAACAAGGGACCATCTCAGCATTTGCTCAAGGATCAGGGAAACTGGACGAAAAACCTGATCGAGATGGGAGCCATCAACCCAGAAACTGTGGTACAATAATTGTTACAGGTTCTTTAGAATTG
Source organism: Acheta domesticus (assembly GCA_031308135.1). NCBI lineage: Eukaryota > Metazoa > Arthropoda > Insecta > Orthoptera > Gryllidae > Acheta > Acheta domesticus. The sequence continues at coordinate 214,938,785 of JAHLJT010008446.1, forward strand.
TACAGTCCAAATGATAAATAATTACATTAACTATCATTGTTAAAATTAATTCTACTCTCATTTTTGATGGTCGGTATAGTCTCGAATTGTATAGAAACAGTTATGCAGCAGAAAAGATTTTACTTGGGACTTAAACTTTTCTATTGAATTTAATCGTTTAATGTCTTCTGGCAAAGTTTTGTAGAGTAATGTACATGAATTGTATGTGAATTTTTTGTAGTGAGCTGTTGATACTGCCACTTGGTGAAAATGATTACTACGTCGTGTGTTATACTTATAGACATCGGCGTTTGCTGAAAATATATTCCCGCCCTTAAGTCATTTTTGACAAAAACTACTGATTCGTAAATCAGGAGGATTGACGTAATGGTAAAATTCCTAGATTAATAAAGAGTGACTTACAAGAATCACGTGGGTTGGATTTGCTTATTATTCGTACAATTTTTTTTTGTAATCTGAAAGTCTGTGAGCTATAAGATGTGTTTCCCTAAAATATTATGCCATATCTCAGGCGGGAGTGAACATTGGCAAAATATACACAACGAGATGTATGAAGGCTGACGGAATTTGAAAGAATTCTGAACGCGTAGCATAATGAACTTAATTTTGTGTTCAATTCATTTAAGTGGGCATTCCATTTGAGGTTTGACTGAATTGATAGACCTAAAAATTTTGTTACATTAACATCAGTCAATGGCACACCGTTCATTTTCAATGGAGTACAGAATTTTTTATTTGATATGGAAAACTGCATTGAAACTGTTTTATTTTCATTTACTTTTAATTTGTTATTGCGGAACCAATTTGAAACGTCTGATATTGTACTATTTACGGTTTCTTTGTTGCAAAGAATATTTGTATCATCCGCAAAGAGAACTGTTCTTCCGTTTCGAATCGCTAAGGGCATGTCATTTACGTATAATAGGAAGAGAATAGGGCCAAAAATCGATCCTTGCGGGACTCCACGTGCAATTGGCAAAGAACCGGAAAGGTGTGTACATAAAGTTCCATCATTCCAGTAAGGTATTTCTACTCTCTGAGATCGTTGTTTAAGGTACGAACATAGCCAATCTAGAGCAATACCACGGATTCCATACGAAGGTAATTTTGAAAGTAAAATGTTATGATCAATGACGTCAAAAGCTTTTGAAAGATCTAAAAATATTCCAATAGTTGCTTCGTTTTGATCCAATGATGAGGCAACATCCTTAAGAAAAGAAAAAATGGCAGTTTCCGTAGATTTTGATTTCCGGAATCCATGTTGGCAATTTGAATGTGATATTGCATGTTGCATGTTGGCTGTGACTCAAGTCGGAGAGGAAACTGCCAAACTGGCAGCCTCACAACTGAGATCATCCAAAAGGCTGTGACTGTTCGTCGGAACATCGGATATTTGCTTTAACCTCACAGCAGCGCTACACTGACACCCATGGTGAGCGAGAAAATAGATATATAAAAAATTGCCTGCAAATCACGAGCTTGCGCCAAGAAATTTCTGAATCTGTCTGGGAAAGTGTTTCTGGCACTTTGAGCATGTCGACTTGCGTCCAGGCAGCGGGGCTTTGACTCTTAGGATGACAAGATTCCACCTTTTCAGCAGGTTACACAGTTTGTAATTGTTTTTATTGTTGATTCTTTAGATCTATTAGCGCTTTTCTTCCCTCATTTCGTGGGAGTTTTTACTCGTTCTATTGCGCTGTTTGGATGGAGATGTCTGAATTTTGTCGGAATTGTGCGAGTCGGTCTGGATGTCTCCGAGGTCTGTGTCGCTCCACGGTATGATTCCAAATGAGTATGTATATACTGGTACGGCAAATGTGTTAATTGCTTTTATCATGTTCTTGCCTGTTAATTTGGTTTACAGGAGTGCCGTGATTCTCGATTTGTACAGTTGTGTCAGAAATTGTTTGATTGTTTTGTTGTCTGTGACTGGTACCTGATCTAATTCTAAATACTGGTATATTTCTTCATCACTCATTACCCGTATTGTCATTTGATAACTAAGGCTACTGTAACTTTCCTGTTTTCTCTACGTGAAGTGTCTTACATTTGTCAATGCCAAAACTCATATGGATGTCATCCGAAAATGTTGGAGTTATTTCAAGAATATATTGAAGCTGTCTGTCTGTCGAACTGTAAAGTTGGATGTCATCATGTACATTAGATGTGATATGCTATGGAGGTTTTCTTATTTTTACGAATTAGGAACACATAGTACTATTAAGTTGTGTTGACAAGGGGTTTAGAGCCAGACAGAAAACAATGGTCATAGTCTCCTTGGAAGATTCCTCGTTTAATACTGATGTCCTTTGATGTGATTGTAAAGTCTTGCTGCCCTAAGGACAATGTTCTCCAATGAGTCATGATCTCTTCCAGGAAGTTAATGATGGTTTCATTAATTTTGTATATACGGAGAACTTCAATAAGCCAACTGTGAGAAACGCTATAGAATGCTTTTTTGTAGTCAATGTAAGCCAGGTGCAAAATTCAATGGTTTTTATGTGCTTGCTGGAGAATGACCATATCTGTTCGGAGTTATTCCTTACATCCTTTAAGTAGGCGTCTGTAACCTTTCTGTTGTTCTGTCATTATTTCTCTGTCCTCAATATAATCTTGGATTTTACTTGCAATGCATGACGTCAAGATTTTGTACATTGTGGGGAGGCAGGTGATTGGGCGATATTGAGAGGGGTTCTGTGACTACTTTTGGGTTTCATGTACGTAATACTTTTCATTAGTAATAAAGGCATTTTCTTGATTCATGTTCCTGGGGACCGTGTTTTCTAATCTTTGCATGTGTTTTCTTAATTTTCTTGGCTAATTTCTTGTAGTTTGGTTGGTTCAAATATTGTGTTACTCTAATTATTACTTGTCTAATATATTCAATTTGATTTTGGAGTCTTTGTGACATGGCGGTATAGTTTTTTTCTTCTAACACTCCAAATTTTCGTTAGTATAAGATTTCAGCTTGTACTGCACTGTGCCATTCATGAAAAGAGTGCACGCGCACGCTTTGCCAAATTTACTAACAAATCAAGGACTTTCTGTATAAGCAAGAACACTGAAGTGCCAAGCAAATGGGTCATACTTTGTATATATTCCGATTTTATTCTAGTGTGATTTACTATTGAAACACACATTCACTCACGTAGCAAATAACGTCAACGAAAATAGTCAGTGAAGTTAGTATACACACGAGCAATAAACTGTCACAGGAACAGTTCCAAAATTTACTCCGTCCATATTATATTCAAAATTTCCAATGATATATTAACAATACAGTCTCACACAAACTCGTGATATGAAACTTGCGTAAACACAAGAGAGATGAATATTGTAGAAAACCGTTAGTACAAGCATTTCGCTTGAACTGTACTGTGACTTTCTTAAAAACAGTGCACGAGCTACATTCAGAAAATTCGCTAATGAATAAGCGACATTGAATTTACACAGGATTACCCAGTAGGTCAAGCAAAATTAGTCAAACTTTTAATATATTTCGATTTTATTAGGTGTGATTTACTATGTAAACGCGTAAGTATTCACGTAATAAATGAGGTAAACAAAAGTGGTGTGAGAGTTGTGTAGTGACACGAACAATGAACTCATAGGCAACACATATCTAACAGAACTCCGTCCATATTACCGTGAAATGTAAAAAGCTACTGATATTACGATGAACTCATTTCGCAAAACACCGTGATATAAACGTTGTGTAAACAGAAGGCAATAAACACTTCAGAAATGGTTTACTACAAGCATTTCCCTTGAACTGTACAGTGCCACGCTTCAAAAGAGTGAACGCGCTAGCTTGGAAAATTTCGCGTATGAATAACGACATTTCTTATACACACTATTAATGGGTTCAGGAAGAAGGTCGCACTTTTGATATATTTCGGTTTTATTCGAGTGTGATTTACTATTTTAACACGTATGCAATCACGTAATAAGTAAAGTCAACAAGAATAGTGTCTCCCGTGTATTGGCACAAGCAACATACTCTTAGGGAACCCTTTTCTAATAGGACTCCGCATATATTAAAGTGTACTGCAAGTAGCTACTGAGATAATGACAATCTAATTTCGCAAAACACTGGGATATGAACGTTGTGTAAACACAAGGGTAATGAAGAACTCAGAAGTTGTTTACTTCAAGCATTTCACTTGAAATGTACTGTGCCACGCTTGAAAAGACTGCACACGCTTACTTGGGTAAATTCACTGCTTAATAACCACATTGGTTATACAGACGATTATTAAGTTCATAAAGTAGGTTTATTTGTGATATACTTCGGTTGTATTCGGAAGTAATTTACTGCTTAAACACGGATGTATTCCCGTAATAAATAAAGTGAACAAGAATAGTGTTTCATGTGTATTGACACGAGCAATTAACCGTTAGGAAACGCGTTTCTAATAAGACTCTTCATATATAATTGTGTCTTAAAAATAGATACTGAATACCTTACAAACTCATTTAGCAAAAACCCCTGAAATGGCCGTTGTGTAAACACAAGGGCTATGAACACATAAGAGTTGGTTTACTACAAGCATTTCCCTTGAACTGTACTTTGCCTTTCATGCAGAGTGCACGCGAGCATTTCAGAACATTCGCTAATTAATAAACGACTCTGTTTATACACACGATTATACTATTTACGATTCACGGGAGCCCAGGGAGTTGGTCATACTTTTGATATGTTTGGATTTTATTCGAGGGTGATATACTATTTAAACACGTATGTATTTACGTAATAAATAAAGTGAACAAATGTGGCGTGAGAGTTGTGTATTGACACGAGCAATGAACTCTTATCGAACCCGTTTCTGATAGGATTTCGTGTATATTATCGTGTATTGTAAATAGTGACATAAAATTGATCTCCTTTCGCGAAACCCGTGATATGAACGTCGTGTAAACAAAAATTCAATGAAAGCTTCAGAATTGGTTTACAACAAGCATCTCACTGGAACTGTACTGTGCCTTTCTTGAAAAGAGTGAACGGGAGCATTTCGGAAAATTCACTAACGAATAAGCCCCTCTGTTTATACATATGTTTATACTATATACGATTAACGTAAGTCCAGTTTTTTTGATATATTTCGATTTTATTCGACTGTGATTTATTATTTAAACACGTATGTATTCACGTAATAAAGGAAGTGAACAAGGATAGCGCGAGAGTTGTGTATTGACACGAGCAATGAACTCTCATGGAACTTGTGTCTAATATGACTCCGTATATATTATAGTATACTGTAAATATCTAGTGACATAATGGCGATCTCATTTCGCAAAAAACCGTGATACGAGCGTTGTGTAAACACTAGGGCAATAAAACACTTCAGAAATGGTTTACTACAAGGATTTTCCTTGAACTGTACTGTGTCATGCTTAAAAACAGTGCACGCACGTACTAGGAAAAATTGGCTAATGAATAAAGAAATTGCTTATAAACAGATATATTGAGTTCAGAATGTAGCTCGTACTTTTGATACATTTCGATTTTATTCGAGTGTGATTTACTATTTCAACACATATGCATTCACGTAATAAATAACGTCAACAAGAATTGTGTCTCTGGTGTATTGACTCGAGCCAAGAACTGTTACGGAAACCATTTTCAATAGGATTTCCTATATATATTATCATACTGTAAATAGCTACTGCCATAATAACAATCTCATATCGCAAAACACCGTGATATGAACGTTGTGTAAACACAACAGAAATGAACACTTCAGAAATGGTTTACTACACGCATTTCCCTTGAACTGTGCCGCGCTGGAAAAGAGTGCACGCGCTTGCTTGGGAAAATTAGATTATGAATAAGGAAATCGCTTATAAACAGGATTATTAAGACCAAAAATCAGGTCATACTTATGATTTATTACGGTTTTATTCGCGTGTGAGTTACAATTTGAACAAGGATGTAATCACGTAATAAAAAAAATAAAACAAAAATAATGTCTCCTGTGTCTTGACACAAGCAATAAACTGTTAGGGAACGCTTTTCTAATAGAACTCCTTATATATTATGGTGTATTGTAAATAGATGCTCACAAAATGACGATCTCATTTCGCAAAACCCGTGATATTAAAGTTGTGTAAACACAAGTGCAATAAACATTTCAAAATATTGGTTTACCAGAAGCATTTCTCTTGAACTGTATTGTGCCAATCTTGAAATGAACGCACGCGCTTGCTTGTGAAAATTCGCTTATGAATAACGAAATTGCTTTTAAACACGATTATTCAGTCCAGAAAGTAGGTCTCACGTTTGATTTATTTCAGTTTTATTCGAATGTGATTTACTATTTTAATACATATGCATTCATGTAATATATAATGTCAACAAGAGTAGTGTCTCCTTTGTATTGACACAAGCAACATACGGTTAGGGAACTCGTTTCTAATAGGACTCCGTATATATCATAGTTTATTGAAAATAGCTACTGAGATAAGGACAATCTCATTTCGCAAAACACCGGGATATGAACGTTGTATATTTCAGTATATTGTTATAAGCACAAAAGCATTGAACAATTCAGAAGTGGTTTACAACAAGCATTTCCTTTCTACTGTACTGTGCAACGCTTGAAAAAAGTGCACACGCTTGCTTGGGTAAATTCGCATATGAATAACGACAATGCTTACACACACGATTGTTGAGTTCGAAAAGTAGGTCGATCTTTTGATATATTTCGGTTTTATTCGAGTATGGTTTACCATTTGAACACGGATGTATTCACGTAATAATAAAAGGAAACAAGAATAGTGACTCCTGTGTATTGACACGAGCAATTAACTGTTAGGAAAAACTTTTCTAATAGAACTCTCTATATATATTATCGTGATGTATACTATATATATTATCGTGACGTATTATGTATCGTGATGTATCTTGTAAATAGATGCTCAAAAAGGACGATCTCATTTCGCAAACCCGTGATATGAAAGTTGTGTAAACACAAGTGCAATGAACATTTCAAAAAATTAGTTTACTAGAAGCATTTCCCTTAAAACTGTACTGTGCTTGAAAACAGTGTACATGCTGCTTGGGTAAATTCGCTTCCTAATAAAGACTTTGATTACACAGATGATTATTAGGTTCAGAAAGTAGATTTACTTCTAATATATTTCGGTTGTATTCCAGTGTGATTTACTGTCTGAACACGGATGTATTCACGTAATAAATAAAGTGAACAAGAACACTGTCTCCTCTGTATTAACACGAGCAATAAACCGTTACGAACGCATTTCTAATAGGACTCTGCATGTATTATCGTGTATTGAAAATAGATACTGACATAATGACGATCTCGTTTCGCAAAAAACCCTGAGATGACCGATGTGAAAACACAAGTCAAATGAACACTTAGAAATTGGTATACTAAAAGCATTTCCTTTGAACTGTACTGTGTCTTTCTTGAAAGAGTGAACGGAAGCATTTCGGAAAATTCACAAATAAATAAGCGACATTGTTTATACACTCGATTACTCATTAGGTCGTACTTCTGATACATTTCGATTTCATTTGAGTGTGATTTGCAATTTTAACACGTGTGTATTCACGTAATAAATAAAGTGAAAACAAATTGTATCTCTTGCGTATTGACACGAGTTATTATCGGTTAGGGAACGCGTATCTAAAAGAACTCCGTATATATTATCGTGTATTGTAAATAGATACTGACATAATGACGATCTCATATCGCAAAACCCGTGATATGAACGTTGTGTAAACACAAGTGGAATGAACACTTTCAGAAATGGTTTACTACAAGCATTTCCCTTGAACTGTACTGTGCCTTTCTTGAAAAGTGTGCACGCGAGCATTTCGGAACATTCGCTAATGAATAGGCGACTCTGCTTTTACACACGATTCTACTAAATAGGATTAATGTGAGTCCATGGAATACGTTGTACTTTGGATATATTTCAATTTTATTCAAGTGTCATTTCCTTTTTAACATGTATATATTCACGTAATAAAAGAAGTGATGAAAGGTAACACAAGAGTTCCGTGTTGTTAAAAGCAATGAACTCTTATGGAAACCGTTTCTGATAGGACTCGGTATATATTATAGCAAACAGTAAAAAGCTACTGATATAATGACGATTTTATTTCGCACAACACCGTGATATGAACGTTATGTAAACAGAAGGGCATTAAACACTTCAGAAATGTTTTACTACAAGTATTTCCATTAGACTGTATTGTGCCATGCTTGAAATGATTGCATGCGCTGGCTTGGGAAAATTCGCTTATGAATTACGAAATTTTTTATAAACACGATTATTAAAGAATATAGGTCGTACTTTTGATATATTTCGATATTATTCGAATGTGATTTACTACTTTAACACGTATGTATTGACGTAATAAATAAAATTAACAAGAATGGTGTGTCTTATGTATTGACACAGGCAATGAACTGTTAACAAACTCGTTTCTAATAGGACTCCCTAGATATTATCGTATACTGTAAGAAGCAGCTCACATAATGACAATCTCATTTCGCAAAACACGGTGATATGAACGTTGTGTAAACACAAGAGCAATGAACACTTAAGAAATGGTATACTAGAAGTATTTCCCTTGAACTGTACTGTGTCACGCTTGAAAAGAATGAACGCGCTGGCTTTGGTAAATTCGCTTATGAATGACGACATTGCTTATATACACGATTAACGAGTTCAGGAATTAGGTAATACTTTAGATATATGTAGAGTCTATTCGAATGTGATTTACTACATAAACACGTATGTATTCACCGTAATAAATGACGTAAACGAAGGTAGCGCGAGAGTTGTGTAATGACAGGAGCAATCAATCCTAATGCAACCAGTTCCTAGTAGGACACTGTATATATTATTGTATACTGTAAATAGCTAGTGATATAATTATCTCATTTTGCAAAAAACGGAATATAAACGTTGGGTAAAAACAAGGGCATTGAACACTTCAAAAATGGTTTACTACAAAAATATTCCTTGAACTGTCCAGTGTCATGCTTGAAATGAGTGCACGCGCTTGTATGCGAAAAATTGCTTTTAAAAATTCGCTTATGAATACGACATTGCTTATACACACGATTATTGAGTTCAGGAGTTAGGTCATACTTTTGAAATATTTCGATTTTTTTCGAGTGTTTATTTACTACTTTAACACGTATGCATTCACGTAATATAGCGACGAATCGAGCGAGATTTGTATATTGACACGAGCAATGAACTTTTATGGAACTCGTTTCTAATAGGACTCTACATTTATTATAGCAAACTGTAAAAAGCTACTGATATAATGACGATCTCATTTCGCAAAATATTGTGATATAAACGTTGTGTAAACAGATGGGCAAAGAAAACTTCCAAAATGGTTTGCTACAAGAAATTTTCTTGAACTGTACTGTGTTATGCTCGCAAAGACGACAAATTGACGATCTCGTTTCGCAAAAACTCGTGAGATGAATGTGGTGTAAACACAAGTGCAATGAAAACTTTAGAATTGGTTTACTACAAGCATTTCCCTTGAACTGTAATTTGCCTTTCATGCAAAGAGTGCACGCGAGCATTTCAGAACATTCGCTAATTAATAAACGACTCTGTTTATACACACGATTATACTATATACGATTCACGGGAGCCCAGGGAGTTGGTCATACTTTTGATATGTTTGGATTTTATTCGAGGGTGATATACTATTTAAACACGTATGTATTTCCGTAATAAATGAAGTGAACAAATGTGGCGTGAGAGTTGTGTATTGACACGAGCAATGAACTCTTATCAAACCCGTTTCTGATAGGATTTCGTGTATATTATAGCAAACTGTAAAAATCTACTGATATAATAACGACCTTATTTCGCAAAACACAGTGATATCAGCGTTATGTAAACAGAAGGGCAATGAAAACTTCAGAAAAAGTTTATTACACTAATTTCTCTTAAACTGTACAGTGCCATGCTTGAAAAGACTGCACGGGCGTGCTTTGGAAAAATTGCTAACGAATAACGAAATTGCTTTTAAACACGATTATCAAGTCCAGAAAGTAGGTCGTACATTTGTAATATTTAAGTTTTATTTGAGTGTGATTTACTATTTTAACCAGTATGTAGTCTTGTGAGAAATAAAGTCAACAAGAATAGTATCTCCTGTGTATTGACACGAGCAATAAACTGTTAGGGAACCCGTTTCTAATACGTCTCCTATATATGATCGTATACTGTAAATACTTACTGACAAATTGACGAACTCATTTCGCAAAACTTCGTGAGATGAACGTGGTGTAAACACACGTGCAATGAAAACTTCAGAATTGGTTTACTACAAGCATTTCCCTTGAATTGTACTTTGCCTTTCTTGCAAAGGATGCACGCGAACATTTCAGAACATTCGCTAATTAATAAGACTCTGCTTTTACACACGATTCTACTAAATACGATTAATGTGGGTCCATGAAATAGGTTGTACTTTTGATATATATTGATTTTATTCGAGTGTGATTTAATTTTTAAACATTTATTTATTCACGTAATAAAGGAAGTGATCAAATGTAGCGCGAGAGTTCTCTATTGACAAAAGCAATGAACTCTAATGGTACCCATTTCTAATAGAACTCCGAGTATGTTATAGCAACTCTAAACACTACTGGTATAATGACGATTATATTTCGCAAAACACCGTAATATGAACGTTATGTAAACAGAACGACATTGAATACTTCAGAAATGGTTTACTACAAGCATTTCCATTGGACTGTACTGTGCCATGTTTGAAAAGACTGCACGCGCTTGCTTGGGAAAATTCGCTTTTGAATTACGAAATTTTTTATAAACACGATTATTAAAGAATATAGGTCGTACTTTTGATATATTTCGATATTATTCGAATGTGATTTACTACTTTAACACGTATGTATTGACGTAATAAATAAAATTAACAAGAATGGTGTGTCTTACGTATTGACACTGGCAATGAACTGTTAACAAACTCGTTTATAATAGGACTTCCTAGATATTATCGTATACTGTAAGAAGCAGCTCACTAATGACAATCTCATTTCGCAAAACACGGTGATATGAACGTTGTGTAAACACAAGAGCAATGAACACTTAAGAAATGGTTTACTAGAAGTATTTGCCTTGAACTGTACTATGCCACTCTTGAAAAGAATGAACACGCTGGCTTGGGTAAATTCGCTTATATATGACGACATTGCTTATATACACGATTAACGAGTTCAGGAATTAGGTAATACTTTAGATATATTTAGAGTCTATTCGAATGTGATTTACTACATAAACACGTATGTATTCACGTAATAAATGACGTAAACGAAGGTAGCGCGAGAGTTGTGTAATGACAGGAGCAATCAATCCTAATGCAACCAGTTCCTAGTAGGACACTGTATATATTATTGTATACTGTAAATAGCTAGTGATATAATTATCTCATTTTGCAAAAAACGGAATATAAACGTTGGGTAAAAACAAGGGCATTGAACACTTCAAAAATGGTTTACTACAAAAATATTCCTTGAACTGTCCAGTGTCATGCTTGAAATGAGTGCACGCGCTTGTATGCGAAAAATTGCTTTTAAAAATTCGCTTATGAATACGACATTGCTTATACACACGATTATTGAGTTCAGGAGTTAGGTCATACTTTTGAAATATTTCGATTTTTTTTCGAGTGTTTATTTACTACTTTAACACGTATGTATTCACGTAATATAGCGACGAATCGAGCGAGATTTGTATATTGACACGAGCAATGAACTTTTATGGAACTCGTTTCTAATAGGACTCTACATTTATTATAGCAAACTGTAAAAAGCTACTGATATAATGACGATCTCATTTCGCAAAATGTTGTGATATAAACGTTGTGTAAACAGAAGGGCAAAGAAAACTTCCGAAATGGTTTGCTACAAGAAATTTTCTTGAACTGTACTGTGTTATGCTCGCAAAGACGACAAATTGACGATCTCGTTTCGCAAAAAACCCGTGAGATGAATGTGGTGTAAACACAAGTGCAATGAAAACTTTAGAATTGGTTTACTACAAGCATTTCCCTTGAACTGTACTTTGCCTTTCATGCAAAGAGTTCACGCGAGCATTTCAGAACATTCGCTAATTAATAAACGACTCTGTTTATACACACGATTATACTATATACGATTCACGGGAGCCCAGGGAGTTGGTCATACTTTTGATATGTTTGGATTTTATTCGAGGGTGATATACTATTTAAACACGTATGTATTTCCGTAATACATGAAGTGAACAAATGTGGCGTGAGAGTTGTGTATTGACACGAGCAATGAACTCTTATCGAACCCGTTTCTGATACGATTTCGTGTATATTATCGTGTATTGTAAATAGTGACATAAAATTGATCTCCTTTTGCGAAACCCGTGATATGAACGTCGTGTAAACAAAAGTTCAATGAAAGCTTCAGAATTGGTTTACAACAAGCATCTCACTGGAACTGTAATGTGCCTTTCTTGAAAAGAGTGAACGGGAGCATTTCGGAAAATTCACTAATGAATAAGCGCCCCTGTTTATACATATGATTATACTATATACGATTAACGTAAGTCCAGTTTTTTTGAATGACAGTAATCTCGTAAACCTCTGACATGGATAATAAAACTGCGGAGAATAAAAAAATAAAGAAACAACACTCCAAAAATTAGAAAAAAGGGAAAACCTCTTCTGAAAATGTTGATGATCAGTCGTGGTCTGATACTAAAACAATCTTAGAATCCTCCAAAATCCATTACCCACTAAATCTGCATCAAGTCGAAAGTCTCTTTGACAGAACGGAAGGTAATGACTGCACTGTGACAGTTGCCAGGGAATTCACAGATTATTTTGCAGCATTAACGGCAATGTTAAGAGCTGTTCATCAAACACTAACAAACCGTGGTGTGTAAATAGATGCTCGAGAATTATCAAAAAACTTGATGCACTGATGACTGACATGGATATATCACAGACGTCTTCAGTCTAATACTACGCCCATTTATTTTCTACATTTCTTCATGGATATTATCCAATGGAAATTGTAATGGCTTCCATTCCCGAATGTCTTTCTTAAAAATTCTCATCAACGACTTGAGCCCTCAAGTTCTCTTCCTGCAAGAAACCAATTTTAAAGGCAGCACATGTGCTCAGTTACGTGGATATAAATGTATATTCTGCAACAGAAGAAATGTTCTTATTACAAGTGGGGGAGTTGCGACTTTTTTGAAACAAGATGTTTTTCGTTATAATATCCCACTACAAACCTCCTTAGAAGTCGCGGGCCGTATCGATTAAGCTGAATATAGTGGTGACTGTGTGTAATATTTACTTACCAAATAGCCAAACGATGAATATTCTCGAACTTGACAATATTATCACGCAACTCCCTAAACCAGTCATAGTACTGGGTGATTTTAACAGTCATAATATCATGTGGGATCTCAAAGAACTGATGGAAGGAGTAAATCTATATAAGAATGGCTTGATAATTATGATGATTTAATCCTACTAATTAACGGAAGTCTACAAGGATTCAATGCAAGCAATGGTACGGAGAGTGCAATAGACTTGAGTTTTGCGACTAGTAATATTGCTACTAAATGTGTTTGGAACACCTTCGATCAACTTTATGACAGCGATCACTATCCTATATTCATGAACTTCTCTGATCCACAAATGGCGAAGAATCTTAAAACTCACCCTAAATGATTGATTAACCGTGCAAATTGGTTAGAATTCCAGCACAACAATATTATTAATGTTGATAACTTTCCCAAACCAGACTCGTCTCCTCCTTTTCTTATAAATAAAACAGTTCAGAATTTTACTAACATGTTGACCTTTGCGGCTAATTCATCCATACCTCTAAGCTCTGGAAAAATTAGGAAACACCTGGTTCCTTGGTGGAATGAGGAATGTACAGCAGCCATCAAAGAAAAGAAAAGATGTTTCAGGAAGTATAAGAAAACTGAAACTATTGAAAACGGAATCCTCTTTAGAAAAGCAAGGGCTAAAGCTCGCTTGATATTAAAAACAACTAGGCTTCAGTCTTGGAAGGATTTTACGTCATCAATAACTAGACAGACCCCTTCCTCTTTGCTATGGAATAAAATCAAGTCCTTTAGCGTTGCACCGTTGAACCCATCCCATCCATGTTAATGGACTCAAACGGTAATAAGTACTCACAACCGCAAGACGTCAGCAATTTACTAGCTATATCCTTTGCTAAGAACTCCAGCTACTACAATTATTATCCCGAACATGTCAATACACTTGAATTGAAATTTCAAATCCCTCAAGATATTATTTCTTCATTGGTTGGTTCCAACGATGACCATTATAACAGTACTTTTACCGTGGATGAACTACTTTATGTGTTGAAGAAAAGTAACAACTCTTCTCCGGGCCCGGACAACATTCCCAACAGTTTTCTTAAAATCTACCAGTAAAGACCCTGACCCATCTTCTTCAGATATATCATGTTATATAGTCATCTCAGATCTTTCCTGACCAATGGAAAGAAGCCATAGTGATACCAATTCTTAAGCAGAATAAGGACAAATTCAATCCATGGAACTATCGGCCCATATCTCTAACATGCAATCTATGTAAACTGCTTGAGAAGATGGTATTTAACCGTCTTATATGGTTACTAGAATCAAGAAGCCTCTTGTCTCTTTCCCAAAGTGGTATCAGAACGTTTCACTCCACGAATGATCACTTGCTGGAAGTTATTTAGAAATCTGTAATGCCCTTAGCATGCTTGACCATGTCATGGTTGTTACACTTGATCTTGAACTGGCCTATGAAATGGTCCATAAATCCAAACTTCTGTCTATTATTGCTACATTGCCAATCAAGGGCAATATGTTTGCTTTTATAAAGAACTTCACTGAACATAGATTTCTCCAGGTCCGTATTCAAGATAAGACGTCACACCATGTTGAGATGCCAGAAACGGCCTTCCTCAAGGGTCAGTTTTAACTGTGTTATTATACCTCATCGCCGTAAATGAAGTGAGTAATACAGTGAAAAGCCTAGTGAAACTATTCCTGTTCGCTGATGATATCACCCTTCCTCTGCAGCGGCAATGATATTAAATTAACCATAAACATTATGCAGGAATCCCTCAATATGATTAATAAATGAACCAAGTCATCAGGATTGATCTTATCAAAAACGAAATCAGAATTCATGGTTGTCTCAAGATCTCGAAAAATATTGAACTCGTCTTCAATAGTCCTGAAAATATGATCCTTGGTGATCATAATCTGAGAAGAACGAATACCTGGGTTTAACGAATATTCTGGGTTTAACATTCGACCAAAAGCATTCGTGGAAATAACACATTTTTCCCTTAAAGCTGATTGCTCTGTTAGACTTAACATAATCAAAATGTTGTCTTCACATAAATGGGGAGCTGATGTCATTTGCCTAATCAATTGTTACAAATCTTTGATACAATCAAGGTTAGATTATGAATCCGTGGCTTCTGGCTCAGCTAGCAACCATTTACTAAGAACATTGGACCCTATAGTCAACTTTGCATGTCGCCTAAGTTCTAAGGGGCCTTCAGGACCAGCCCATGTACTAGCCTGCTAGTTGAAGCGGGCCTCCATTCCTTAGACCTCCGTAGAAAGTACCTATGCTTAAAATTCGATAACTCAACCCATTGTTGCCCTCCAAATCCCACACTTAAATATACTTGTAACCTTTCCACATCCTTCCAATATGCAAATCATCCTAACTATCCTAAACCACGAAGTGTTAGACTCACTAAGGACCGGAATGAACTTGGCATAATATCGCATGATATCATGAAGAGGAAACTCAATCCCCTTCCCCCTTGGGTCCATTTCACTCTGTCAATAAACACGGAAGCAACTAAACTGACAAATCCCTATCTCCCGAAACATATCCTTAGGCAAACTAATCTTGGAGTTTCAGCACGAATTTGTAAACCATAGCCAATTTTTCACTGATGGATTCAAGCAACAATCAAAAGCTAGTGGAG
Organism: Acheta domesticus; assembly: GCA_031308135.1. Taxonomy (NCBI): domain Eukaryota; kingdom Metazoa; phylum Arthropoda; class Insecta; order Orthoptera; family Gryllidae; genus Acheta; species Acheta domesticus. The sequence goes on from JAHLJT010008446.1 coordinate 214,954,834, forward strand.
CTGTTACTTCCGTCTACCCACCCCCAAGTAACTTTATCGTCTACCAGACTTCTATTCCATTTTCTCATGTGAAGCCTGGGCTATTATCAAAGCTATAGACATTAGCATCCTAAGACTATCCAATCCAGAAATTGTTATTTTATGCATTATCTGTTCTATCCGCCGTCCGCAACCGCCATTCTTTGAACCCAGTGATCCAAGAAAAGCTTTATCACGCTTTCTGTAAAGGATACCGCATCACAATTGCTTGGCTCCCGTCCCACATAGGTGTCCAGGGCAATGAAGAAGCGGACGCAGCGGCGAAAGCAGCAATCTCTCTTCCAGAAATTGAGACCAAAGCAGGTGGCTCACTCCCTGACCTTAATAAGTACCTCCTACTCGCGGTCAAGAAGCTTTGGGACCGAAACTGGAAAATGTCACCCTCCAAATTACAAGCAGTTAGGAATAACATTGAGGAATCTCCCATCACATCCTTTAACCTTAGCAGAAGACTGCAAGTGATCATAACCAGACTGCGAATAGGTCATTTTTACCTTAGCCATGACCACCTTTTGAAAAAGACTATTCCTGATCTGTGCCGAAACTGCAGACTGCAGAAGCAGACGCTGCCTGAGTCTACAAAGCATCTTATTGTTGATTGCCATGTGATGACGACGGACAGAAGAAACTTTAACATTAATAATGATCTCCACTGTATTTTAAATTCTTATTCTGGATGCATGAAAATCATTCAACTCCTTAACAAATTTAAGCTGGTTAACTGTTTTTAGCAATTGATTATATATAGATTGTCAATCTCAAGTACAAATACTGTATTAACCCTCTAGCTCTAATGTACTTGTACTCATGAATTTGATAATCATGTAAATTTGTAAGAATCTATATTTTTGTAAATGTGGTCGCCAATGACCAAGTTGTTTCCAAGGCAATCTTGAATAAACAATATAAAAAAGACAATGCCTATACACATGATAATTGATGTGCCTAGCAAATTGGTCTTACTTTTCGTATATTTTGATTTTATTCCAGTGTGATTTACTATTGAAATCTGCATTCACCCAGATAGCAAATAGAGTGAAAATAATGATTGAACTGTGTATCCCTTCGAGCGTAGACTATATAGAGACGCCATAGTCGCTTCCTACCCACGGAAAGTTGAGGCAAACGTGAAACGACTCCGATGACGTCACAGGTTGGCAGCAGTCTGGTGGCGTCTCGTATGTGATGCCATGAGGGACTACCTTTCTATCCCAATTATAAACGAATTTGTGTATATCAGCTAATTAATTTTACATCGCCGGTATACAAATGAAACTAGTCTTTTTTATGCTTTTGAATAATTTTCAATTCGACATACCATTTAAGAAACGAAAAATAATGTTAATTGATAGAGTTTTCGGGTATATTTTCACTGCTATGCGACTATATTTGAAACAAGGAAATAATTTATAATTTAATACATTTAACTCCAGGACTAAAGTGATTTCACAAATTAAAAAACTAGTGGTACTACAGAGTGCACAGACTTTCCCGTATTAGTTTTCTATTTCCTTTGGTCTCGGTCATGGTGGTTAATTCCACCATGATCTCGGCTAGCTATTCGGACTTGCTACCTGCCATCTATCGCCGCCCAAAGAACATTTTTTTGACATTTTATTAATTGTTCAGTTTCCTAATAGAAGAACGAAAACATTCATTTAAGTATATTAAAGAACAGTAAAACCTAGTCTTAATGGCAATTTTCTTTGAAAGATTTCGGAAAGTAAAAAGAAAGATTTATCTCCCCTTTAGCAATGGGGACGAATTGTAATTTGATTTATCCCAAAATAGTTTTTGGAGTTGCAAGTTTAACTTGCAGACCAATAATATATTGTTTGCATTAAGTTTCTGTTCTAATTTTTCTCCAAGATTTTCATAACCCTCTCCTTTATAATTAAAAACATCTTGCACCTTATTGACAGCAATCTCCAGGTTTATGTATATTTTACTTACTTAAAAGAATAGATAGTTATGGATATTATATAATAGGAAAAGGATTAAAACTTATTTTTCTAAAGCTTGAGTATCTGAATGTTTAAGTATTTACAGATTAAAATTAAAGAGAATACTTGTCAAATAGTAACATTTTATTCTCAAAAACATACATTATTGTTTTTTTATTTTCAAAATATTGCGAAAAAGTGAAAACAGCATCTACCTAACCTAAAAACGTACGATCACTAGTACGTCCCGAAAAATCAAATATCAACTCCTTTTTGGTACCGATTCATGCATTTAATTTCATGCACAGCAAGAAACAACCATCTTCACTCGACAGAAAATTGCCCTCACAACGCACACAATGTCACAAAATGCAGATAAAATGAAGTCGGGAAACTGAATCCGAACGCTGCAATCCAACTGCAATCGCTGTTTCTGCCAACCTGTGACTTCACGGAGCAGAGTTATGTTTGCTTCAAAATTCTCCGCCCAGGACGCCTCTATGTAATCCATGCTCGAAGGTGTATCCACACGAGCGATGACCTGTTTGGGAACCCGTTTCCAAAGTTACTGCGTACTGTGACGATTGTTTAGCACGAATGAACAGTACCGGAACAGTCTGGTAGGCCGTGACACGGAAAGGGAATATTATGAATACAATAGACATTTAAATTGTGTTAATATTCGGACGGAGTGCAGACAAATAAATTCAGGACTGAAAATTTGATAATGTAATGTATTTAGTAAACTGAACGGACAGGAACTATGGTCTAATTTAATTGTAAAGTGATATTATGTCTTGTGAAGATATCGACGTTTTCTTTTGTTGGGTCTGCGCTGAGGCGAGATCACTAACAATGCTTTTAGACGGTCTGTGGTGGGACTCGGTGAAGAGCAGTTGGCTGAGTACATGCTCGGGAAATCCGAAGTTCGTGAATTTGGAAAGTTATGTTTTTATTGTGAAATGTCGGCGAATTGGTAACAGATAATAGAAATGATAAGTTAATTGAAGGAGCTTCTTTCCGGTGATTCTATAGCGGTTGCGCGTCCGGCTGTTTTCCAGGGAAATAATGTACTTTCCTTGAATTAAGTACAGAAGAAAATAATGTCACAAGGCCAAAAGTTGTACTTATAATTGGATATTTGTGATGGCCATTTTCAAAATTTCCAAAGTGCACAGTATGAATAATATGTTTTGTTGTATGAATGTGTTATTTGAAGCATTATATGATAAATGTGTTGTTTTGAAGTAGATACCTTGTGTTTTGTTTTTGTGTTTATTTGGATTGAAATACATGTTTTGTTTGCTACAATAAATACGCACAGCAATGACAAAAGGGGTTTGACGTCAATAAATTTAGCCAACTGTGTTGGTATTAGAATTTTTGAACTGAATATGACAAATTATTTTTAGAAATAAGGCACGACCCAATAAAATTTCCCAGATCAGCAATACTAGTGTTAATCTCATACCTGCATAGGGGCGACTTCGCGACCCGAATTCTAATATCCTCGGAGGAATATTAACGGAAGGAATATGTCACGTAATAATACAAATAAGTGTTAGAAGTATTTAGAATAACATTGTTGCCAGTTGCGTATATAAATATCATATAAAAATACTATCGTGAAGGAGAAAGTGTTTATGATTCTCTAGAGTTTGCTCCACGAACAGGAACAAAGTTATTTTGCGTTCGTAAACAATAATAGAAGGAGAATATTTACGATTCTCTACAGTTGGCGACCAGTACAGGGACAATACTATTGTTGTTGAAATTAAATTAATATTCCAATATTTAGGGAGTCTTGTTTACGATTTTCCATAGTATATTTTATACTGTACATAGCTACATACTGTACAAGCTCTCAGGTTGTACTGTGCCTTTCTTGAAAAGAGTGGACGCGCTCGCTTCGAATAATTCGCTAATCAATAAGCGACTTGGTTTATACTCACGATTATTAAGTGAGTACAGGAAATAAGTCGTACTTTTGATATATTTCGATTTTATTCTACTGTGATTTACTATTGAAACATTCATCCATGTAGCTGTTAAAGTGAACGAAAATAGTAAGTGAAGTGTGTCCTCACAGGAGCAAGACACTGTTAAGGAACCCGTTTCTAAAATTATTTTGTATAAATTATAGTGTAAATAGCTACTGACAAATTGACAACCTCGTTTCTCATAAACCCGTGATATGAACCTTGCGGAAACACAAGAGCAATGAAGACTTCAGAAATGGGTTAGTACTAGCATCTGGCTTGTGCTGTACTGTGCCTTACTTGAAAAGACTGCACGCACTCGCTTCGGAAAATGCGCTAATGAATAAGCGACTCTGTTTATACACACGATTATTTATTGAGTCTAGGAAATGGGTAATGAATCAGGGACATTGTCTATACACAAGATAGTTGATGTGCCAAGCAATGGGATCGTACTTTTGATATATTTCGATTTTATTCTAGTTTAATTTACTATTGAAACAAGCCTTCACTCACTAGCAAATGAAGTGCACGTGAGTAGTAGTAAGTGAAATGTGTATTTACACCAGCAATGACCAGTTAGGGAAACCGATTCTAAAAGCACTCCGTATATACTATACTGTAAATAGCTACTGACATTGACGCTCTTGTTTTGCAGAAACAGTGAAATGAACATTGCGTAAACAAAAGGGCAATGAACACGTTAGAATTCCATTAGTACAAGGACTTAGGTTGTATTGCATTGTGGGTCTCTTAAGGAGAGTGCACGCCCTCGCTTCGCAAAATTCATTAATTAACAAGAGATATTTTTTATACACTCGAATATTGAAGGGTACAGGAAAGGGATCATTTTCATTCATATTGATTGCTTTTAGTGTGATTTACTATCGAAATACGCGTGCACTCACATAGCAAAGAAAGGAAAGAAAAAGTCGGTGAAGAGCTTTTACACGGGCAATAAATTATTAGGGAACATATTTCTAAAATCACACCGTATATATTATACTCTAAATACCTAATGATGTATTGACGCTCTTTTTGGTAAACACGAGGGCGATGAACAAATCAGAAATGCATTAGTAGAAGCATTTAAGCAGACTAAACAGGGAAGCCACTCTTAAAATCCCGGAAGAACAGTTCGGATTTAGAACAGGGAGAAACACACTCCAAGCAGTACAAAACTTGATTGGAGATATAGAAGATGCACTGAGACCTACTTCTGGAAAATTCCATGCAGTCTTCATCGATTATGCAAAGGCATTCGACACGCTTGACAGAACCATCTTGTCAACAAAGCTAGAGTCAATCATAGAAGAAAATAAGGAACTAGTGACCCTGATTCACAACATACTCAGAGTTAACACCGTAAAAATCTCAGATAATATAACAATGTCGAAGGAAATAATCCAAACTAACGGTGTGCTCCAAGGAGACCCTTTAAGCCCTCTGTTATTTAACATTGCCACTTACGACGTGGTCCAGAGATTAAGACAAGAGGCAGAGACAGTAAGGATTTACATATACGCAGACGACATGGTCATAGGAACACATAGCAGAACTGATCTTCAGAGAGCAATTGATGCTTTGAAACTATGGGCAAAGGAAAATAAGTTAAAAATCAACACCAGCAAGACGGTGCAAATGATCTTTAGGAAAGGTGGAAGAATAGCAACCGATGATAGAGTAACAATGGACGGAGCCCCACTACAAATAGTACACTCTTTCAAATACCTCGGTGTAACGCTCCAAACAACAATGAAGTCCTTTAAACTGCATACAAAGTCAAGAGCTGCGGCAGCCACTAAAGCCATATACGACATTAAATCATTGAACAGGTTATCCCTACAATCAGCAGTAAAGCTATTCAAAGCCAAAATAGTCCCCATCCTCACATATGGAATCGAGCTGACATGGGAGAAGCTAACCACAAACGACCTTCGCACTATAGAAGCAGTAAAATCCCGCTTCCTAAAAACTGTCCTCGGGGTTTCCAAATATACGAAATCCAGACTTGTATATGAACTTGCAAAGGAATCCTTCCTACTAGGGGACTTGCGCCTAGAACATAACCTGCCATCGACCAGTTGCTATACAAGGGTACTGCTAGAAAGAGTGGAGAAACGAAAGGAGATATGGATAGACTTCTACTCCACGGAAGCCATGGTGGACCGATCCTGGACGGAAGCCAACCAAGACATTCGACACTTCGTCAATTCCCTAGCGACTCATGAATATCACCACAAAATCTGTTCAACAAAGACGTACCATCAACCTGATGAAAACTGCGTATGTGAACTGTGCTATCAACCTTGTGACCGGTATCATATAACTCAGTGCAGAAAAAGAGACAAACCAATTATTAAACTCTGTAAAAACTAAGCTATAATTTCTTTGTACAATTTGTACGCGTTTCTATTATTATATTAGTAGAAGCATTTGGGTTGTGCGGTAATACCGCTTTCTTGAAAAGAGTGCACGCGCTTGCTTCGAAAAAATTCGCTACTGAATAAGAGACATAGTTTATACACACGATTATTGATATGTCAGGGAAATACGGGTCGTACTGTTTATATATTTCGTTTTAATTCAAGTGTGATTTACTATCGAAACACGCGAATACTCACGTAATAAATAAAGTGAACGAAAACAGTGTTTGAACTGTGTATTCACATGACCAAGGAACTGTTGGGAAACCGCTTTCGAAATTCACTCCGTATATATTATCGTATACTGTAATTAACTACTGACTTAATCTTAATTCTCAAAAACAGTGATTTGAACGTTCCGTAAACACAGAAGAAATGAACACTTCAGAAATTCGTATGTACATTTTGGTGTGACTGTACTTTGTCTTTCTCGTAAAGAGTGCATGCATTCGCTTTGCAAAATTCACTAATGAATAAGGGACAGGTTTATACATATGATTTTTGAAGGGTCCAGGAAATGGGTCGTACTATGATATAATTCGATTACATTCTAGTGTAACATACAATCGTAACTCCCAAGCGCTCATGTAGGAAATAAAATGAACGGAAACAGTGAGAGAAGTGTGTATTCACACGAGCAATGAACTGTTAGGGAAACTGTATATATTACACTGCAAAAAGCGAGTGACATATGACGCTCTCATTTCACCAATACACTAATGAATAAAGCACGTTTTCTTTTCATGTGAGTAATAAGTTTTTAGAGAAATCGCTACTACAAATTTTTCACTGTAATTGTATTGTAAGTAACTGATAAAATCACTTGAATCAAGCTTAAAAAGAAATGAAATCGAAGCATTAGATTCAAAAAGATCTACTGTCTGCTTATTGAAGTTTTTTTACGCGTTCTGCCTGAAGGGTTCTATAATTTATTAATGCATTTTTCGAATAATCTTTTGATATGAATTAGCATTTAGAATTGTTGGAGGATATCTACTCAAACAGATATCTGAAATGCCGTTGGACAGATCACATCATGGTGTTCCCCATACCCGCTGTCCCATCGTGTACCCATCGTGTTTAGTTACATTGTGCTTTTAAAAAGCACATGTCTTGAAAAATAATAAAAATTGCCTATAATGCCAACCGGGCGTCATTTCTCCTCCTTGGGTCTTCGTCTGCGCTATAGCTTGTTCCCTTTGCGTTCTAACAATATAAATTTAAAACGGGAATTATAGTTCCTGAAACACCTTATCCGGGAGTTTCCAGACATAACTTGTCTCTCACTCCTGTAATTTCTTAGTCTTCGTAGCTTACTTGTATAAACAGGTTTCTTCCTCAGTTTCTTTCTGGCTCTTGTACGAGAAGCTGGATTTTTCGCGACCATAAATCCTTGTCGCCTGAAAGCATAGCTGCAGTGTTAGAAAATATTGCTTTTGATGATCCAGATGGAGGGGAATTTTTGAGTTCAGAACAACAATTTCATGTTCGGAATTGCAGTTCGGGCTCGTCAGATGACTAGGATCTTCCTATGAGTACGTTTTCTAACATTACTTGCAGTGGATTATTTTGTTGTCTATTATTTTATATTTCTTAAAGTGAACATGCTAGTTTTACTAGTATTATGAATGAAATTACATTCTGCTTCTAGTCATGGAAGAAACTGCTGCTATATTCCTAAAGACACAAAGGAGCAGTGGAAGACATGTTTCTACTCCTAAAATGGTTCGTTGCAAGAAAGTGTGCGAAAGAGGAATTGATAGTGAAGAAAAAATATAACAGAAGAAACCAACGTTCTATTCGATTGAGTATTATTAGGCAAAAACGTGGATCAAATAAGAGTTCCGAGTAAGAAGTATGCTCGAAGTATATGGACCAATAATACTGTTTCCGACATTGTTGAAAATGGAAAAACAATCATTCTTGTTGCCCGGATGGTACAGAGTAAAAAGAAATTGTTGAAGGTGATTTTATCACTGCTAGGAGATGTAAAGAAAATATCATTTGTGAGTTCGCCAGCAGCATATGCAAGGCCACATATTTTAGAAGACAGTGAAAGTTGTGGGTGGTGGCTCTTTATAGACAATATTATTTTTGCGATATCGCAAAGAGTTCTGGGTGATAACCAATGTTCTCTATCACGAATTGAACTTGAACCAATGCTTGATGCCCGAGGTGTAGGTGGTGCGAGGAATACCGACATTCAATACGTTATGGTCAGTTACGTGGGTATACACTTTTTTCAAGGAAACGATGTCTCGATTAAGATTTTCAGAGATAATGCGATTTTTACGATTTGACAAAAAAATCAATACGGAGAGGAGAAATAACGTCAGGAACTAAATACCCTAATATCCTTGATGAAATCGAAAGATACGGGGTAAATTGTTCGGAACATCTTGACAGAATGGAGGATTGCCGCTTTCTAAAAGCACTTCTCATCTACAGACTTCAATGATGAAGGGATGAGTGCCGTCCAATGAAACATTGGAGTGATAAATCTTAAATTTAGTTTCTTGATACATACAATCAAGAAACTGAAATTCCGTTAAAGGTGTCTTAAAAATATCACCATTGTGACTAACTGCGCAGATTCGGATTTGAATCAGGTCATATAAATCAATATGCACACATACCATTTCGAAACTCCCACGTGAAAACAATTCACAATTTGAATGCTCCGCGAGGAAGAAACGCACGAAGTGTGAAGAAAAACAAAAGAGAGCGCTCCAATCGCATTATTGAAGAGGGGAGGGGTGTCTCATCTGTGTGGTGGAACTTTTTGGGGTCGAACTTCCAAGAACGTGAAGCATTGCACTCGAGATATACGTTGTCGCATCGGATGGCTAAACGGAAAACACATTTAAAGAAATATGAGGTAAAAATTAGTAATAATAAAATGTAGAGAAGAAACATTTTTTAATTAAGAGTAAGAGAAACGTACTTATTTTCCGAAAATTTATGAAACGTAAGCAGCACATAAAGAGAGAACATAATACTACGTATTCTTGCTTCTTTAATATTAAAATATCGCGTATTATATCTTCATTCCAGACGCTACAAGCACTGGATGTGTGATCAATTATTGCCAATGTTACTTTTTAGTGATTATCGGTTTGCATGGGCAATGTGTACTTTATGACATTTTTCAGTGGACAAAAAAGCCCAAGGTCAAAAGACGATCCCATCCCTTAGTTTCACATTGGCCTACGATTGTTTTGTCATTTAGTTGGTGTAAGAATACCACTAATACTGTAAAACTGAATATTGGCATTTGCCCTTCTTGCGCAAAGCCATTGACAGATTCGTGGGCTGGGGTCGAATTCTCGCCTACCAATGAGATGACGGCAGTGGCGGATTTTCAGAAAAGGCAAAGGAGGCCAGGCCTCCCCACAAAATTGATTAACAACACTAAAGATACATACTTTTTAACCAAAAAAATGTTAAATTACCTTCGTCTCAAATTGACATAAATGTTTTGGGCTAACGAGTATACACTTAAAAGAAGAATTTTTTTGCTTCAAACAGCGTTACAATTGAAGATGGAGCCAAGCCGTTCTATGCGCAACATATAGGTAGCACCACCAAATACTAGCACTGATTGTGCCTGCAAAGCGGCCCTAGCTGACGCGCGCCTTCCTGTTGCCATGACGTCCGTCAACCAATAAGAGAAGAGTATTTTCGTTTTGTCCAGCTTTGGAAATAGTTTAGCACGGAGGCTCTCGCGCGTCTCGCAGCCTCCTATGAAGGCATGTTGCCGTCATAGGCAGTGGGTGCTCTGTGGATGAGAAGGATCCAGTACACGGCCGGATCAGTATTTCAATACTATAGACACAATCAAATCTTTATTGGAAATGCCGTTTTCAAGAGGAAGTGATCAAAAAAAAGAGAAGTATTAAATCTAATTCATGTATTTGGACCAATTTTTCAACCAACCACTTTTCACCAATGTGACAACCTTGACACCGATGTTCACTATTGATGGAAACAACTTAGCAATTCACTTTTCAAGTACACCACATGGTTTTCGATAGTATTTTGAAGTCGAGTAAATAAACATACAATAGGGAACACGCATAAAACAGATTGCATTTGTGACCATTTTATGGAAAGCCTTTGGTATTCATGAATTACTTCCCTTCAGTGTAGTGTCCGTCATTTTACATAAACAAAGCTCGCTTATAGAAAACATGCAATCAATATGTTCCAATTCGCTCTCGAATATGTAAAGGCCGTGTTATTGAAGTTGCACTGATGCAATACTCGTCTCCACTGTCTTCCACAAAAAATTCTACTATTTCAAACAGTAATTTAGAAGTCAATAAACTTATCAACTCCTAACGTATTGCCTCTTAAGACGATTGAATACGTATGCGCAGAAAGGAAATCTGTGCTCGTTAACAAATGGCAACAAATGGCCGATCTGCAACTTGAATCATCCACAGAGCTCTACAGTGAGTCATTTTACCCAGTAAGTTCCCATGTTGCACTAACGCAACACGTAATATATGTGTGTACATATATATAGTAGAAAAATGATTCGATATAAATTTGTTTTGTATCACTATCGCATTAGACGAAATGCTATTTGATCAGCATTTGCACTTTTCATTCATGTACGAGCATAAATTTGGCTTCAATGAATTTCGAAACTTGGATTGAATGCAATGGATTGTGCTACCGTTATTCAATTTTAAATTTTATAGTCACACAATTTTTTTACTGTACATTATTATACGCAGAGGATCTGCAGAGCATCAGAGAGTGTTCCCACACACGTACATGCACGAATATTCACTGGGGAATACCTTCTGGTGCTCGGAACTTACCGACATGTCAATAGGTTTTTGGCCCCAACGGATATCAGGTTGGTGTAGAGTAAACATGGTGGCGAGAAACTCAAGATGCAACTGAAGGTTGTGAGAAGAGGCGTTATGGAACGTACGGAAACGATACGATTGCCCATATCTGACTTCGCTCGTGTCCCAACACGTTCGTCACACCTAAATTGAATTTACAAGTTGTAGAGATTTCTACATTCCGTCACGTTGCAGTGCTTTCAGTCCGTGTAAAAAATATAGGCCATCGAGTGATGTGTAAGCAATTGGTAAATCGGCAAACGAATTTCGCTGACGCTCAATGGCATCTTATTTCCAATGCCTTGGACAAGTAAGACTGACCGTGAACATCGAGTATTTGACTGTGATGTAAGAATGAAACAAAAAGGATTCTAATGACGGTGGTAGCTTTTAAAAAAGAACCTATTATAATGATAACAATTGAGCAAAATGGTTCGAGGAAACGAGGCTAGGGTGAAAAATGAACAGAAAGTGATAAGGTAATGGCGAGGTTTATAAAGTTTGCACAGACAGATGGATTAATATCTCCTAGTATGCAAAAAAAGAGCGCTAAGAATCTTTGAAGTTTACTGAGATCGAAGAGGAGAGCATCAAAAGCAACACGAATCTTGAGGCGATACACACCATTAAAGCACAAACCTTCAGAAAAAATGAGTGTAATGCGATCAAGATCACGTAGATGAAGAGACAAACGTTTAAACAGTAGCGACCAAACAAAGCCATCAGTACATTTTGCTCTACTATTTTTATTTACATCTCATAATAATACATTCGTTTGGTTCTAAATTGTTTTAAACAGTGATGGTACAATCACAGCAGATTATTCCATTGTAAAGGAGTATTTCATGAAATTCTTTTTATTGTTCAATTTTCAATGCAAGATATAATCATCTAATATTATTATTGTAAAAATTGGCAATTTTTGATTCATAAAAGAATTTGAACTTCTTCATAATGTTGTTAGGAAATATGTATTTTATGATCAACCCCTCCAATTCAGAATAGAATAGAATTTATTAATCATCAATAAACCCATACCACTTCGAATTGACCGTGCGAAAACAATTCGCAATTTGAATATTCCGCCTGGCGAAGTTTCAAGCAGTTCGAAGAATATCAAAAAGAGACCTCTAATCGTACGGATAAAGGTGGTGGCATTTTAAGCAAGGAGAGGGGGAAGGAAGATAATAAATGAATGCGCAGCGCAGAGATCTCAATAAAGTACGTAGGGGAAAGGCGACGGGCAATTATTTATACGTCATATTTCTTAACGAAAATGAGATAGGTATTGGTAACTGAAAGAAATGAAAAGTACACAATGAGTGAGGACGATCAGAAGTACACATTTTTAAATACTGCAGAGGTGGCATTCTTCCCGCTCACTGGATCAAGACGAAGACAGCATGAATGACTTGGAAACCGAACCCTTTACGCATTCAACAAAACGATGTGTACTGAAATTGGTAGACTATTTTCATTCTTCAGAGATGATCTAGGTTATTTCTGGAAAGTAACGGGAAGCCTTTCTCATATAGTCTTTGTCAATGGGAGAACTAAAAAACTGAAAAAAGTCATTTTCAGGAATTGAAACACTAGTTGATTTGTTGCAATATATACGAATACGAATGTCGTTTTACGAATTCTACGATATTAACAAGAATGTACTAAAAATAATGTATGCCAATAATGACAAGTGTTGGACAAGATCTCTTGTGCTACTCAACGGCCTACGACAACATCCTTTGATGTTTCGAAAACTCCTCGCCACATCTTTCGTAAGGAAAAAACATCTGCGAAAGGACGTCACGGCCTTGGCGAGAGTAGAAGCTGACTTCAATCAGGTTGACCCAGCACATAGAAACTACCATAGGAAACGCCGCTGGGAATGACTGTTTTTACATCGATAAAATTCGTGGTAATGATGAAAAAACAAATGATAGTGCAAAACACCCCGATCCCTGACTGAAATCTTGCGAGCATCTGTGAAAAGTGATAATCGAGCATGTTTAATAGCGTCGATAAAACTATATAGCTGTATCGTGTTGACCCCAATGAACGAAAGTGAGGAAAGAAAATTGATGAAATATAGTGATGTCTAGTTGGGCTCGTACGTAACCGGAGCTTAGTATTAGATGCGCGATTAAATTATGTACTCCGAAGTTGTTGAAAACACTGTAGATTCAACAGTTCCCTATTAGTAACTGTTTCCATATGTCCAAGAACACGATGGCAAATCTTGAAATAGTATTCTTCTTCTCCAAACATGAAGCCTTCGAAATGAATGAAAATGTACATTGGGGGCACGAATGCACAAGTATTTCGAGGATCTGAAGAAGAGAAAATGGAGTAATACGCCTGCCAAAACGTAACCGACTGGCAAACGTAGTGGAATCCGCATAGAAATAAAAAGTCTTTCCACTAATGGACACGCCCAAGTGGCCCCGTAACAAATTAATTTTTAAAC
>JAHLJT010008446.1:214969543-215162753 GCA_031308135.1 Acheta domesticus
TGGGCTGCGTCACTGGCAGTTTGCTAAATACTGACTTTAGCAGCGCCGCTTGTCATTAATTCCTGAATTTCTGGAATTGAAGTTTCCTGGACTTCCGTCGTGCAGCGGATGTTGGTTGTAGTAGCATACTTAAGACCCATATTGCCCTGTTGAGCAGCACCGCTTTGTTATTCATCGTGGGATTGCGGTGTCGTGATGAATGTGGTCTCCATGGCGATGTCTGTATATACACAGTCTACATGGCCCGGTAATGTTTTTTCCCTAGCCCACAGTAGCTGGGTACTGGTTCACTCGCAATGGTTAATGAATTTAGTGCCGCAATGAGTAGCACTAATAATTGTCACTCCTTTGCTTCAAGCCGTTATACACCTTGTACTTCGGTTAAATTAAACAAGCCTTAACAGCAGACACTTCACTGATCGTAACAGAGCTGAGCGCGATGTGAACTCCGCGACGGCTCGAAGCGAACTTGTGTCATACTGTTCGTACACTTAAAACAACACTGCATCCCGGAAATCATTATTAACAAAATTAATGTTTTTGAAATTTCGTGGGATATTCTCTTTATTTTAAAATATCAGGGTATTTTCTTTTCATAGTTTTAACGAGGCAACTGCATCTCTGAGGTATGATGGTCATCAATTCTTCTGCTTCAGTCTTTTCCAGATCATCTTTGTAGGATGCATTCGCTTAGCGAACATTTCTCTAAAAATTGTCAATAGAAGTTCGATGTGCTTCGAGTCTGACAATTTTACTGGCATTTTAGTTGTTTGGAGACCTTTCACATTAACTATTGCTTACTAATTCGTGCAGTATGCTTGCTATCACTGTCATGTTGGTACATGTAAATCGGTGGCATACCCAATTTTGCAGCACATTGCTTCAAATTTATTTTCATGTTGTCGTGATATACATGTTATTCCATAAAGCTTTCATGAAACGAATATTTTCGAACCTCTTAATGTCATTCATCACATATCATAAAAGATCCACCCCCAAAAGAGTGTTTAGGCCATTCCATTGTCAGTATTTTCTCTACTCTCTGTTGATGACCTCTGAGCCAAAAAAGTTTATCTTAGTCTCATCCAACCAGATGAAAATGTCCCAGAATTCTTTGATCTTGTTCTAGTGATCTTTTACGAACCTTTCTAAACCTAATCTCTCTCCCCTTTTCTTCTAGCTAACATAAGGCTTTGAGGGCAACTCGTGTATGATATCCATATCTGTATAACACACTTCGAATAGTAGATGGACTTAAGGTATTCTCACTTCTTAACTACAAATAACACATGTGGAAAGCTCAAATCGCTTTCGCAATTAATTACACTTTTCTCTCGTTAAGCTTCTTTTTCTTGCCGATTCTCTTGGCATTTTTTGGTTTCTCCTCTGTACTTCATTCTCTTTACTATTGTAATGGGATGGTCGCACGCGTCAGGTTTCGACGTCTTTTCTAAATTTTATTTTGAATAACGTTAGGAGCTCCCGAAATTAAGAGCCAGGAAAGTGGCACTTTTCCGCTAAGCTGCGCGCGGAAGGATGGCGCCGGGCGCTCGAGAGGACAGGTCACTATTGAGTAGGCACGGGCGTGGCTGGGGGACGCCGTGAGTGGGCGGGGGAAATACGCACGCAGCGCCGAAGGAGCGTCGTGACGCGCCCACCCAGGGTTCCGAGAACCCCTGACGCCAAAATTGTCGTACAAAGACGCGGCGCCAACGGTCGCCGATGACAACGCGATTGGACGGCGCACACCGCGTGATCTGGGGAGCCAATCGCCGAAAACCACGCGGAGTGGACCACGCTATCTCGCGACTCAAGGGACACAACTACGGGCTACAAGGTTGATGTTTTATGTCTAGTTGTCAGAAATCTAGCTTACGAGCTTATTTTAGGTGTTATTTTTCTATGTGTGATCTAAAGTTTTGCATAGATTTTAAAGATAGGTTCGACCCGGTTCGCCGTATTTACTGCCGTTCACCGGAGAAAATAATGAATTGATCGCTGTTGATTTCAAGATCAACAGTTTGACTAAGGACGAGATACAAGGAAGTATCACCCACTCCATTGCCCGCAAACCACTGTCTGACAGAAACCGAGAATGGTGTATTACGAGACTTTTGCTCAATAACTTTGAAATTTTTTTTACGGCCAACTAAAGATTTTCTCTTTCATATTCAATTAACCGACCACTCCCCATTTAAATGTAGAAACTATCCTGTTCCATTTGCTTTGAGGGCAGTAGTAAATACGACAATCTCAGACATGATCGCAGAAGGAATTATTAAGAGGGCTTCTACGCCATGGTAATAGTGAGAGAGAAGGATGGTGACGTTCGATCAGTCTCGATACTAGAAGGCTTGACGCGGTAAGCCAGGTAAGTGTAGCAGATCTCGACCCGGTCGTGCCAATTGACGTCACTTTAAAGAAATTTCATGGAGTTAAGTATTTTTCGGCTATTGACTAAGTTTCTTCGTACTGGCAAATCACAATTCATCCTGATGACAAGAAATACGCTGGATTCTATATGATGGCATAAGTTATGTTTGGTGTCGCACTCCTTTCGGACTCCGAAATTCAGGGGCGGATTAATTGTGTTCCTCAAGAGAGCGCAGGCTTGTCTCCTTACGAGATACATTTTGGAAAAAGCCACCGGATAATATTCCCGTCCTAGAGCGCCTGGCTACGCATAGACCGTTAATTTTGAGGACAGGTGTCACATTGTTAATGCGAACCTCAATAGGGCCGCTGAAAGGATGAAGCAGCTAGTCAAGACCTGCACAAGTTCAAGGTCGCAGACAAGATACTTTTACGCACACCTGCCACGCCAGATGCGCCTAGGGGACTCTCCGCTAAGTTCTTCCCCTGCCCAGCGCCCTGGGCAAACGCTAGAGACAGGAAATCAGAACATGTGAGTCGGGTCACACTGGTCTTCATCCCCTTTTTTTCTACAGTGGTTGCAGTACTAATGGCGGTCAGATCAACCGGGTTTCAATTTATCTCACTAAGTTAAAAAAGATAACAAAGGGGATAGGGTGTTACACTATATACTGAGCGGTGTAATGCGAATTGTTCACCAATATTCCTATTGTTCTGAACGAATATACTCTCAGGGCTAAATTCACCATAACCATCTCGATAACCCCCACTAAGTTCCTTCGTCTTAGGTATTTTCACCTTTATTGACTCCAATGTCACATCAAATATAACTATTATCTTCCTAAGCATGCCCCTTAGCTCGTAACTGAATGTAACTATACCAGTGGAACATACTCTGCACATCAATGATGTCCAACTCAGGTGAATACCACATGTACAAAATCTCCTTTGCTGTTGCTGAAAACATTCAGGACACAAATCAAACCCAAGTTAGATGTGTTTACCGGCGAGAGGGGGCCCACTTTGCTGCTTGAAATGTACTACATTGTTGAATATTACTCGGCAGCAAGGGTTATCTCGCCGTAACGATGAAGTTAGCACATAAGCGGTAGTCGGAGCGCTGGCTTTATAAAAACCGTGATCACCTCGTCGCTGCTGCATGAAATGGCGGCCGTGGTCTCTGGCAAAATCGGTCGCCTTCGACACAATTTGGTTTGACTGCACTTCAGCAGAACCACACTGCCTATGTAACTTTTTGAGGTAGAGGAAAACAAGTCATGCTAATTGTTTTGAGTACTGGTGGACGACACCAAACATCGCGGCCCGCTTAGAAACCAACCCGAGAAACCTCTAACTTCCCTCGCTAAGAAACTTTAATGAAAATATTTGGTGTGGGTTTTGAGAAAATATTTTAGAAATCGAATACGTTTGCAGACACGAATTAAGCGAAATCAGTTTCTTATTTTCAAAAAATTGTAAACGGCCTATATTAAAGAACTGATCTTTACAACAGACTTAGTTTAAAGCCAAAATAGTTATCTAAAATTTTGTAGTTTTCAAATGTTCTCGTTTTTTTGGCATTTTCGAAGAAAGGAGCAATAGCCGAGAATGAGACTAGCACCATATTATTACTGTCCCTTATTACATATGTGACGAAAATTTAAAGCAAAAATTTGGAGCGGTTTCTGAGAAAAAATACATAACTTTCAAGGGCAAATTACTAAAAACCATTTGTTTTTCAAAAAAGTTTTACATGACCTTTCTTAAAGAGCTTATTTTGTACAAAAGACTTTACTTGAGATAAAAATCTCGATCATCAATTTTGTATTTTTTTTGTTTTTTGCAATTTTGAAAAATCCAAGGAATACACGAAATAGGGGCTAGCACCATATTTTTTATCGTGCCTTATTACATATGAGGAGCACATTCAAAGAAAAAAAAATGGAGCTGTTTCCGAGAAATAATTGCCTACATTTCGCTCAAAATTACAGAGAAACTACTCATGTTTTGAAATGTTGAACACGAACGTGTATTTCATAACGAAATCATCCGGAATACCGAGCCGCACGAGGTCTTTGAGTAATCTTCTGAGGTACTGTGTGGTGTCCTTCTGTGTTTTATTGCGAATTTCTTCCAGATTATTTCTTTATTTTATATTTACGGTAATATCAATTTTCAATATAAATTTATAAATTAAGCTATATAATGGAAACTAATAAAAATGAACATGCGATTATTTCCATTTCTTGTTTGGTGTGTTGCAGTGGAAGGAGAAAAATATTTAATTCTATCTAATTTTTATTTTATTTTTACGGTAAATACCAGTGTTCAATATATTTAGCTAACTGTTGTAACTACTAAAAATGAACGTGTGATTATTTCCCTTACTACCGGGTGTTTTTTTTATCGTTCGCCGAAGATTCCGGCCGCGTTCGCCCGGGCAGTCGAGGGCTCATTCGCCCGGCAAACCGCTGACTCAACTCCCGTGCTATCCGAGAACTATCGCTGCGCCGCGTAACGTACCTTAAAGAAGATGCTGAAAGTGGTGTCCTTCAACTCTAATGCATTCTTGGCACCGTCCGAAACACATTTTTGAAGTAAGTCTCCGACGAATTGCTGCGATTTTCTCTTCAATAGAGCTTCTAGAACAACCACTTCACGACATAAAGATCGGAGTGTGGTGTGCGTTGAGTTCCACAAGAATTATCGGACCTATTTTTTTCAACACCACCGTTACTGCTGGCGAATACATACATCACATATTGGCATTATTCTTCGAACAATTGACATGAACTTTTTAAATAATGTTTATTGTGACGATCGTATAATTAGTCGTGCGTTATGGCCTCCTAGATCACTTGATCTATTTCCTTGTGATTTTTTTTCCTGTGGGGGTACTTGAAAGATCAGGTGTATGCAGAAAACCCGCATTCGGAGGAAGAGCTCCGGCGCTCTATTGAAGAGAAAATCGCAGCAATTCTTCGAGACTTACTTCAAAAGGCAAAACAGAATGTGTTTCGGAGGTGCCATGAATGCATTCGAGTCGAAAGACACCACTTTCAGCATCTTCTTTAAGGTATGTTAAGCGGCGCAGCGATAGTTCTCGGATAGCACGGGAGTTGAGTCAGCGGTTTGCCGGGCGAATGAGCCGTCGACTGCCCGGGCGACGTGGCCGGAATCTTCGGCGAACGATAAAAAAACACTCTGTAGTTTGGTGTGTTGCAGTGACAGAAGAATATTTAGTTCGCCTTAATTTTTATTTAATTTTCGAAATTGATTTAATAAGTTATCTGGTTCGAACAATTAAATAGAATAGTTTTCATTCAAGTTTTTGTGTTTTTACAATGTCTCTTGAAAACGAAGATCTCAATCTTCAGTTCATGGAAGATTATAGAAAAAAAGAAGTTTTATGTAATTCTTCCAAAAAAGATTATTGTAATAAGCAATTGAGAGAAGGTAAGATTGTTAAAATAAACAAAAAATATCATCAAATTAATCACATTCAAAAATTACTATTAATTATTATCATATTATTTGCAGATGCATAGAGCCAGTTGACTTCGAGATACAATTGTCAAATTGTAAACATTAAAAATAAAATAAAAACCTCCGCTCCTACTTCAGCAAAGAATTTGATAGAGTTTCTTAAGGGAGAAGTGAGAGTGGAGGAAATAACAATTATGTTTCTAAGTGGTTTGCTTTTGAACCACTGGTGTTTTTAAAAGACGTATCTTGTCCTGGAGTGACAAGGGATTCAGTGGGACTAATGAAACCAACAACTGCTGTGGTTGTGAGTATCATTTCATTGACAATAATGTGATCTATAAATATATAAATGTTAAATAAAACAATTTACATAAACGTAGTTCAGATATTTATGTTGCCAGGGCAGTGATCCCTTATCTGACATGAAATACTCCAAGTATTCATCTCTAACATTGGTTGCATGAAGTGATGGTCTTCTTGCTATATTTATCAGAGGTCTCAGACCGGTGTCATTTGCTGTAATCTCCTTCTATGACACCAATATAACTATTCTCCAATTCATATTCTCCGAGTCGAGACAACTGAAAGGAGCACATCTGCTTCTCGATGACAAACTCTTTCTTAAAAAATTGTGCAGATATGCACAATAAAGCGTAATATTATATTTTCCAATTTTAGATCCACTGGATTTCTAAAAATTCCGAAAACTGATGCTATCAAACCAAAAGAATTTTAGACTATACGTCGGGCTTGGTTGTGCCTGTAATTAAAAACTCTCTTGGGAGACCCCTTGTTCAAATCTACTTTAAAGGGCTTCAGGTGGTATTGGGGTAGCTCACGGTGGAAGATGTTCTAGTAATTTTAATTCATTATTGGAGAGTTTTGTACCGAACTCTGAATTTTGAAAACCTCCATCAGAAATCCTGCCTTGGCAGCCGACATTACAATAAATAAAACATGAATTATCCACTACCCCCATGAGGACAAGCTTTATGGCAACTCTTGATCAGCGTGCTCTTTTTCCAGTACGCAGCCACGGGTTAGATTCCCGGTCGAGGCAAGATTATAGTGTGCGTTTCCCTTGCAGTGTCCCAGTATATGTTGCTGTGTGACGATGAGAAAATTCACTTCTTAGGTTGAGAAGACCGGAATACGGCGTGGGGTGTCCACGTGCTAACCACACGTACCCCGTTAACCCACGACCGCGAGGCAGGGACGTCGCCGGTAGGCCTTTGCCCGTTCACGGGATCTTGCGCCAAATACATACATAGGATGAGGACAATGCTGAAATGTATAACTAAAAAATGTAGTTCCATTATTTTCTGGACTTTGTATGATAACATGTTTGTATCTGCAGCCCAATAGAGTCGGGGAATTTCATTTGCTGTTAAAATCTTTTGAACATTTTCCCATTCCTCTCATTAGCTGGCATCTAAATAAATTGTTCTTAATTTTTCCAGGCTGTATTGGAAACTGAAGACAATGGTGATGGGACGAAAGACATTCTTATATCTTCACAACTCAGCCCGTTCATAGGAGTCATCCCCATCGTAGGTCTCAGAAGAGGAAGCAGGATGTAAAGGAGGAAAATTCCTACGAAATAATGGCGGCGGCCTATTCGATGATGCCACCCACAACTGAATAGTCCAGTTTTGAAGAATTAATAGCTCAAAAGATACAAAATATAAATACTGAAAAACTTTAAAAAAATAGCCCAATTAGAGCTACTAAAAACAATCACCACAGTTAAATTAAGTGATGAGAATTTGAATGCAGCAACCATGGTTTCTATGCTCCAATCTTTCTCTTCGCCCTCCTCTTGTTCCACGATTATAACCATTTTTGAGTATGATAATTTATTTCAAATGTAACATTGTAAGTAAATAAAAAAAGTTTTAAAAAACGGCCTACCTTTATGAACTCCTCAAGAACTTCCTTGATGCACTTTGCACTTTCAGGAATCATTTTCAAAATGCTTTTTTTCGACACATGAAAAGTAAAGCTTAAGCTGGAAAAAGAGTACCATTAGCTAGGTAACGCACGGTGATTGCAAGCCTTATTTCTGCTGGAATTGCACTCATCATCGTATTACGTCCTCTCAAACGTTCTAGTAAAAATGAGAAATCGTCGGGAGATATTCTCGTAAAGTTTTTAAACAAATCTTCCCAAATCAGGCGTAATGGTGTGTTTTCCTTGTTACAAATATTCTCATCCACATGCGTCTCTCTAACACCAGAGATAAACATGTTTCTTTCACACGAATGAAAATAACGGATTCTATAAGGTAACGGGGGTAACAATGTCACATCATTGTTTCTTTTGAAGTTCTACATTGATGCATCAATCTTCGCAATAATTATTTTGACAGTTTAATCCTTCACAAATGTACAATGTTTCTTCAAAATATTGAAGTCACAGCTTTCATAATTTAAAAGGTTTTATTACTTTTTTTCAAAGAAAGCAAAGTGGCAGTTATCCCGCAAGGGTCAAACATTGCCACCTCTATTTATTTCCAAGTCTTTGGTAATGTTTAAATGTGTGAGATTTGGATAGGAAACATACACATAAATATGCATCAGAACGTTTAAATATTGTAAACCGGGATAAATATTGCTTGGGAACTGTGTCTAAAATAAGTTTTATTAACTGTTTTACATTATGATAAAATGCAATAGGAAAAACATGCTTTCTCTTGTTTATATTTAGTCTGGGAAGCTCTGCAACAAGATCGTGTTTCGACATAACACACTCATTCACGTCATTTAGACCTGCTAATTCCGTACAGTTTAGTAGCTTTTCCTACTTAATTTTCCACTATTTACTTTTTCCATTGCTTACAGTGCTTAACTTCATCATAGGTTTTTAAACCTAAGATGTTGGATTTTTTATTTCTCTACGTGGCAGAGTTGCAGTGTAAGTATGGCCACTACAAAAAAGTAATTTTGTATCAAATGTAATTAATCTTTTTTTACAATTTATACGTCATATGCTTTAAAAATGATATATAAACTCAAAAATGTCAATTATTTCAATGCAAGAATTTCTTCTCATAGGATATAATTGCAGGAGCAGTATGGCAATGTTACCATGAAAGTAGTATATACTATTTTGCCTTGCTTATACTGAATAATTATTAAGTCACGACATAGCATACCTAGGACATGACATATTTACTTATTTGTGTCCTTTATTTCAATTCAATTAAACCAAAATTAACGAAGTTTCGATTACGAGATTTGCTACATCACACATAAAATTTATGGACATTTTGGGTTACAACTGTAACCCAATGCAACAAAGATAGTATACAATGTTTCTAAGAGATGTAGC
The DNA here is from genome assembly GCA_031308135.1 of Acheta domesticus. Lineage (NCBI taxonomy): Eukaryota > Metazoa > Arthropoda > Insecta > Orthoptera > Gryllidae > Acheta > Acheta domesticus. The sequence goes on from JAHLJT010008446.1 coordinate 214,978,733, forward strand.
TAACTACTGGAACTCTGCCAGCAAATAAATTTACGATACTGATTGTGCTACTTAATTTTTACTCGCCTTACGAATTCTTCGTAAGAAGAGAAAGTTATGTAATCGTGCGCCGGAAAACGACTAATTTTCTCCAGAAAAACTCCTATATCAGGGGTCAGGTAATCAAAAAGTGGAAAAAACCTGTCGCTAAATTTAGAAAAAAACCCTCTATATCGTGGTGTAGTCAAAATACTTGTTTTGTTTCTTGTTGATACAGAAAAATCGATTGATGGCAAAACGTCCGTCTGTCCGTCTGTGGTAAACGCTAGGGCCTAAACCGTTCAGCCGATTTTCTTCAAAATTGATATTCCTCAATCGTTTTCATTGATGTCAAGGCTCCTGGAATTTGAAAGCGATAGTTTATTTTTTGGGGGTACTTTACATGAAGCCCCTCGGAGATTTTCAATGTTCAAAGAAAACGGCTCCAAATTTTTTGATTAAATATTGTTGTTGAATAATTCGAAGGACGTTTAAGGGAATGATGTATCATATTCGTTGATATCCCCATTTTTTCTAAAATTGCAAAGAACTATTTAAAAACTGCAAAATTCAAGATACAGGTTTTTGCCTCAAAGTCGGTTGTACAAAGTTAGCACTTTAAATAAGGTCATGTACACTTTTTTGAAAAAAGTTGTTGGTTTTGCGTAAATTGCGTTTGAAATTTACCAAAATTTTGTTTCTCAAAAACCGCTTCAATTTTTTTTCTTTAAATTTTCTTTACTTACGTAATAAGGAAGGTAAAAAGTCTTATTTCTTAATCCTACCTCCGGAAATTTTTTGGTTTTTTGAAAATTGCAATAAAATACTTTTAAAACTATAAAATTGTAGATAGAGATTTTTACCTCAGACAAAGTCTGTTCTACAAAATGAGCTTTTTAAAAAAGGTTCTGTAGAATTTTCTGAGAAACTAGTCGTTTGTGCGTAATTTTAGCTTCAAATTAACAAGAAAAATATTTCTCAAGAACCGCTCCAATTTTTTTTTCTGTAAATTTTCTCCACGTGTAGAATAAAGGGCGGTAAATAAATACATAAACTAGTGGTGCTATAGAATTGCACAGACTTCCTCGCAGTAGTTATTTTTCTAATACCGTTCTTCGGATATAGGATTAGGAGTCCCCGCAGGGGGGGCGTGTCTGCGTAGGTGGCAACGCCCCCTGGTGGAAGTCAGACGACCACCCGGACCTCGCGTTTTGCGGCCCCATCTCAGGTTGTTAGCCTAAAGGTGTAGGCAGTGAGTAGCAAAGCCAAGCTCCGGACCATCCGTTCAACCCGGCGGTCCCTCAGTCGGGCCCCTGGCGCGTTGACCTAGAGTCCGTCCGACTTTAGGGCAGGTTCGGGTGAAGACGCCCCTCGGGGTGCTCTGGAATACACAAATAAAAGTCTGGCTGTTAAACGACCATCAGCCAGGTTGCCTTGATCACGGCCCCACCCAGGTCGATAGCCTTAAGTGTTGGCAGTGGGAAGGCCGGTTGGGGACCCCTGGCATCCCGGGCTTCGGCCCAGGTGGTCCCCAGTTGGCCACTTGGCTTCGTCGTGACAGTGGCCCGATACTCTGGGCAAAGAGGAGGGACGTGGTGTCCTGAGCGCATGTGAGTGGCGCGTTGTCATACAGGCAAAATTGACTCCGGTACTAGCCTGGATAGCTAGCAGCTCTGAGCTGGCAGAGCGGCCCCACCCAAGCATTGAATGGGTAGTTTGTCGTGAGGGCTAACTGGGTACCGGCCGGATCCGATTACCAGCCCGGCGGCGACCTTGTACGCAACGGGGGGGTGAGGATAGAGGCCAAAGAGCCATAGGAGTTCCAAGGTAGAACAAGGCACGGAGGAGGTTGTAGGCCCGCGAGAATCAATAGGATTTGGAGTAAAATTCGAAAGATTTATTCGTCTGACGGGAACTAAGATCATCCACCAGGTTGCCTTGGTCACGGCCTAACCCAGGTCGGTAGCCTAACGTGTAGGCAGAGAGAAGGCGGGTTGGGGGCCCCATCCAGGCATTGAATGGGCAGATTGCCGTGAGGGCTAAATGGGTACCGGCCGGATCCGGTTACCTGCCCGGTGGCGTCCTTGTACGCAGCTTGGGGGTGAGGATAAAGGCCAAGAGCCCAAGATGCCTACCCCGAGGACTTGTCCCCAGGTAGAACAAGGGCCTAGGCCTGCGAGACTCAAATAGGATTTGTAGTAAGCCCTTCACCGCTGCCTTTCTTTGTCGCCCAAAAGACTTGTTTTTCGCATGTTGACAATTACCGGCTTCCTAATGATAGAGCTGAAACAATTACGTTTTGACTAATATATAAGTGCACAGTCCACAACTCGCTCCAATGGCCAAGGTGGTTAAGCCGTGCTGGGACTAAGCACTTCACTTTGAAAGATGCTGGGTTCGAATCCCAGACAGGAATTTTAATTTGATAAATATGTTGTTGCAGAAAAAACTATTGTAGAGTGTAGAAACTCTATTGAATATCATTTGAAGTACTTCTATTCACGAATAGAATCAATGCAGATAAATATTCAGTACTTGTCTATGTTTTCCCAAATTGCATCTTTTGCAATTGCAATTGCAATTTAACGAGAACCCTTGCAATCAACCTACATATCCCTAACGGTTCTGAAATCATTATTACTTTCTCGCCTTACAAATACTTCGTAAGAAGAGAATGTTATGTAATCTTGCGCCGGAAAACGATTTTTCCAGCCCCTGCGCTTGTATGGGTTAGTGGTATCAGCGCCAGCACGTTAACTCTCAAGAACTGTGTTCCACACCACTGGTTTCTTAATGAAATGTATTTATCAAAATAGATCTTAAAATAAGGTCATGTTTAATTTTTTTAAAATACGAGTATTTTTGTGTAATTTCGTGACAAAAGAAAATGCCCGCTGTAAACTTAATGAGCTTCAGACAGTTGGATGCTTCGTAAGTTAGAATTTGAATATTATATATTTTATTCATATATAATAATAATAATATAATAATAATAATAAACATTATACAAAATACTAACTTCAATAATAATAATAATAATAATAATAACAACAGATAAGATCTATCCGCACCTTCAAGACAATAACATCCTGGCCGAGGAGCAAAAAGGCTGTAAAAGGGGGTCACAGGGCTGCAAGGAACATCTCATTTTAGACGCGGCAGTCTGCGGACATGTAAAGAAAACATAAGGGACGTTATATACAGCTTATATTGATTATCAAAATGCCTTCGGCAGCATACCTCACTCCTGGCTAATTGATGTACTTGACATGTACAAAATCGACCCATTGGTTGTGTCGTTTTTAAAGACCCAGATGCAAAGGTGGACAACCAGATTACATATTTGCACTCAAGATGATTATGTTCATGCAGGAGATATAAGTATTACACAAGGAATCTTTCAAGGAGATTCTCTGAGCGCTCGATGGTTCTTCCTTGCTATGAATCCTCTATCGACTTTGTTTAATAATGAACAAATGGGCTACAAAATCAATAGCAAAAACGATCATGTACGCTTGTCCCATCTTCTGTACATGGACGACTTAAAATGATACAGCTCCACAAAAGAAAAGCTTAATCATCTGCTCGACACCACTGCAAAATATAGCAGTGGCATTGGAATGCAATTCTGTGTTGAAAAATGTAGCCTAAATGCAATGCGGAAAGGAAAGTCGCAACATCAAATGGATTACATCCTTGAAGACGGAAACGATAAACAAGAACGAATTCATGCCATGAATCCTGAGGAATATTATAAATATCTTGGATATTTACAAAGATCTAATGTTGACCAAAAAATTACTAAATCCAACATAACCCAGGAATTTAATACACGCCTGAGTAAAATTCTGAAAACTTAACTCAGTGCTGGCAGGAAAATTAAAGCTATAAATACATATGTAATTCCAGTGCTGACCTACGGCTTTGGTATTGTCAGATCGACACAAACCGAACTCGATGCATTCAGTATGAAATGCAGAGTACTGCGTACCAAATTTAGATGTCACCACCCTAAAAGCGCAGTTGAGAGATTCCATCTACTGGGAGGAAGAGGTGTCATAGATATTGTGAATCTCCACAACCAACAACTGGAGAGACTGCGCAAGTACTTTCAAGAAAAGGCTAACAGAAGTAAGATACATCAGATTGTAACATACATTGACCGGAAAATCACACCATTAAACTTGACTGATGAAAAAATGAATCAACAAGAACGAATACAGACCAATGAAATGAAAATCAACAACTGGAAAGAGAAGCAACTTCATGGACGCTACCCGTACCAGATAGAGGGAGAACTGATGGATCGTAAGGCATCAATAAAATGGTTGTGTATGGGAGAGCTTTTTGCTGAAACAGAGGGCTTTATAACAGCTATTGAGGATCAAGTAGTAGCAACTAAAAACTACCGTAAGTTTATCCTGAAAGACACCAACGTTCGTGAAGACAAATGTCGGCTATGTGGAGAACAAAGAGAAAATATAGACCATATTATCAGTGGATGTAATACTCTAGCATCTTTAGAATATACAAAACGACATGACGACGTTTGTAAAGTGGTTTATCAGCAACTATGCCTTAATAATAACCTTTTGATGGGTAACAGAACACCATATTACAAATACACTCCTGAACCAGTCATTAACACAAATTATCACAAAATGTACTGGAACAGGTCCATCTTAACAGATAGGTCTGTATTATCTAATAAACCGGACATTGTATGGCATGACAAGAAAAAGAAGAAGGTGTATTTGATCGATGTCGCTGTCCCGCTAGCTCACAATATCTCAAAGTAAAGGAGTGAAAAAATTCTAAAATATCAACCATTGGCAAATGAGATAAAGGAAATTTGGAACGACGTAGAAATGGTGACTATTGTACCAATTATTCTAGGTGCCACTGGTGAAATTCCTAAGTTCCTTCATGAATCCCTGGCTGAACTACAACTGAAGAAGGAGAAATACATCCAACTGCAGAAGATTGTCATACTAGACACATGCAATATCGTGAAGAAGTTTCTAAACCTTGATGGTTGATCCAGTGCTGATTACGACAGATGAATCGTGTATCTCTGGTAACCGAGATGCATGTGTGGAAAGAAATAAAAAGCAAAGAAATAATAATAATAATAATAATAATAATACATTATGATAAAGTGGTTCTGAAAATATCCCAAGATGATAAATGCCGCATTTGTCAGGAACACGTAGAAACCATTGATCATATTGTCTCAGCTTGTTCAATCCTAGCAAAGACCGAATACTTGAAAAGACACGACAGGGTGTGTAGCTACCTCCACTGGCAGATCTGTACCGCCCTCGAAGTTCCAAAAACATGCCCTAAGTGGTACGAACACTCACCGAAACCGGTGACGTCTGTTGGATTGTGTACGATATACGACCAACAAATTCAAACTGATCGCACGGTAGCGGCAAACAAACCGGATATAGTCATCCGGGATTCGGAGAACAAATCGTGTTTACTTGTTGATATTGCTGTACCTTGCGATCAAAACGTCATTACCAAGGAGGCAGGGAAACGTCTTTATTTATTTATTTACGTCAAAAACAGTTAAAAAACTGCGTATGACGAGCTATGGGGAGAAGTGAATTTTGTGCACGTTTTCATAATTCCGTGGTCTCTATCCTAAACCATATTCTAGTCGAATTTTGAATACAGAAAAGCGAGTTTTTTTTCGAGTTTTGTTGACAAAATATTCGCTCCTATATAATAAAATATATTTTCAAAGGTAAATTAGCTATAAATTCCTGCCCTGAACCCTCATGTTTTTCATGAAAGAATAATATTTTTGCCGCGATAACATGAAAAACGATAATTTGAATAACTATATTTCCCACTGAAATTCAGAAGACGTGCACAAATAATGAAGTTACATTTAAGTCCAGAAGCAAAACAAGGGACCATCTCAGCATTTGCTCAAGGATCAGGGAAACTGGACGAAAAACCTGATCGAGATGGGGGCCATCAACCCAGAAACTGTTGTACAATACTTGTTACAGGTTCTTTAGAATTATACAGTCCAAATGATAAATAATTACATTAACTCTCATTGTTAAAATTAATTCTACTTTCCTTTTTGATGCTCGGTATAGTCTCGAATTGTATAGAAACAGTTATGCAGCAGAAAAGATTTTACTTGGGACTTAAACTTTTCTATTGAATTTAATCGTTTAATGTCTTCTGGCAAAGTGTTGTAGAGTAATGTACATGAATTGTATGTGAATTTTTTGTAGTGAGCTGTTGATACTGCCACCTGGTGAATATGATTACTACGTCGTGTGTTATACTTATAGACATCGGCGTTTGCTGAAAATATATTCCCGTCCTTAAGTAAGTCATTTTTGACAAAATTATTAATTCGTAAATCAGGAGACAAGGTAATGGTAAAATTCCTAGATTAATAAAGAGTGACTTACAAGAATCACGTGGGTTGGATTTACTTATTATTTGTACAATTCTTTTTTGTAATCTGAAAGTCTGTGAACTATAAGATGTGTTTCCCCAAAATATTATGCCATATCTCAGGCGGGAGTGAACATTGGCAAAATATACACAACGAGCTGTATGAAGGCTGACGGAATTTGAAAGAATTCTGAACGCGTAGCATAATGAGCTTAATTTTGTGTTCAATTCATTTAAGTGGGCATTCCATTTGAGGTTTGACTGAATTGATAGACCTAAAAATTTTGTTACATTAACATCAGTCAATGGCACACCGTTCATTTTCAATGAAGTACAGAATTTTTTATTTGATATGGAAAACTGCATTGAAACTGTTTTATTTTCATTTACTTTTAATTTGTTATTACGGAACCAATTTGAAACGTCTGATATTGTACTATTTACGGTTTCTTTGTTGCAAAGAATATTTGTATCATCCGCAAAGAGAACTGTTCTTCCGTTTCGAATCGCTAAGGGCATGTCATTTACGTATAATAGGAAGAGAATAGGGCCTAAAATCGATCCTTGCGGGACTCCACGTACAATTGGCAAAGAACCGGAAAGGTGTGTACATAAGGTTCCATCATTCCAGTAAGGTATTTCTACTCTCTGAGATCGTTGTTTAAGGTTGCAACTACCCTCGGGTCTTCGGTTGGGCGCCTCAGACGGGTAGCCGGCCCGCTCAGTCGACAGATTACCTGAAACGGCGAAGATGGAGGAAGCCGGTGGCCTAGGTTGAATGAGAAGTCAAACATGTGAATTTAGAACAAGTTGAATTTATTCATTAAAAAAAAGAAAACGCTAATGGTCTGGTGATGATAACTCTGGCGAGCATGCCCCCAAAATCGAAATAAAACAAAAAAATGAAATGTCATGCACATAAGAGAACAAAAAATTACAAAGTGATTACAATCAGATGAAACTCTTCTTCGCGCGCGAATTCCCGCTTGACGGCCATGCGCGGCCGGGAACTCCTCTTCGTCGCCCGGTCGAGAGGAAGTCAACACTGATTGTCTGATGTACTGTTCACACCTCTCGATCGCGGGTACGACATAAGACACTCAAACAGAAAATACCTCTGTTAGGCGGCCTGCGCCACCCACTGAAGTTGAACGACCTCAGGTCAGCTGGCTGCGAGGTTCGTGGCGAGCGAGGGGCGCCGCTCGGAAAATGTAGGTCAGATCAGGTACTTGCGAGGGTAGCGGCCAAGGCGGCCGGAACACAAAAGCGCCGTCTGCTCGCTGCGGTGAATGGGTCAGCACAGTTCATTCACTGACACGGTCGGTTCATTCCCGGTCGATCTCACAATACTTTGATACTAATGAGCCCGTGAATTATCGCACAAATTCACTAAGGAAAAGAGAGTCTCGAGTTCGCACGTAAATCGGACGTAATATAATACGAATTGCTGTCAAATGTTCATAATACTGTTCTGCGGCCTGCGTTCGTCACAGAAGTCTTGTACCCAAACTCTACAAGAAACTTAATAATTTTTCTAAGTCCATCGAACCGAACGCCACAACAGAATATAACAGGTTCCCCCCTGCGGCCGCCACTTGCGTCCGATTCTGAACACAGCTCCCCAGCTTCTCTTTTGTGCCTCGTCGCTCCAAGTTTTAGGAAACCTCGTTCCCCCTACCAAAATTATCCCTGTGACTCTGGAATATTCTAGAACAAACCCGAATTCTGGTTGCTATTGGCGAAAGGGTACTGCGCATTAGATATTTTCTGCCCAATCAGAGGATGTTTTCGAGGCCGAGAAAAGAGTGAGAGAGGGGCTGGTTATCGCTCCCTCTCGCTTTAATTTTGCGTCGAAAAGGGGCAGTTATTAACGACCGGGGGGGTGTGAGGGGCTAGGAATCTCTAGGGAGGTTGACGGAAGAGTTCCAGGCGTCGTGGAAAAATACTGAAGGGGTCGTGTGCAGAGCGGCTACCCAGAGTTGGGGCACACGTGTCCGCGACGAATTATGGAGCGAAGGGTGCCGACACCGTGGCGCCTCGCCTGGCCCTCGGGTCGCCCCCGTGGCGCCTCGCATCTCTCGCGTCGCCGCCTGCGTGGAGTTATTTTGCGGCAGAATAAACTTGAATCTATTCGGTATCACTACAAGGTACGAACATAGCCAATCTAGAGCAATACCACGGATTCCAAACGAAGGTAATTTTGAAAGCAAAATGTTATGATCAATGACGTCAAAAGCTTTTGAAAGATCTAAAAATATTCCAATAGTTGCTTCGTTTTGATCCAATGATGAGGCAACATCCTTAAGAAAAGGAAAAATGGCTGTTTCCGTAGATTTTGATTTCCGGAATCCATGTTGGCAATTTGAAAACGCGTCGTGTTTATTGAGAAAGGTTTCCATTCGCACATAAAAAAGTCGCTCTAAATACAAGAGTTTAGAAATCGAGATCAGCAGAATGTGGGGCGTAAAAGCACAGGTCGTCCCGATAGTTTTCGGAGTTTGGGGATTTGTTCCGCAAACTCTGTGTAAGAACTTGTCTAAACTCCCACAGCCCACATTTTGCGCAAAGTTTTGTAGAGACACCGACAGTCCCTAGATCTATGTCTTAGGTAGCTGGTTGCAACCTGGAGTTGATTTTATATTTAACCGACCCATAACATCTTTGGTCGTGATATAGAGGAATAAGAAGAAGAAGAAGAAGTTTATTATCTTGCAAATGGACTGTTGTCCGGTGGCAAGTTGCAAATACAATAATTGTAGACAAGATTCAAAATGTAATACAATAGTAAAACAAGTTTATTATAATAATGAACAGAAATATTAATAATACAATAATTAATAATACAAGAGTACTCCCAGTTTTTATACAATTAAGAATTCTGAAATTAAACAGTACCTTACAAGTAATACAATAGTTATTTATGTGTCTACGGCGCCAAGTAGACGCCCTCGCCTCGAGGGCGACCCCCTAACCCAAGAGCCCCCGGCCCGAGGGGTCGGATGCCGTCCGTGGTGCATACAAAACCTTACGGCTTACGTAGAAAACGTACCTTACGGCTTACGTTGATGCGTACGATTTTTTGTACTTTTTTTTTAAATTACAAATATAAACAAGTTTTCCAAAACGAAATTAAATATTATAATTGCAGTTAAGTTTTTATTTACAAATGTAAATGATGTGAAATTCCAAAGTACGAGCAAATTTGTAATTTATTATTAGGTATTTTGTAGTTTCATATAAGTAAGACGTAATGTTTTCGTTAAATTTCTTGTAAAAACAGCGTAAAATGCACTTATTAAGGTGGCATAAGTCCGATTTTCACGGTTAATTCTGAATTTTCAAAAATTGCAAAAGTTAGAATTTTATTCGGCGTCTTCCTCCAACTACAAAATTGCAGATAGAGATTCTTCCTTCAAATAAAATTTGTTCTTCATAATGAGTTCTTTCTTTAAGGTCATGTAAATTTTTTTGAAAATTTTAGTAGTTTTCGCGCAAAATTGCGTGTAATTGGAGCAATTTTTAAAAAAAATACTAAAACAAGATTTTCTCAAACATAGGTCCAAATTTTTTCTTTAAACTTTTGGTATGGATAGTGCTAAATGTATCTATGAGACGACATAAAATCCATATTGGTCTATTTCTTTGTGTTTTTCAAAACATATAATTTTTTGACTTCTTTCTCACGTCGGTAACATTTACATTAGTGGCGATTTCTTTACAATATTATATTTAAGAGTTCAAATGTTTTAAATAATGTCAAAAAAGGTGTCTCAAAAAATGAGTTTTCTGTGAAAACTAGCTCAAAATTCGGCATTTTCAGAAGAGCTCAAACTCTATTTTCTCATAGATGGCTCCAAATATTTTCTTCAAAATTTTGGGACGGATAGTGCTAATTGCTCACTTTAAAATGATGTAAAGTTCATTTTGGGAATTTTTTTGTTTTTTCAAAAATTACACAAATATATATTGTTTTTGAAAGATCTCGCACATCTTTCATATGCACATTACCAGCAATTTGGAAACACTATTGTATTTGTGAGTCAATGTGTATCAAATTACTTGAAATGAAGTTTTTTCAAAACTCAAAATTGTTCTGAGAAAATAAGGTTCAAATTTCGCATTTTTAGTAGCGCTTAAACGTCATTGTCTTAAAAACGGTTATCAATTTTTAAAGTAAAATTGCCATATAGGACGAGGTTTTTGTGTTCTTTAATATTCTAAAATTAATATTTCTTTTCTACCATTAAGAAACCAAAAACTTAATGAAATGTCGAAAAAAACTAGTGTTGTTACAGAATGGCACGGACTTTCCCGTATTAATTTTCAATTTCCTTAGGTCTTCGCTAGCTATTTGGAATTGCTACATACTCTTTCTTGTCAGCTGCCATCTATCACCTCCAAAAGTACATTTTTTTGTCATTTTCTTAATTTTTCAGTTTCCTATTGGTAGTACGGAAATATGAATTTTAGAATATTATAGAACACAAAAACTTCGTCCTATATGGCAGTTTTCCTTTAAAAATTTGTAGCCGTTTTTAAGACAATTGCGTTTTAGCGCTACTAAAAATGCAAAATTTGAAGCTCATTTTCACAGAAATGTTTTGAGTTTTCAAAGTACTTTATTTGACGTTATTTGAAGCATTTACACTCACAAATATAATAATCTTTACAAATTGATGGTAATGGTCATATTAAAGATGTGAAAGATTTTTCAAAAATTACATTAATATAATTCTTGAATAAACAAAAGAAAACTCAAAATAAACTTTACGTCAAATTAAAGAGTGTAATTAGGACTATCCCTTAAAAAAGTTTCAAGAAAAAATTTGCAGCCATATATGAGAAAATGGCGTTTGAGCGTTTCTGAAAATGCGGACGTTTGAGCTACTTTTCACAGAAAACGGTAAATATAATAATGTAAAAAAAATCGCCGCTAATGTAAATATTAACGGCGTGAGAGACAAATCAAAAAAACAAGTTTTGCAATTTTTGAAAAACAAAAAAATACCTTAAAATTAAACTTTACGTCATATTAAAATGTGCAATTAACACTATCCGATCGAAAAGTTTGAAATTTTTTTTTATCCATTTATGAGAAAATGGCGTTTGAGCGTTTCTGAAAATGCGGAAATTTCAGCTAGTTTTCTTATAAAACGGTTGTGTTTTCGATCAACTTTACTTGACATTATTTAAAGCACACGTACTCATAAATATAATAATGTGAACAATTCGCCGCTAGTGTAAATATTTGCGACGTGAGAGACAAGTCAAAAAATTATATTTTTGCAATTTTTGAAAAAAACAAAAGAATACAGCAATATGGCGTTTCGTCATTTCGTAGGGTACATTTAGCACTATCTCTACCGAGAGTTTAAAGAAAAAATTTGGCGCCGTTTTTGAGAAAATCTAGTTTTGTAATTTTTTAAAATTGCATATATTGCACGCAATATTGCGCGGAAACTACTAAAATTTTCAAAACAATGTACATGACCTTAAACATTTTGGAGAGCACATTTTATTTGAAGGAAAAATATCTATCTTCAATTTTTGTAGTTGGAGAAAGATGCCGAAAAAAATTCAAACTTTCAGAATTTTCAAAAATTCAGAGTTATTCGTGAAAATCGGACCTATGCCACCTAAATAAGTGTATTTTACTCTGTTCATACAAGAAATTTAAAGAAAAAATTTGGAGCCGTTTTTGAGAAAATTTCGAAAATATCCGGCGGGCTTCACCTATAGTACCCCCAAATTTCGAAGAATCTTTTTCAAAATCTCAAAGCATTGACTAGAACCATATCGACCGGGGAATATCCTTTTTGGAAGAAATCGTATTTATGGTTTAGGCGCTAGCAGTGTTCACAGACGGACGGACAGACGGACGTTTCCCTTTCAATTGGTTTTTCGATATCAAGGACCCACAAAAGAGGATTTCTAGCTACACCACGTGTTAGGGGATATTTTTTCTTAATTTAGCAACTGGTTTTATCCACTTTTTCATTATCACGGCCTGGCCATGAATTTTTTTCCGCCGAAAATTCGCCATTTTTTCGCGCAGCATTTCATAACTTTTCATATACTATGTATATCACTCCGTGTATACGTAACAGAAGTGAGGGATATTTGAGGACAGACCAAAGACGCCACGGAAGTCTACGACATTCGCCACGAAGGACGAGATCACCCGAGAAGCACGAAGACCGTGCGAAGACATTGTTTGTAAGCAACAAAGGTATTTTCTCGATTTAACGGAAAAGAACTTGAATAGTTTCAAAATAATCATTTATATGAAATTAAAACTAACTGATATGTAGTCGTATGTTGGTACCCGGGAATCATGATATTCATAACGTCAAATGTAGTTAATATTAGCCGGCATAATAGCAACATTTGAAATGATAAATTAGTATTACGTTATTTATATTAAGCATGAGCAAGGTTGGTAATATTAACAAAAATATATTTTCCCGCAAGGCCCCAAATTGGAAAAATATATTCCAACACATCAATATGCTGCTGAACAGAAGTGGTGTAAGTCAAGTCATAATTCTGAGAAAAACATGTTTATTAAATTTAAAATAAAAAAAAAATATACATGTTTATGAATTTAAAATATACCTCTAAGATGAGCAAATATTTCATGGAAATAGTCATTTATTAAATGAATCATTACACACACTGATAAGAAAATGATTCATTTCAAACTTATTTTTATATATAAATTGAACAATTTGACGAAAAAAATTTACTTGCAAAGTTTCCACGCTTAAAGTACTTTTAGCTTGATTCTAAAAGCTAGCCTTAGCTTTGGTACTTGATGCTTACTCTTAAAGGTGAAAGCTTTAAATAGCAAGGCGAAAGAATATTTTTTTTAAAAATATTAGAGAGACTTTTCTATGTGCGAATGGAAACCTTTCTCAATAAACACGACGCGTTTTCAAATTGCCAACATGGATTCCGGAAATCAAAATCTACGGAAACAGCCATTTTTTCTTTTCTTAAGGATGTTGCCTCATCATTGGATCAAAACGAAGCAACTATTGGAATATTTTTAGATCTTTCAAAAGCTTTTGACGTCATTGATCATAACATTTTACTTTCAAAATTACCTTCATATGGAATCCGTGGTATTGCTCTAGATTGGCTATGTTCGTACCTTAAACTACGATCTCAGAGAGTAGAAATACCTTACTGGAATGATGGAACTTTATGTACACACCTTTCCGGTTCTTTGCGAATTGCACGTAGAGTCCCGCAAGGATCGATTTTAGGCCCTATTCTCTTCCTATTATACGTAAATGACATGCCCTTAGCGATTCGAAACGGAAGAATAGTTCTCTTTGCGGATGATACAAATATTCTTTGCAACAAAGAAACCGTATATAGTACAATATCAGACGTTTCAAATTGGTTCCGTAATAACAAATTAATAGTAAATGAAAAGAAAACTGTTTCAATGCAGTTTTCCATATCAAATAAAAAAATCTGTACTCCATTGAAAATGAACGGTGTGCCATTGACTGATGTTAATGTAACAAAATTTTTAGGTCTATCAATTCAGTCAAACCTCAAATCGAATGCCCACTTAAATGAATTGAACACAAAATTAGGTTCATTATGCTCCGCGTTCAGAATTCTTTCAAATTCCATCAGCATTCATACAGCTCGTTGTGTATATTTTGCCAATGTTAACTCCCGCCTGAGATATGGCATAATATTCTGGGGAAACACATCTTATAGCTCCCAGACTTTCAGATTACAAATATGAATTGTACGAATAATAAGCAAATCCAACTCACGTGATTCTTGTAAGTCACTCTTTATTAATCTAGGAATTTTACCATTACCTTGTCTCCTGATTTACGAATCAGTAGTTTTTGTCAAAAATGACTTAAGGGCGGGAATATATTTTCAGCAAACGCCGATGTCTATAAGTATAACACACGACGTAGTAATCATATTCACCAAGTGGTAGTATCAACAGCTCACTACAAAAAATTCACATACAATTCATGTACATTACTCTACAACACTTTGCCAGAAGACATTAAACGATTAAATTCGATAGAAAAGTTCAAGTCCCAAGTAAAACCTTTTCTGCTGCATAACTGTTTCTATACAATTCGAGACTATACCGAACATCAAAAAGGAAAGTAGCCTTAATTTTAACAATGATAGTTAATGTAATTATTTATCATTTGGACTGTACAATTCTAAAGAACCTGTAACAAGTATTGTATCACAGTTTCTGGGTTGATGGCCCCCATCTCGATCAGGTTTTTCGTCCAGTTTCCCTGATCCATGAGCAAACGCTGAGATGGTCCCTTGTTTTGCTTCTGGACATAAATGTAACTTCATTCTTTGTGCACGTCTTCTGAATTACAGTGGGAAATATTTTTATCCAAATTATCGTTTTCCATATTATCGCGGCAAAAATATTATTCTTTCATGACGAACATGAGGGTTCAGGGCAGGAATTTATAGCTAATTTACCTTTGAAAATATATTTTATTATATAGGAGCGAATATTTTGTCAACAAAACTCGAAAAAACCTCTCTTTTTTGTATTCAAACTTCGACTAGAATATGGTTATCACAGAATTATGAAAACGTGCACGAAATTCACTTCTCCCCATAGCTCGTCACACGCAGTTTTTAACTGTTTTTGACGTAAATAAATAAATAAAAACCACCTTCCGTAGCTTTGTTAGTTTTTGTGAGAATTTACACAGGAACTTCACAATATTCTTTCATTTTGTACGAACTAATCAGTCCTCGGATACACACGCTGTTTTGTTTATCTGACGTCATATTGATAAACGAGGCAAATTTGTCTTTCATTTAGACTCCCCCCTCCCGAAAAAATATAAACTGTTTCGAATTCTAGTTGGATTCAGCAACGAGCTAGTAAGCCGTACGGTTTTGTATGCACCACGGGCGGCATCCGACCCCTCGGGCCGGAGGCTCTTGGGTTAGGGGGTCGCCCTCGAGGCGAGGGCATCTACTTGGCGCCGTAGACACATAAATAACTATTGTATTACTTGTAAGGTACTGTTTAATTTCAGAATTCTTAATTGTATAAAAACTGGGAGTACTCTTGTATTATTAATTGTTGTATTATTAATATTATTATTTATTATTATAATAATCTTATTTTACTATTGTATTACATTTTGAATATTGTCTAAGATTATTGTATTTGTAACTTGCCACCGGACAACAGTCCATTTTGCAAGGTAATAAACTTCTTCTTCTTATTATTATTATTATTATTTTTATTATTATTATTATTATTATTATTATTATTATTATTATTATTATTATTATTATTATTATTAAAACGAGGCGTTTCTTTCGTCCATTGGAGATGTACTTCACTCTTGTTTGGAAGTCACCGCTTCTCTACAGGTTCAAGAAACTATTTCAACATCTACTTCAGTATGTTTTACTTTGTGCCTCAAATATTCCACGTATATCAGAAGTGTCAGCTCAGCATCATTATTTATTATGTACCAAGCACAACAGAGTATTGGCATGTAAATTACGATCAACGCAAAAAATCATCCTGAAAAATAATTACCTGGATATCATCTCTATTTTCTTCGTCAGTAAGACTGTCTACATCCGGAGGTATTATTATAACAATCACATCTCTATTTTCTTGTTCTTTGGTATCCAATTCTGCTAAAATAGATTAGATTTCCGCAGTTGTTGAATAATATTTCTGATCCATTTATAAAATTGTGCACATAAAATGTAATTTTTCTAATCGAATTTGTACAGGCAATGTTATCAGCTTCTAGTTTAAAGAACTGTGGACGATATCATTATCATCCCGGAATTCGAGCCGGGAGAAATGAAAACTTGCACATACCGCCAATCGCCCAAAGAGCAATTTAGCCTGTCGTGAGGTGCTGCAGTGTGTTCCCAAAGATGCGTTTGCGCAACTTTATGTGTAACATTACAAAATTAGCACCGAAGGAAAATTTTAATGGAACATTTTCATGTCACGTTGTTTCAGATACATCAACAAGTCATAAAAGTAAAGATATATTGAAAATATTAATTTGAATATTTTTTGTGAAGTAATAAGAAATACATCTGAAAATTAGTGACACGTCACATATTTAAAAAATCTGTAATTTTTTGTAAAATGATAGCTTTTTAATAAAACATTATAACCAAAACTACATATTGTTCGAAAACGTTTAAAACAATACCATATTTAAGTTAACAATTGAAGAAAATGAGATCGAAAAAAATTTTGCGTTCACACATCAGTGGGACTTAATGGGTTAACATCATACTCTTTCCGAAAATTTTCCGATACGTTGTTTATTTCCGAAACTTCCTCCAACGAAACTCTCAGAACAGTCAATAAACTAAAAAATAAATATTCACCTGGTTTAGAAGAATTTCCGGATTGTTTATTAAACACTTCTATTAAACACTATGCTCAAGAATATTTCCAGATATTTTCAAAATAGCAAAAGTAAAGCCACTTTTTAAAAAAGGGAACAAAAATGAAATTCAAAATTACCGGTCAATTTCTTTTTTGTCAGTTTCCTCATAAATATTATAGAGGCTATTCTAAACGCGAATGGAAACTTTTCTCATGAAAAACGAAGCGTTTTTAGAGTCACAACACGGATTTGAAAACCAAAATCTACGGAAACTCACATTTTTTTCTTTTCTTAAAGATGTTGCTTCATCAATGGACCAAAATCAAGCACCGATTGGAATAGTTTTAGATCTTTTGAAAGCTTTTGACGTTATTGACCATAACATCTTGCTCTCAAAATTACCTTCGTATGGAATTCGTGGTATTGCCCTAGATTGGATAACTTCGTACCTTAAACATCGCACTCAAAGAGTAGATATACCGTACTGGCACGAAAGGACTTTATTTACTTATCTTTCCAATTCTTTGCCAATTGAGCATGGGGTCCCGCAAGGTTCGATCTTAGGTCATATCCTCTTTCTGTTATACGTAGACGATATGCCCTCGTTTATTAAAAATGGAAGGACAGTTCTGTTTGTCGATGACACGAATATTCTTTACAAAAACGAAGCAATAAGTAGTACGATTTCAGAAGTTTCAAATTGGTTTCGTAATAACAAATTAATGGTTAGCCTAACGAAAGAAAAAGGTTTTAATGAATTTTTGCATCTTAAATCAGCAATCACATGTTCCATTGAAAATGAACAATATGCTATTAGCTGATGTTAAGGTAAGCAAATTTCTAGGTCTCTAAATTTAGTCAAACTCAAATGAAATGTACATATAACAGAATTAAACACTAAATTAAGTTACGCATTATGTTATTATTACACATTGAGTTACGCATAATATTATGCTAAATTATGTTACGCATTCTTTCAAATTCTGTCAGCCTTCATGCAGCTCCATGCGTGTATTTTGCAAATGTACATTCCCGCCTGAGATGCCGCCGAATGATGCGATCGATTGCGCCACTATAGTGTTACGAAATGAAAATTATTAACGCAAATCTTTTAAGCAAACTGTGTTTTGACTTCTTTACTTGTAGTTTCTTGTATCATGGATGTCTTTCGTCACGGTTTCTTGCTAGTTAAATAACAATTGTATACATCATTCTTATAAAAGCGAGAACTCGTCTTTGAATTGACTCGCCTATTCTCTTCTTCAAGGTGGTATCTCAAATATACTGTGACAGAGAATTAGAAGTGAATGGGTCCAGTTTTGGTTGCATCTATTTTTCAATTAATTTACTAATACTATTTTAAGGTGATTATTTTTCTGTTAGTATTCCGTGTGCAATCTGTTTCACATAAATCTACCCAAATGCGTTACTCACAAGTTGGATGCAATCCTTGGCAACACTGCCCACAAAAACAAATAAGTTGAAGTTGTACAAGTAGATTTACGCGAAGGTCGATAGAAATGATTAATTTGAACACGAATTTCAAGAATTATCTTGTAAGAACTGTTGTGTCAGCTTGGGTAAATATTTTCACAACAAAACAGTACAGTGGTAAGTAAACACTTTTGGTATGTCTCTAACTTTCATATGAAACGAAATATGTAATATTGCCCAGACAGGCATACATCGTTGCATTTATGATGTTTAGATCAACGTTTAATTATTTCAAGTTAAGAGTAAGCGTTCTGATTATACTGTATTTAGAGTATTTTGGTATCACAGCATGCCAATAGTTTATAAATAGAAAATCCTACGAATCATGTGTTTAAATCCATGACATTTTGTTGAAATGTGGAGAAGCACTTCTCTGAAATTCATCTGCCCTTATTTTTTATCATTACACTAATTACTAATTAACATTAAAATAATTACCAATTTGTTTTAAAATACATCATTGTATGAAAAAAAATACTACGTCGTACTAAATATTATTTTGATTGGCATCTAACTCACGAACCATGATTCATCCAGATATGTGGTTGGTCTCATATCGATATTTGGACTTCCCGTGTCATTTCATCCGCTGAATGTTTGTGCTTTTCTTCAATAAAAAACAAGTTTCTCGCATGGTAAAAATTGAAGGTCATCAAAATGTAGAAGTAAACTCTTGGGCATCATTTGTAATTAATTTCTTCGTAATTAAACCATGAAACTCTATTATAAAATAACCATCATATTCATAAGAGTTCTGGGAATAACTGATAAAAAATTCACATGTCTAAAATCAACCCAACTGAAGCTATCGTTGATAAAACATGTTAAATATTTGGGCATGAAACAGAAAGGACGAGCTGAAAATAACCCCGAGCTTCTACGTGAAGTGGCAACACATTTTGCGGTAGAAAACGTCTTATGGAAAATTGTATTGGACAGAAAGGGAGGGCCAGGGTTGGGCAAATAATTTAATTATAGTATTAAAATTCTTTGTAAATAAGTATTTAAATACATACTCAAAATACATTAGGTTTTGATTTGCTAAATACATACGCATTTAAAATACTCAAAATACAGTAAATAAAATAATTTTGCATTATACCTTTTTTATTGCAAGAATATATTGTTAAATTCAATTAGTAATTGACAGTCACAAATTTCTTAACAATAACTAACGTTTTGCTCAGACTGTTGAAATATGTTGTAAGAATACATATAAACAATTTCAAATATAAAATGATATAAAAAATGTGTCTAACACAAATAACCAGAATTTCCTTTTAAAATAACTAAATTTTCAAGCAAATCGTCACGAAATAAACGCCTAGTTGGCGAATGTATAATACGTGCAAAGGAAAACACATTCAACAGGTGTGGATGAACATAAAACTAGAGTTGTAACATACAAACACTTTTTTTTACTGTCGGATAATTTTTCTGTAGGTTTCATTTCTTTTTGTGGGATAATTGCCCAGCATTTTAATGATAAATTAACAAATATTTTTTTGAACTAATTATTTTTTCTTTCAGTATTATGCGTGCAATTTGTTTCATGTTTTAACCCAGATCGTTACTCGGAAGAAGCGGGGCGTCATCGTTGGCAACGCCGCCGTCAGAAACAAATGAACGTACGTTATACAACTAGATTCCCGGGAAGGGCTGCGGATTGATACGAATACAAATTTCAAAATTTATAAATATGGTTTTGATTTTATGTTATCTCTGTGTGAATATTTGGACGGCATAACATTCCAATGGTACGTGATCATTCTTTTAGTACATTTCATACTGATATAAAATGGAAATATATAGTGTTGCCAGAATATGCTTAAATGTTACGTTTGTGATGTCCTGGCAAATTTCTCGATTTTTTTGAAGTTAAGTGAAAGCATTTTGATTAACCTTTATTTGCGATATTTTTAAGTGTTACGGCATGTCAATGGCAGTATATTGTAAGTAGAAAATTCTAATAAAAGTTTAAATTTGTAACCTTTTGTTGAAATTTGAAGTAGTGTTCACGTACTGTGCCGTTTGGAACGGGTTTCAAGAACATTCATGTGAGTTTATTAATAGCCTGTAATTCTTACTTTTCATGTTAATAATATCAATTTCAGCTTTCAGGAAAGGCATGGTTAATTTTCACAAAATTATTCGCCAACTGTATACAAAGTAGAAGAAATTTGGTATTGCAAATCATTATGCCCTATTTGAGCAGAGATAGTTCTGCAACCCATCTTAATAGTATTCATAATGTAAATGGTTTCATTCAATTAGAACACTGTGTTTAAAAGTTTACTTTCTATTTTCTCAACTACGGCACTGCTTACACAGTGTAGAGAGTGTATTTTCTATATTGATGTAGATAATACTGATGCAACAAAATGTCTGCCAGTTGATACGCATAAGCCACATTTTCCCCAACCTAATTCAATCACAGAAATAGGCTATACGGTAAGATTTTATTTCTCATTTTTAAAATGAAACTTAAGTTGCCTGTTTTTTAGAGTTAATTTTTTATAATCTTGTATAATATTTTTTGATTTGTATAATATTTTAAATGATAAAGGGATCAATTTAAATATTAACAGATTTTTGCTGACATGAAGTTCACTAAGGGCCTATTTTCATTATTCACTTTTAATTTCATTTTTATTTATACTTTTTCTGCAATTTTTCACACTCCTGTTCAACAACTTGATAGTATTTTTCTTGTATCATAATGCTTTACTTATTTTTGTTTTAAATTGCTGTGCATTTTCTGCTCAATACATTATTTCTAATAGCTATTAATTTGTAATTATTTACTTCTTGGCACAAATATTGAGACTCAAGGAAAAAAATCATTATTTAGTATTAGGCCACACAGCAAGATTACATGACAAATTAAATGAACTAGTTGATTCACAAATTTTTGTTGTATGATTTTCCTAATATTTTTTACATATGCCAAGTTGTTTAGTTGTAAAGATATGTATTTTATCAGCAATGAAAAGTTGTATACAGAAAATAATGTTCTGTGAAAACTCTTTGTCAAAAAAGAAATGTTTTTTGATAAAAATCTCAAGAAAATATATGGCCAACTCATTTTTTGCTACTTAGCTAAAAAACAATAGAAGAAGAATTTCTTATTCACCTATAATCTAAATCCTGGCTTTCATTATACACAACTGATTCATCTCTGTATATAGTCTTCAATTATTAAAATAAGTATCATTAATTGCACATTATCTCTGACAACATAAGAACCATCACAAATATCAACCAGGCAGAGTTTGTGCTAGGTCTTTTAGACCCAGATCATTGTTTTGCTGGAGAGTTTTGTTTTACATAAGGTCACACAATACAGATCCACTGTGAGCTAGATTTGGCTATCTCTTCCAGACTCGTGTAAATAGATAAAGAGAATAGACACATCATTACACTAGATTTGAGTTATTTGTTTTGAGCAATGTATATAACTTTTTTAAAGTTGATGAACATATGCTGTCAACCTTTACTCATTTAAAGTAGATTGAGCATTTGAAGCAAAATGTCAGATTCATCAGTAGACCAATTTGAAAATACATCTGATGATGATATCAAATAATTATTATGTGAAAATACAAATTTTTGTTATTTTAGTGATAGTAGTAATACTATTCTATTGAGTAAAAGCCGAATTTCTGGTGCATTGACAAAATCATTTATTGATTTTAGCCTTTTAATATACCAAAAAACCGACGATTCAGAATGTTCCAGAAGCCCTTCATGAAACTTGGTGATGGCGAAAGGTTGCACAGGAAGCTTCCTTCTTACTAATTATTCTTCAACTCAGTGAATGCTAAGTTTCCATTTTATGAGTATTAGTACATCAGAGTTTTGAAAAGACAACATATTAAGGTAAAGTAAAAATGTGATTGAGCCTATGATACACCTGCGTAAGAAATATAGTTTCTGGTAACTACTTGCCACGTAAGATGGAGGGATAAATAATTGATAGGTATATTTTATACATGTCCATTAAAATTGGCAAAGTGATGCTTGCATATAACCAGCATTGTGAAGACACATATGGAACACAATATTTTTGGACACATATGGAAACCATGACATTAGAGGCAAACTGAAAAGGTGGCAAAATTTGTTCTGAATTGACTGAAGCCATCTTGGTTCATACTCATTAGTGAATGATCTACATAAATCTGAGATAGAACATTTAATTACAAAAGAACTGATAAACCATAATCAGATAAATATTGTTAACACACATTTTAACAGCCATGAAATGTCGAAGTTTTAATTTTAAGTTATTGGAAGTGGTAGGCCTATCACATCAATAAATAAAATAATACCTCATGATTCCCCATTGACCTTAAGATAGAACTCTTATACACAAAGCATCAGAAATAAGATCTAGAAACACACTAAATTTCTTCAAATGTTGAATGTGCAAGCAACTCTTATTTTAGAGAGAGTAGAAGAATTTCGTATGCAGAAAAATTTGATGTAATGAGTTATGTGTAAAAATCTTCTGAGAAAACTTTTATTTTTCTTCTATCAAACATTTTCACTAGTATCATCTTCCTTTCCCTTTTGGGTTTTTATCACAACCGGACACTGAAGCCTCTGCGACCATAGAAAGAAAATACACAACCATGCCTTCCTCTTGTTCAGACATGCCAGTATGATTCCAGCTTAATGCCAGGAGGGGAAAAAAGGAAAATATTGATGAAAAAAGCAGAAAAAGGCACAAATAAGGCAACATGCCAAAAAGAGTCATCAGAAACTAAAACAAGCAAAAAGAGGCAAAATGAAAATCCACTAAAACAACTCCAGAAGTACAATGAAGTGATTCTCATTCTCAAAAGTCGTAAAATCATAACAACAATAAAAAGGCATTTTGCCAAACTTTTGGGCTCTAGTGTTAAAATTACTTGCTTCAAGCATTTCATCCTGCATTTCCCAACTCGTGAAAATTTATTTAGTACAGGTTTTAATTCATTAATGGTAAAAGACACATTTTTTCATTACATATTGCTCAAAAGTTTCTGATATTACTTGAGAAATATATTAAATGATGTGAATATACAGTAATATGACTTTCATTTTGCAGATAAATTATATTCACCTTTGAAGAGAAGAAGGACCTACATGAATCTGAGATAAAACATTTATTTATAAAGGAAATGATAAATCATTATCATAGAAAATTGTAGTCCTTCATTTTCAGGACTGGGATTAGTAAGGTGAGTGGAAAAGCACTAACAGAAACAAAAGTCAGACGGACAACCAAATATGGGAAATTCTTTTAGTGTCCGATTGAAAATCAGTATATATTATATGAACATAATATAACTAAGAGTAATTAGTAAGCCATTGTAAAGAAAGTATATTATCTATTTCAAATAAAAAAGCTCAATTCACAACAATTTATTTGCATATGTTTTTCAGTGTTGTACTCAAGATCATTCATTATAATAATTCCTGGGTGGACTATAAGTGCGGGATGAAATCATTATTTCTACTTGAATAAGGATGAAGATAACATCAAGAACCTGTGGTCCTACAAAATAGATGAGTACAAAAGAATTATCATTGCATGAAATTCTTCCTGTGTAACCTATATTTAACATGATTATCAGTAGTGAACCAAAACTGGGGAGCTTCATCTGTCTTCAGCTTCTAGCAGAAACTGATGTCAGAAATTCACAAATATAGTTTTTACTAATTTTTTATAATAATGAATGTTATTCATATCTCAATTTAATACAACATAAATCAATGTATTTAAGGAAATAAAAATAAATGTTATAATGTTCAATAAGGAAAAATGCTTTAATAAGGAAAAATGTTCAGTAAGAAAATTGCCCAGTGGACACAACTAAAGACTCCTCAATAGAAAAATTCTGGTTATGCCACTGGTGATCAATTTGTGATAAATTTTGAAATCAATTTTTACTGCTAACCTTTAATTGGTATCGCTTTTCAAAACGTTTAATTGGTATCGCCGGTGTGTAATAGCGCACACGCTTAATTCCTATAATTCAACGTATTATTTGAACACATTGAACTAGTCTAAAAATTAACATTTGTTTTGTAAAGGTTTATGGTGATGCAAAACTTCCAGTTCGAGTCCCGGTCATGGCAGGATTTTTCACAAGATAATGGCATACACATTGGGGAACCGGGAAAAGTTTCCTCAAAAGCAAATGAGAGTCAATGGGCAGAGTGAGAACAAGTGTAGTGGAATATCATGGGGTTGGTGAGACAATACAAAGAAATTATGGGCTGAGGTGGCACAGGGCTTCAATTGATGTTACTGCAGTGTTTCTGAATGGGGGGTTCTAGTGTTTGAGTCCTGATGGTGGCAGGATATTTTTTACTAGCTAGATAGCTACAAAGAATTCAGCCACTTTCTGGAGAAGAATTCCTGCGGTTGGCTGCTCTGATAGGTAGTTTTCTCTGGTTTCTACAATGAACGCCAAGCTAATGCCGAAGTAGTACCCTAACAAACGTGCCATGCGGACCGCACGCGATCTTTCCTTCATCTCCCTTGTTCTATTGTACCCCTTATACACACTTACACTTACATGCATCACACTACAGCAAATGGCGGGAGACCAGTTGAGAACTAAGCTAGGGCAGTACTCCGGTTGTGGGAGATACCTGGTTGTGGAAAACATCTAGCCGAAGTGTAGATCGGCTCCGAATCTCATTATCCAGCGGCGGAAGATCATCGACACGTCCCGGGGAAACCATTCATTACACTTACAGGACAAACGGCAGCCGTTGACCTGCCTGGATACACCAAATAATCAATGGAAGGTAGGCACACCACTTGGAGAATTGCTTCATAATAAAAGCATTCATTGTTGGTTGTATTTGAATCGTTTTCAAATTCATGTTCATTCTCTTGCTCTTGTTTGGTTTCAAGATCATGACCATGATCTCTATAATTACATGTAATCTCACAGTTTTGGTATCACTATGCGGGGAAAAAAACAAACAACTTAACGTAATTCGTATCGGCAGTATCTCATACCACACCACACAAAAATGTTACATAACTCTAAAAAGATACCACTAGTGAAGCTCTAACTTTGTTCAGAGATAGATCTACTCTAAGAAGGTACTGAGCCGCTGGATGTGTAGTCATAACAATCAGTGATTGTTGCACAAGCGTGAACTTGCTGGCACAGTATGTTAGACCGCGGTACCAATTAAAGGTTAAAAAATAAATAAATAAATAAATAAATAAATAAATAAATATAAAAATCTACAATATAAATTATGGGAACTTCTTTTGTAGTTCATATACACTTATTCACTTTTTTAATGTTTACATGGATTTTGGCTTTAATGAACATCATTTCCTGTTGATTTATTGGAAGATTTTAATGATGACAATAATATCAATAAAGATAGAGCTTCTATTTCAGAATTATGTTAAAACTTGTTGTGTTTTACAATAACAGCTTGTACTCTCAAATGTGTATTGAACTGACACACAGATTGCGTCTGAGTAGCTAATTACTCAGTAATACTACATAGATACATTCCATAATTTAAAAAAATGATTAATGTGTTAGATTAATTGATATAAAAATTTTGTAGGCATTTTCAAAAATTCCCAAATAGACATTCAAAAAGCCAGTGCTTAAATTTTCTACAGAGGATGCTGGATTTGATAGTGGAAATTGTTCCAGCTGTGTGTCTAATGAATACAAATTTTCTCAACGTTTGACATTTTAAATTTAATGAAACAGATGCTGATTTTTTTTTTTTGTGTGTGTGTGTGTGTGTGTGTGTGTGTGCCAAGTAAATGAGGCAAACATTGCCATTTCATCGTATGGGTTTACCAACTCCTGTAGGAGTCCCTAATAATTTTGATGAAAAAAATGAGCAGGAAAAGAGAATCAATGAATTGCTGATTGCAAAAAGCACATAAGTCCACATTTAATGAAAAAGGAGTTAAAAGCAGAATTGCATACTTTTTTATATAGTTCTATCCCAGAGTATGCTAAAACAATCGAAGTTGCCATTTCCTACTGTACAAACAGAGTTAGGTAGTTTAAGGTGAGGTGGGAAATACTCGCAGACCTGCACATTGATAATTTTTCAGAGCATTTCTGTTTTTCTTTGTAAAAATAATTCACTAAAAATAAAACTCTTATGAGTTTCATATTTTGCATATCATTTCCATTGTTTTGTGAAGAAAATCTCTCATTTTCAACATCCCATATTGCCTTCCTAATGACATCTTAATTTCTTCTTAGCGAAAATTGCAAAAGTTCCAAATTTATTAACGTTGGCGGATGTTCAAATAAGATAATGTAAAATTTTTAAAAAATATAAGAAGGTAATTTTTGTGGAATTTTGCATGAAATATAGACAATTATTAATTTTAAAAAATGGCTCCACATTTTTTCTATCAATTTTCTCCTTGTATGTATTAAATGATTGGACAAAATCGATGCTCATTTCATTTCTGGCAAACTATTTTTGGAAATTGCATAATGTTAACATTGCAAAATTACAAATATGAAGACATAAATGTTTGTGTTGAATGAAATCTTTTGTAAAAAAAATGAGATTTTGAAATAAGTTCTTGTAAGGTTTTATGAAAAATTGAGCAGATTTTGCACAATTTCTGCTGGAAGTTAATGCATATTACAAAATCATTTTGTCAAAAACTTTTTCTTCAATTTGTTTTCATGAATTAAATAAAATATGCTGAAAAAATGTCATGGGCATCATTTTTGTTGAACTCTCTCAATTTTCAAAAATTGCAAACATTGGAAATAGTGTGAGAAATTATGTGCTGTTGAAGAATCACTACTTTTTTGGCAGATAAATATTGCAGAAATGTGGGTTGTAGTACTATCTTCAAATCTTTTATCTTCTATGACCACTTCAAAAGTTGTGTATGTGGCTATACTTAATTTACAATTTACAATGTAATGCTACACCTGAAAAAAATATGTTTCCCATATTTTTATTTTCAGTATCAAAGAAATGCAATGTCAGCTGGTCCCTGGTGAGCCATTAGTTTATCTTTTCGTTTGTCTTCTGAGTTAAATATTGCTACATTGGAATAAATATCACTGAAAATCATTCTGATTGTGTAGTTTGTACACGTCTTGTACATATAGTCAATAAGTCTGTGGATGAGAAATGCATGCTATGTTTGTAAAATCTAGATATAATACAATTAGTATTATTAGTATTTTGTGGAAAGTCAAATATCTGGAGTGTGTCAGAAGTAGAAAAGTTTGTGGGTGTGGGCAAATCAACATCAATTTTGTGACTTAAACATTTGAAGAGACTCTTGACATTTTGCTCTCGAATTTCAATTTGATTATCTAAATGCTAAATTACAAAGTGTTGTCCTTTACAATTTATTTAATGTGAATTAGTTATTCTGAGTTCGTACAATTGGATGATTCTCCAAAACGAGGGATTTATCTTGGGCAATTTCTACAAAGGGAAGGTAGTCTTTCATAATAATTACACACTAGATCTTAAATTTTAATATTTATTTTGCTTTTGGGATATTACAAAGCTCGCCTGGTAAATAAAAACAGATTCTTATTAAACAATTATCATCTATATTAGAATATTTCTTCTTTCATTTGTGCATCACGTTGAAATCTCAATATTTACAGTTCCTCATTCTCTCCAAATAGAACATATTTCCTCCTTCTTTGCAGTGCACTTCCACTTTGCACAATGCAAATAGGACTGGAAACAAGATTTACAAACAGGTGTATGATAAATGTGTACTAGCAATATTTCTTGGTCTTCCTATTTTTCATTGACCTGTGATTGTCCATTCCACTATTTCCTTTCGGAGCCTCCTGCTCTGCATTTTTTTGCAGATGGCCTATCCATTTTATTCGTTGGGCTTTAATAAATTATATTATATCTTCACCATTTATTAGATTTTCAATTTCTTGGTTGATTCTTATTCTCTATATGCCTGGAATCACTTGGATTGGACCATGTATTTTACATAATAGGTGCCTCTCAAATGTCCTAAGCAAATTGGCATCTTTTTCATTGAGGGTCCAGGCTTCTGAAACATATCTTACAATTGGACATATTAGTGTCACGCAAATTCTTGTCTTTATATCTCTTGCTATTAGTTTTGATCATAACAATTTTAAATTGGAACACTAGGCCTGCTATCCTTTTTTAATTCCTTCATTAATTTCAACTTCGATGTGATTTTTCTCATTCAATATAGTGTCCGAATAATCTCATATTGTGAGGCCTTGGCACAGAAAAAGTTGATAAATCTTGTTCTATTACGTAGTAAATTACTCAACATGTTATGTAGTCAAATTTCTCAAATAGTGAGCCCACGATACTGAAAAAGAGTTTTCTTGCTGTTTGTGAATATCATCAGCGCCTAAACCATACAGAGGATTTTTTTACAAAATTTACAAAAATTGCCCAACTGATCTGTCTTGACTCAAAGCTTTGCAATTTTGAAAAAAAATTCTTTAAAATGTAAAGGTACTTTACATGAAGCCCCAGGGACTTTTCAAAATTTTCTCAAAAATGGCTCCAAATTCTTTCTTTCTTTCTATGTTTATTTATTTTGAAATAATAGAGTAAACTACTCTTATATAGATGGCACAGGTCAGTTTTTCACTCTTAATTCTGAATTTTTGAAAATTTCAAAAGTTTGAAATTTTTTGGCTTATCCCTACTATTACAAATTTGAAGATATTTTTCCATCAAGTGAAATGTTTTCTCAATAATCAGTTCTTTCATTAAGATCAAGTACATTTTTCTAAAAATTGTAATAGTTTTCCTCCAATATTGCTTGGAATAAGTGCAAAGTTAAAAAATAACAAAAACAAGTTTTTCTCGAAAATGGCATCTATTTTTTCTTTTAACTTTTGGTATGGATACTGCTAAATTATTCTATGAGATGACTTTTCTTCTTCTCCTTCTCCTTCTTCTTCTCCTTCTTCTTCTTCTCCTTCTTCTTCTTCTCCTTCTTCTTCTTCTCCTTCTTCTTCTTCTTCTCCTTCTTCTTCTTCTTCTCCTTCTTCTTCTTCTCCTTCTTCTTCTTCTTCTTCTTCTCTTCTTCTCCTTCTTCTTCTTCTTCTTCTTCTTCTCCTCCTCCTTCTTCTCCTTCTTCTTCTTCTCCTTTTTCTTCTTCTTCTCCTTCTTCTTCTCCTTCTTCTTCTTCTTCTCCTTCTTCTTCTTCTCCTTCTTCTTCTCCTTCTTATTCTTCATCTTCTCCTTCTTCTTCTCCTCCTTCTTCTTATTCTAATTCTTATTCTTCTTCTTCTTCCTCTTCTTCTCTTCCTTTTCTTCTTCCTCTTCTTCTTCCTCTTCTTCTTCCTCTTCTTCTTCCTCTTCTTCTTCCTCTTCTCCTTCATCTTCTCCTTCTCCTTCTTTTTTCCCTCCCAAAACGACAAAAAATTAATATTATTGTTAATATTTACATTGGCGGCTATTTGATCACAATGCATATATATGTGCTTTAAATGATGTCTTATAAAGTTTCTCGACAGCTCAAAAGTTTTCCGTTAAGGTGAGCTCAAAATTCCGCATTTTCAGAAATGTGCCATTTCGATCAAAACGACTCAAATTTTTTCTTCGAAGTTTTCGTATGAATAGTATATATTGCGCTGTTTAAGGTGATATAAAATTCATTTTTCTGTATTTTGTTTGTTAAAAAATTACACAGATGTATTCTATCTAAATATATCCATTAATGGGCATATTTCCAGCAATTTGTATACATTATTGCATTTGTGAGTGGAATGACTGCCAATAAAGTTTTTTGAAAATTCCAAAGATTTCTGTGAAAAAGAGGTTCAAATTTCTCACCCTTAAACGTTTTCTCAAAAAAAAAAAACAGCTCCAAATTTTTCAACGAAAATTTCCTTACAGGACGAGGTTTTACTCTTCTGTAATATTCTTAAAGTAATGTTTCTGTTTAACGGTGAAGAAACCGAAAAAATTAGAACATTTCAAAAAAATATACTTTGGCCAGTTATAGATAGATAGATATTGTTTATTTAGCCTTCTCGGCTATTTTTACATAAAATACATATTTACATACATTGCTTACATTTATAAGTATACTCTCTGCAAATTATTTACACAATGAATTTTCTACTTTTATGTGTTTTATAATTAATTTTTCTTTTAAATTCTTTAATTTGTTCACAGTTTTTTTTATTTCTAATGGTAATTTATTATATAATTCAATTCCTTTGTCAAATAGTATATTTTTTACCTGTTCAGTTTTACTAAAATTAATTACTAAATGTTGTGCTTGTCTTGTTTCCCTTGTTTTATCTTTCACTCCTTGGATTTTGCTCACTAAATCTCCTGTTATTTGGTTTTTAATTAATTTAAAAATAAAAATTAGTGTCTTCTACTGAATTCTCTCTTTTATTGACATAAATTACAGAGTGTCTAGCATGTCTACCACTGGAGTATATCTATTGCATTGAATTATTGCCCTCATGGCTCTATTTTGTTGTATCTGAATTTCACTTTTTTGGGGTCCAACTAGTATTGTTGCTCAGTAATCAAAATATGGTGCATATGGATTTACATATCAAACATCTTGTATAGCCATTTATATATTGCCCAATTCTGTTTAACATATTAATCTTTTTCCCAGTTTTCTTTACTATATATTCTATATAATTGTTAAAATTTAATTTACTATCTATAATTACTCCGAAGTATTTCATTTTGTATACCCATTGTATTTCCTTTAAATGAGTTGTGAATAATTTTGTTTCTCTTTCTTCTATGTTTCTTCCACTATATAAAATTACAAATTTTGTCTTTTCTACATTCATTATTAATTTATTTACCCTTAGCCATTCTTGTACTGCAATAAATACACACTGCAGTTAAACCGTCAATTCCCAAACAAATTGTAGGAAAATTTTTGAGATATTTTCTTCCAAATATATTCAATTAGGTTACGTAGAACCGAAAAATTGAAATTTGGTGAAAAAATACTTGTTCGATTTTAGTTGGTGAGGGTGTCCCCTACAGGTGACATTGGGCATTGGAGATGCATGGTATGCATTAGGCTTCAAATAAAATTTTACTTGTTTCAACTTTAAAAAAAAATTATTTGTGGAATTCTTACCATTAATGAAAATGCAATGCTACTTTACATTTTGTGCATAATATTCTTGTGTGCTTGCGACAGTTTGCACACCTCTTCTGAGCACATTCTTCGTGCCTGTGTTCAGTGCTATCACCACTTGTTCCTTCGGGCACCGCTTTGCTACCAATCCAGAAGCAGGATTGCGATGAGACTGTTTTCCATACTTTCCACAATATGTCTGTACGATGAATCTCCTGAATTGAAAGTAATGGTACTTTCAGGTCCTATTTGTATAAATATATAAGCCAATCATTGTGACATGCAGCATCGCGGCCAAAAGAAAATAGGGGATGCCATCATTTTTTCCACATAGATTTACTGTAGATTTTGTACATTTTCGTCAAATATATCGGCCCTCCATTGTACCCATTGTATATACTTCTGAACACTTGTTGGACAATTGACGAGGATTTTGCTTCTTTTCCTGCTCACAGAACCAACTCTGTCTACTTTTCCATGGCAATTAGATGCCACAGTAATAATTTTGTTGTCATGCCAACGCATCACAGAAACGTAAATTTAGATGACAGAGCGCCACGAGATTCCTTTTTCAAATCTTCACGAGTTTTCACATCACATTTTTCAATACGACTACCCCTGACACTTCCTGTGCATCTAATGCCTTATTCAGAGAGGATCGATAGCAATATCAAACTTGTAAAGAAAACTGTCTAAATAGAAATTGTATAGAGCAAACTGAGGAGGTAACTTGCTTCCCAAATGTACCACCGCTGCCGATCCAAGCCCGTGTTCTGCCTGCAGGGTAGTTGTGTGCTCTTTGCACCTTGATACGGCTCAAATGCAATAAGATAGCCCTGTCGCGTTGCAGCGGACCAAAGCTTGTAGCCGAAACGAATGGACTTGCCGTGTATGTGCTGTTTGGCACTGTGTTTCTCATAGTACGGCACCATTGTTTCATCAATTGAAATGTTAGTGCAGCTCTATCCACAAAATATTTCTCGTTTGCCGACCACTTCCTATACGAGACTTGTTTTCTTTCATTTCTCTTGCGTTTCGTCTCACACGCTACCACTACATTATTTTCACTTTCTTCATCTGAAATATCGTGATCATCAAGTTGGGAGTGGACGTTAACTTCCACTGTTGATCGTAGCATTCGGCCACGCAGATTATTCATATTTGTTGAGGTCTGATCACCACTCTCTTCATCAGTGGCGGGGCCATCTTCTGGAGGAAATACACAACTTCATCAATGTCTCTTCATTATCATTCTCAAGAACCTCAAGAATTTCGTGCAGTTTCAACATGTAGGAAAATATAAGCAAGATTTCAACAGATTGGTCTTTGCCGAAATAAAGTTTTTATCTAACAAAGCATCCAACAAAATAACTATATTCACAGAGCTAATGGATGTTTTATTCTTTTCCGAATAAATGGTATTTCATGAATGAAAGATGCATTACAAATTATTGCGAGAGCAAAAATAATTGTTATACATTTAAATCAAAGAAATAAACTGCTATAAAAATACTCTAAAGATTGCAGAAAAATCTAGTCTACTTATATGTCAATGTACCCCTAATGCCCAATGTCACCTACAGGGGACACCTAAAACTTTTCAGCCAATATAAAGGAAACTATGTAAATGAAAAATTAAAGAATGCTGTTATTACATTCCTAACAATATAGAGAGCTGATGTAATTAATATAAATAATGTACTTAACGATTTACGTGTCATAATTTTGAGAGGAACCCGAAACCGACATCGACTCGAGCAAAAACGTTTGCTCATGTATACTCTTATGTTTTACACAAGCGTCTGAAAGCAGCAGACGCTCAGGTTTCGTTGTAGAGGTGTTCATAGAAGTCTAAATAAGCCGCCTGGCACACTATCAAATTTTTCAGAATCACAGGAACTGGTACAGGCCTCCGCAAAAGACTGTCCCCTGTAGGTGACGTTGGGAATTGACGGGTTAAATTCAATTTCCGCTTCTGTTTCTCCAATTACATACAATAACGTGTCGTCAGCAAATAACTGAGTTTTACAATCATTCGCAAATAATTTTATCATTTACTTGATTAAGTCATTTATGTACATTATAAACAATATGGTCCCAAAACTGACCCTTGTGGAAAACCTTAATCTATGCTTATTTCTTCTGATTTAATATTATTATATTTTACTTTTTGCTTTTTATTTATAAGATACGAAATAAACCACTTTTGAACGTCACCTTTG
Source organism: Acheta domesticus (assembly GCA_031308135.1). Taxonomy (NCBI): domain Eukaryota; kingdom Metazoa; phylum Arthropoda; class Insecta; order Orthoptera; family Gryllidae; genus Acheta; species Acheta domesticus. The sequence goes on from JAHLJT010008446.1 coordinate 215,012,410, forward strand.
ATACCGTATTTGTACATTTTCTAAATCAGCATTGACCTGTCAACCATTTCGAATGCCCTCTTAAGATCCACGAAAATAACATCTGCTTTCTTTCCTGTATCAATGTTAATTTTCTATTCATCTAAGACTGCTTGTATTGCAGTTTCACAGAATTGTTTTTCTCTGAATCCTGATTGTTCATTTCTTATAATTTTGTTTCTTTCAATATATGCATTTAACTGCTTCTCTTTACTTTTTCTTCTAATATTTTTTCATATGTGGGTAGTTTATTTATTGGCCTACATTCAGCTGCTGTCTTTGTGTTAGTCACTTTTGAAATTGGTATTACGGCGAAAGTTTTCTATGATTCCGGAAAGATCCATTTTTCTAATGAATTATTTATTATTTTCAAAAATACTGTTTCTAATATTTCATAATTTTCATTTAATGTTTTTGTTGCAATACCTTCGTCGGTTCCTTTTTTGCCTGTTAGTCCAAAGATATTTTTATGCAGTTCTTCCTTTCTGATCAATTTAAATTTATTAAATTCACCGTCACACTATTTTTCATTTTGCTTGTAAATATTCTGATTCCCTGCATCACCATTTTGTACTAATATATTATTGCTTCTTACGAAATAGTAATTGAATTTGTTAGCTATATTTTCTTTACTAATTTCATCAAATACAATATCTTTAGTCATTATATCACAGTTTTTACCTCCAGTTAATTTCTTAATTACCTTCCATAATTCTTTACTATTATTTTTGTTTTTTGATAGTATTATTATAATATTCTACTTTATTTTTCTAAATTAATTTAACTACATTATTTCTTATCTTCTTGTACTCTTCCCACTTGTCTGGTTCTCTCGTTATTTTAGCTGTTTTGTATACTTCATCTCTCTTGTTGCACAGAATTTTTATTTCTTTGCAATACCATTTTCTTTCATTCCATTCTGTGTGCACCTTCAACGTTTTAAATGGTGCCACCTCATTAAGGCTTTTACGACTGCTTTTACAAATTTCTCGCTAAACTTGTCTTTATTGTCATGTTTTAATTGTCTAGTATTACATTCTAATATTTCTCTAAATTAATCATCTTTAAAAATTCTATAGTCTCTTTTATGTATTTTAATTCTTTCTCTTTGAATTGTACCTTTATCTTTTAAATTTGACTTCACTATTACCCAGGCATGGTTGGTAACTTTTGGTGTGTTTTGTACTTCTACGTTTATGTTTACATTTGAGAATACTTGATAAATGATTGTCTGACTATTACTATCCACTCTTGTTGACTCTTTTACCAATTGGTTTAGTCCCAATGCTTTAAAACTATTTACTAACTTCTTATTGACGTAACTTTCTCTCAGTACATTTATATTAAAATCCCCCATTATTATGCAATTCTTAATTGTCAATATTTCTTCCACTTTGTTTGTAATATAGTCAATAAATTCGCTAACAGATGCATTTGGAGAGTGATAGACAGCAACTACCAAACCTCTGTATTCTTTACACAAAATATCTAACTTAACCATCCAACAGTTACTTTCTATATGGTCTACTTTAACATTCTCTATTTTAATATCTGTTCTCATGAATACTATTTCTCCCCCCGTGCTTTGATTCTGCGAATTACATCTGATACATCTATAGCCTTGTATTCCAATTTCCTCATCCTCTATATCTTCAGTTACTTGTGTCTCAGTGAACGCCATTAAGATAGGTTTATTTTGGGATTCATTTATGCATTTACTGATTTGATCGAAATTTGCCAAAAGACTTTGTACATTTAGTCAATTGTACAATTGTACATTTAATCAATTCTTTTCCTCCTTTCATTTATTATTCTTAAGTAAGTTGGACAATCTTTGTCTGTTGCTTCATGATCAGTCGAAAAGTCTGTTAATTTTAGTCTTCTATCCTTGTCTTCACAATTCACGCATTTTTAATTTAAGTTGCATCCTCTACTGTCATGATTACCAGCACATTCTATGCATACAATTTCTTTCTTACAATCTTCTTTAAAATGGTTAAAACCCCAACACTTGAAACATCCGACAAACACTTACAAATTCGTATATAGGACACCTCTCCCATCCTAAGTTTACTTTGCCCTTTTCCATTAACAAATTGAATATCCCTGCATCTGTCTCTAGAATAATATTACCTTTTTCCTCTTTTCTATTGCCTTTATCAGCATTATATCTTTTTATCACTTTCATGTTTGTCTTCTAATTCAAACTCCTCTTTTCCTACACCTATAATTTTAAGTTTAGGTTTAATATCCTTTGGAATGAAAACATCTACTTCTTTCTTTAAGTGTTCCTCTACTTTATTTTTCAATTGCTCTCTGCCTTTCTCATTATTACATTCAACAATCACTACTCCCTTATTTCCTTTCTTTATTTTAGATACCCCTACAGGAAGTTTATTAATATTAACATTTTCCCTGAGAGTTTGTTCAGTATTCTTACAATCTTGTGGTATGTTTCGTTTTATTAGTTTTTTTTCTTTGCTGGCTATTTCGGCATAAGTTACTGTTTGGGACTCCTTTTTATGAATATTTACATTTTTTATGGGAGCTGGCTAGAGTATTTGGCAAGTCCGAAAAGCTTGCCTAGACCAAGGAAAATAGAAAATTAACTAGTATGAGAATGTCTGTGTCATTCTGTACCACCACTAGTGATAAGTGTTCCATACTGGTCAGAGGAAATCTCGGAAAATGCATGTACTTGGTTTTTTGTTCATTTACGGTAAGTCCTGCTACTTTCGCCTCCTTTACCAAAAGGGCTTTCTTTTTTCTCCGAATTATGACTACGTCATCTGCATAGGCAATAAGCCGAGACAGTGTAAAGGTTATATCACCCCTTATGTACAATTTCCTGATTACGATTTCTAGCATGAGGTTAAATCGGGTTGCTGATAGTGGGTCACCTTGCCTTATCCCAGCTGAAATTTAAAAGGGATCCATTAGGTTTTCTTCTTTAATTATACCAGTTGTATACTTTAGGGGTCATTTTAACACTGACGTGTCCTTGTTACCACACGCCACTACATTTTAATCAATCTGATCAACCTATTTGGTATCCTTATTTCTTTCTTTCTATCAACTAATTAGGATCGGATGATTTTGTGTTGCAGCGTATTATTTAGAGCACATTATTAACTCCATCTAACGACTTCTGCCTTGCACACCTGACAATTTGCGGGACATTCATTCCAGTTTCGCGCCCTTTGTGTATGCAAGCACTAAGCCCGTAAAATTAGTTTCATCTTACCATATCTTTCTCGGTGTTCCCGCATATATTTTGCCAAGATCGAAAATATTCAATATTCCTTGTTTACGAATTCTTTTTGGCGGCGTACATGTTTTCCCCATTTTCTTTCATACGTAGTCGATTATTGCTGCATCTCTAGTTGGCCCCTTATTGCTTTACAAGGGTGTTCATCTTCTCTGGTGCAAGTGTTAACCAATCTAAAAATTTTACTTCTGAGGTATCTAAAATATATTTATTTTAGCATTCCGGTTTCAGATCCCGTTAGTGATATAGATAGTTCCATGTACCATAAGGTTTGGTGAGTCCGATCAATAATTTAAGATTAATTACGAAATATGACATATTTTATCGTATCTCATTATCGTTTGGAATGAATAATGACTAAACCTTGAAGGAAGGTTACACTTACATGAAATTAATTTACATTTATAGTTTACATCTTATTTTTTAATATTTTTTCTGATCGATTTTACCCCGCAGGGTGGTGTGATTTCGATCACATACGTATTTGTGCTTTCAAACCGGATTTAGCCTTCCTATGTTTGAATCCGATCATTATTTGGGTTTTGTAAACATTAATTTTTGGGTTCACTGCAAGAAAAAAAATCGTCACATTTACAAACAGTTGAAATTCAACGTATAAACTGACTTATCGTTGTCATGAAAGTTTTGGAAAAGAAAATACATAAAGTAATTAATTTACGTACAAATAACATGATCACCAATAATGAATTTAGGACCTTGTAATTTCCGTGAATATGATAATAAAATGTGAATGAACCAAGATTCAAACGTTGCAAGATCAAACTAGCCACTCTGGTTTCTGTTGTAACCTGCACCAGTGACGCCGCCTTCAGTCAAAGTATCGTAAAGATGATTTGCCTTATAAACAGAATAGAGTGGAAGCACTGTGCAATCAGCTGCAGCTGCGAACATTACATTGTTACTGGTCTTAGAGGTATCCACTATCCGCTGTTGCTTCTAACTTTACAATGATTTTCACTTGAGTCGTCACTAAAGTTTGTTTATCATAGTTTATTGTATTAGTGGGAAGAATTCCGTCCAAGGATACTTCAAGGTTCCTAAAATAATTCCTCATAATAGCACGGATTATTGCTGCTATTGCTCTTTTTACGATTTTTTCCATTCTGGTAATGTGTTCCTTATTTCTCATCAGATATCCTCTTACGCATGCAGGACCTGGATGAGTGTCATGAAATTGCTTTTCAACCCGGCCTTTTCTATTCAGATAAGCTTGAACACTATATCTGACATCTGAGTTCCTTTTAGGAAATCTCTGGTTTGTACAACAAAAAAATTACTTGACCAGGCTTTTCTCCTCAAAGGAAGTTAATGCTGCTTGGTCACCTATTTTATGTGTGTACTTTGTTTTAAGTTTGTCATTTAATTTTGGTTAAGGAATGAATGCCGTATTGTTCAGAAGCTTTTTTATATTTCATTTACCTGCATTTGACTTTGCTTTTTGTATTACCGTACCAAAACATTCCTAAATTCTATTTCTACAAAATGTTTCAGTTCTTTTACTCGAACAGTGAAATGATGAAAGTACTAGAATACTTTTCCTACAATTGAATCGATAATTGTTGAAAGGCACTAAGTCCTAATTTTAAAATTGTTGGTAGAGTAGAAAAAACTATTTTTGGTCTATAATTTAAGAAATGTGCTATTTTTTCTGTTACTTCTCTGTTAGGATCCAATTTTTTCTCTTTAAAGAGATATCCAATTGCACGTGTATACAATTTTTAAATGTTGCTTTCGTGTTTTGGACTTAGTGCTTTTCAACATTAATCAAGGTTTTCGCAAAACAGTTTTCATTAAAATCTTGGGATAATCTTTCCCAATTTGGGGGACGCAGCGCATTGTACTCGTCTTTTGCCTTGAAACCAACCTGTGAATAAGTACTGCCGTTCCGCACCTTGCTCATACCAACTTAAGTAAACGTACTTATATTTGTATTCATGTGAAAAGAATCTAACCTAACCTAACCTTGTAGTATATCGTTATTTTCTCTAACGTAAAGGAACAATTATAAAATGTGCTTACAAAACATAGTTAAAAATTATAAAAATACTTTACTTAAAATAATACAAGTTTCAAAAAGCAATATTGCAATGTTCAACGAGAAACAGAAATGGATCTCTACCCGTTCTCTTGCAATCAATTTGCCACAAATAGTCCACGAGGTGGCTGTCCAAATAACTCTACCGTTAACCACAGCGTGCGAGGCGATGTCGTAAGAGGCGCCATTGGTTTTCAATGGTGTTTGTGGTAGCACCAGCTACTGGATCCACAAAATTAAGTGAAGGATTCACTGTCATATGAACAAAATTTATGATGGGTTAGACCTTGATAACCCCTCCACATATATGTGATTATAGTTGTTAGAGCTTGCACATGCTGTTGAATCATCGGCTACAAAGTATTAGAATCCCTTCTATTGCCAGAGCAAATCTGCAATCTCACTTTCCTTAGTTTCTCGATCAATGAGGCCAAGCACCCAGTTACCTTCCACTACACGACCTCTATTGTATTTTCGATGGCCGATTTTACACACGTCAATATCTACGACCGAGTTCAGTCCGCCGATTCTCAGTGCTTCCAAATATCTTCTGTCCATTGCATCCATACAAACATCGCGCAGAAATGATTACCACTCCGCAACAGACTTGTGGGACAAACTTTTCCCTTGGTCGGAACACGATCACAGCATCTTCGTATGACTATTTATAGGCAAAGCATTGCATAATTCGAAGAGCTTACCCCGCAGTTAATTTAACACCTACAAAAATCGTTCCTGTAGTAGCAGGAATTTTTACTCGATGATTCTTCTGGCACCAGAAATCTTCAAATCCCTTTCTTCTGTTCCCAACAGCGGTTAATAATGCTCCGCAATCCGGACATGACATTCGAGTGGGAACGAGTCAATGTTCACGACACGACTGTACAATCTTCCTCATTTCCCACAATATTCGACAAACTCATCCAGTTCATGTTGTAGTTGATGTCGACAACACTGAATAGTACTGAAACTAATGATGCCAAGCAACCAGTTACCTTCCACCTACACTGACCTCTATTGTATTTCCTATGGCCGATTTTACACTCGTCAATTCCTACGACCGAGTTCAGTTCCGCCGATTCTCAGTGCTTCCAAATATCGTCTGTCCATTGCGTCCATAGAATCTTCTGAGTCGATAACCTAACAATATCCTTTTCTTAAATCTTCCATTTTCCCCTTAATGAGTACTTTTCCTTTCGGATGGGCTCTTATTCCTGAAACAATGTTTTTTACTTCTCTTCTTATAACCTCTCCTCATAATAAGTTGAAGTTCTCTGCAATGCTATTAAAGTATTAGCGAGTTACCACATGGACAGAATGGGATGCCAAGTATTCAAGTTGTAGTAATGAAGCTGGAGAAAATAAATCTTTTTTCTTCCCTTGGAGTGCTTCTTCTACATAATTTATCACTGTTTGGCACTTTTCTTGTATTGCTTTGGCCACCATTGGCTTATATGAAGTATGTCACTCTGATGACTTTTTTGTACAAAACGGCTCTTCTGTACTTTTGCAATGTTTTGGCAGTATTCCACTGGTGTATAAATTCTGTCATATTTCTTGAAACTTTTTGTGAAGATTTCGAAGCATCTCTGTCATAGGTATGGTAAAACAGGACCCGCATTGGAAAGTGCTGGATACTACTGACAAAATCAGTTATTTTCTGCAAGTCCCGTACACATTCTTATGAATAGAGACCGAATTTTTATGTAATTACATATTTTTTGTCGTTCTACTTGGCGTTCTCAAAATTGTTATCTTGGCGAATTATCGCCCTCCTAAGACAAAATGCAATTTTTTTCGTTGCATATTTTTACACATTTGCTGCTTTATTACATTTTTGGTTTTTTCTCAACTTATTTTCTTTATTTTATCAATTGTCTTACATATCTTTACGAAAATAGGTATTTTCAAAACAGTCATCGTTTGTTCCTTCATTATTATCACGTGCTACTGCGAACTCAACTCGAGGTACGCTACGTGAAGACGTGGATCGGATGTTCCCACTGTCTGGCGCCAGACTGCTTCACTTATCTCAGTGGCGGGAAGTGCGCGCGTCAGCGACTGACATTTTCACCTGTAAGTGTGAAAACTATCATTGACGCCGCGTTTTGGCGACCTTTAACCTTAATTTCCTAGAAACTTTGGCGTTTACTGTCTTGTAAACACTTCGATGAGAATATTGCACCCTGCAGTGAGTGCTAACTGATCGTACTTATCGCCAGTTTGTATGATGGGTCTAGTCTGGCTGCTAAACTGCACTATCTGGATAACAATTTGTGAAGCTTTTACTACTGATGGAAACGTATGGTGCGAGAGTGTATCAAAATGTGTTTACCAAATTAGTTTTAAAACGTCTGCATTAAAAAAAATTTTTATAGGAATGTTTTTATAAACGTAAATTCGTATCATGTGATAGTTTTATAATTGCAATATTTTAATATTACATATCCTATTTTACATATTTATTACATATTCTTACTATTTTCATTACATATTTATGTACATATTTTCACGTTTCATTCTACATATTTTTCCGGTCTCTACTTATGAACGCATGATTTCTGTTTTGTGCTGGACAGAATAAAGTTGCAGCCTTTTAATGTCTTCTGGAAAATAATCGTGGATAAAATCTAAAAGATGAAAATAAACTTCGTTTGCTTCTTTGCAATTCCTTCATGATACTTATATGATATTATAAGACATTTAGCAACTGTCTTTGTGCAGATAATAATTGCAAAATACACTTACCCATAGTTGCTTCAAATAAAAAACTTCCTGTACAGGAATGGGGGAAGAGGCAAATTCTGCATACAGTCAAATACTAAAAAGGAGTGTAACCATTCAGTTTACAATTTTCACTGCACTTCGCTATAATAGCATTCGCTATTAATAATATTTTACCTCTTGCTCATTACGCATACGCGCTGCATTGAGGGTTGAAGGGAACTAAGCGATGCACTTGGTACCTTTCAACTCTCAATCTTTTGATTCTCCTTGTTACAAAGGTATTCTTCGGGTGAAAGTTCGTTTCTTCACTAAACAATAAAGAAGAAGAATGAAACAATACAAAAATCATCACTAAGTGAAAAATGAAAAAACGGACTTAGTTCCTTTGAACAATCACCGATGCTTACACATCATTTGGCAAGACATCAACAGCTGTTTGAACAGCATTATGCACAACATGTGGCACATATCTTATGTCTACTACCCTTCTTCCCAATCTTCCTTATATTTTTGTTCTTAAGTTAGTTGATATCAAATTTTCGTTGGAGTTTGATATATTTTCATTGGCGTTGTCATTCCCTCTGTATTTTTAAAACATATTTGCAGTGGTGTTCTGAGAATTTCTTGTAAAATTTCACCATAGCACCTCGCTCTGCTGCAGAGGCAGCTAACTAAAACAGCTCTCTACTGTCCCTACCGCTAAGTCTTTGGGTTTTACGATTCGTACAGACTGCCATCAGTCCTGTCCGTAACCTTACTAATTTCCTAGATCCATTTCTCAGAACCTTTTCTTTCCTCTTTAACTAAAAAGTGACATCTGTCACTCACCACACAGGCCAGATCAACTTATCTACCTTACGCATACTTCAGCTTTCCCTCGTAACCACTTCATTTCCTTTTTCTCACGCCGCAAAGAAACCATCTCTCCGAGGGAGTCATCCTGATACGAACCCTCTAAGCAGCTGGCGGTGATTGGCTGCCCCAGTCACCGCATTTTATCGTCGGCAACTTTCATCACGCGACCAGAGGCCATTTCCCTAGTGATGTATTTTGAAGCAACACCTGTAGCCGAGATCTTAGTGTCGAACCTGGCGCATTTATTTTGCCGGCTGGTGCCTTGCCACCCGCGGTGCCCCCTGCCCCCCCCAGTGCCCTCTCACTCAGTGACTGTCGCCATTGTGGCGCCTCCTCCCAGTGACCTCTGCCCCCCCCCCCAGACGTGTGTTCTTTAGGCGCTGCTCATGCGCGACTGCCTCCGTGCTGCGTGCCATTCCCGGAATTGAGGGAACTCCGTTTATGGTCCTGAGTACACAATCCTTGCGCCACGCCTTGACACGCGGCCCGTTGTTTATACGGAAGTGACTTCTGTGTACCATAGGGACTGAAGTAGGTGGAAGACAGCGTTCGCACACGTGGCTTCTGCAACAAGTAACAAACTAATGAAGAGCGGAAATTGTAGGCGCAGTTAAATCGCAAAACGATTATATAACTTCTCAAGTTTGTCAGTTTTTGACACCAGGACGTCGAGAATAAGAAGTTAGCTTATGTGATTCGCACCCTGACGTTGGGATCAAGAAAGTCAATCGCTACATACTCCTCAGTGCACTAGGCGTCCCAAATAAATGAGGAACACTCAGACGTTTTAAGAAGTCACAAGTTGCGAACAAAGGGGCGAAGATGAGAAGCAACTCACCGCACAATTGTTCCTCTAAAGAAGTGTCGGCGGAATTCAATCAAAGCCCGAAGATAAATGAATACAAAATCCACACGGAAAGATCTTCACCGGTGACGATAGGTTTTATTTATTTTATTTATTTAACGCCAAAACAGTTAAAACTGTATATGACATGCTATGAGAAGTGATTATTGTGCACATTTTCATAATGTGATCTGAGGCTAAGCTATATACTGGTTGCATTTTTAATCTAGAAGGAAATAAACGTTTTGTGCAAGGAGTGTGCACCCCAATGGAATGAAATAGATTTTCAACGGTAAATTAAATATAGATTTGGGCTCGTATCCCACATCATGTCCTTCGTGAAGGAATAATACTTCCTGCCGCGACAACATGGAGAACGATAATTTGAATAACTATATTTCATACTGAATTCTAGAAGCCGTGCACAGACTAGTGAAGTTACATTTATGTCCAGAAGCAAAGATACTGAGTTCGAGTGGCCAGAGATCCACCGAAACAAGGAAAAGAAGGCGAAAATGTGAAAGAGGACAACAACGCCAGATGTCTTACTGATGAAAACGAAAGATAATAGCTCCTCGCCGACATTCTCAGAAAGGTTAAAGGTGACCCTGAACTCATATTGGATTCACAAGTCACATCCGGAAGATAGCTTGTAGTGATCCATTACAATTTAGGAGAATCTTCAATTTGTCCGGAGTTCCAATCTTCAGTAAAGAAAGTGTGTCGGATGCCAATGTGAGAACACTCCTCTAAGATATCATCTTTCAGGCAAAGGACATAGATGAGATCACAATCCAAGAGCAAGTTCACAAAGCTTTGATAGACCAATTCCAGAAGCCAAAAATAAATGTATGCATCTAGTGAAATTTCTGATACCGGCCTACGGGGGAATGAAAGTATCAGGTGTCAGCGTTCCAATAGCGGTTTCTAGCCCTCTGTTCGCTGCTGGTAATATCAGGAGAGAATGGGTGAAGTGGCGGCTCAGTGAGCAGAAAACATTTCCGAGATTCTAGAAAAAGGCAAAAACAGCTAACATGTTACCGAGTCCAAGATATGTCCATACTATATCATATGTCCACACAGCACTGAAAGTTGTATTATACGCCAAGAACATCGTTCAACTAAACCTGAAACATTGTAAAATTGACCAGGATGTCACGATTATGTGCTAACAATACAGAAACCGAGACTGTACGTTAAGGGTGTAAGACCACAAGGAAAGTAGTGGCAATTTACGGATGTGGGTGTAGTCCGTTTCAAAAGAAAATTACTAGACCTGATGTTGGACTTGTCTGCAATATAGTCTGGAATATGGACTTGTCTGCCCGTCACCAAACGTTTCTTTTGACGGATTTGTGCAATTTCTCAACCGTTTAGTCCCTGATGTACAAGAGCCCAGCTCCAGATAGCATAAGACATTAATCGAGGAGATGGGTAGTTTAATGAAGAGCAAGCTAGGGCGATCTTTAATGTTTCTCGCTCTTGGACGAAGTGCTAACACCGGAGGTACATACACACCTTCCATAAATGATGAATAGCCTTTACAATAACCGCAGGTATCGTGCTGAAAACGTATTTTGGAGTCAACACTACCCAGCGACCACCAGGCTAATACGCGGTGCAAAGTCAAAGCAACCTGAGACATTTTGGGTCGATGTGCAAGGAAAGAGGATGAAAAGCCAAACCGTTTGACGAAGAATATTCCGCTTTTGTTTGGAGAATGTTATACTATCCGGGACGGCAGAGAAGAAGGCTGACCAAATTGTGCAACAATTGGGTAACGAGAGCTAGTAGTAAGATTATGCGGAGATGAGAAACCAACCACAGACGTTTACCAGTTCAATGGTGGATACTATGTTTAAATGCGTTGATATTGTCTTCAAGCCAAGAAGTACCAGCGAGCTAGTGACGAATTATTTTTTCCTATTAGAAAAACAAAACAAACTGGTCAAGATCAGTTGAAGATTGAAATTCTGAAAAGTAACATTTGCCCGCAAAGCCTGTACGATGGAGTAGACAAACATGTATGGGGTAAGCTATGCAAGACGGTCATAGTCAACTTTAGAAGGTCGCTGTCTCCAGCAGGCCCTAACACTGGTCTCAGAACTGTGACGAATAATGACTTAATTCCCTCACCACCTCATCAAGCTGACAAACATTATAATGCTGCTTAAGTGAAAACTACCACCACGCAGTAAAGATGAGCTACTCCCTGCAAAAAGCAGGATTGGCAACACCTAGACTGAGGGATCACATAGTATCTCTAGCATTATCTTCAAGTCTACGATATCAGCTCATAGTGAGGTTTCGCGAATCTTCAAAATTATGTTCGGGAGATGGTTACTCAACAATTGGCACTTCTAAGGGGAAAAAATCACCTGAAGAGCTGTCGTCTTACCGGCCGCGGTGCATGCCCGATACAGCTTGTAAATTTCTCGAATATATGAACTCCAGATCGCAAGTTGTATAGAAAGAAAGAGGGCTTTAAAAAAGCCAATTTGAAGTAACGAAGAGCATGCCATACTTCTTTGTACACACTTTTTGGTCATTCATATTTTAAGCGGAATAAATAATGCGTTTAAGATTAATAGAAACACTTGAGTCAGTATGAGATCCAGTGACTCCACCCGCGTTAGTAATCCATCGTTTCATGTTCATGCGCTGATGCGGAGGATGGATTTGTGATGATAGTTGTGGAATCGGTGCCATTCGTTCCCGTTAATGGCAGTGCTGGAACTAGCATTCTCGGTCACAGAGGTCTCGCCGAGAACAAACTAAACTGAGTGACGTGCACCTCTTTAGAGTGGTATCGAACGTTAAGAATGCCTCTAAGTTGGCAAGGTTGAGGGACATTCATAGGGCGCTCCATCGACTCAATATTCCAACGTACTTGAGAATAATGGTTGAATACTTACACATCACCGCCAACGATCCACAATGTTTAGTGCTGGTGGGGGAAGTGACCGACAACATTTACTCTATCGAAACTGATGTATGGTGCCGGGGATTTTAATTGAATAGCACCATGGAAACTCCCCTCTGTCGTAAGAGGTGACTAATTCCTTACCCTTAAAAGTAATTCCTTTCTTTTCAAACCTATTTATCCTTCAACATCTCTGAGAGCTAACAGGCGGATCGAGTAGCTTGGAAGCTCTCAGTACCTATCACATATATCTCCTTCTCATACTTTTCCTACATATCCCAATCCCCTATTTTCTGGGATTAAAAGGAAGAAAACCAATGCCTAGGGCAACAAGGTAAAGATCTCAACGCCACTAAGGCGAAAGAGGCATCCCTTCCTATTGGCCTAGTATATAGGAAAGCAAAGTTGGCGGCTTCGAGATGGCAGCCCCATTACCAGCCAAACATGCGGGGGGCTAGAAACCACCCAAGTTTTCATTATTTTACTTTCAATCCTAATGATCAAAAGCAGACGGATTTTATGACGTAACGTATGAAGGCGAAAGACAAAGGACTTTTGGAATATTTAAAAATTGGAGCGTGGAACATGAGAGGCATTCATCGGAAAGAATCACAAATTAAAAACATAATGCATGAATGCAAACTCGATTTACTAATTCTCTCAAAAACAAAAAAAGTTAAAGGATACAAAAGATTGGGATAAATGCACAATGATTTACAACGATGTCTTGTAAAATTGTAGAGCAAAACGAGTAGCAGTGCTCCTTAACTCAGGGTGGAAAGAAACACTTACCTTCTATAACTGGTACAATGAACAACCATGTACCATCAAATGCAGAATTAGGAGAGGTTTCATAACTTTTATTGCGGTGTATGCTCCAGAATGGGGCAAAGACGAAGAATCAAATGAGTTCTACAAACAACTACATAACATAATCTCTTAGACCAACAAAAATGATTATATTATCATGTAAGGCGATTTTATTGCCAGAATTGGAAATATAACCGCACAAGACATTGTGGGAAATTGTAAAGAAGAAAACCAACAAAAAGGTGCGAAACTGAGAGACTTCTGCAACTACAATACTTTGCGTGTCACAAACATCTTTTTCCGACGTACAGAAATACACAAATTTACATGGACTGCAAGAGGACAGCGCTCGATTATAGACTATACATCATTGGAAACCAGAAAGCTGCCAAACTATCTGAAGATGTGAGAATATTCAGAGGATATAACATTGGAAACGACCATTACTTATTAGAAGGGAAAGTAGGGTTGAAATAGAGATGGATAAAAGCTAAACCAAAAGTTCAAAAGAAAATAGTTAATAAAATACATCTTTTAGAACAGAAATCTATTAGACAGTTCTACCAGAAACGAATGGATGAAAAAACAATTCATTGATTCAGAATCTGACAGATATGGACTGATTCATTAATAGAGATACTGACAAATGCATTTCAAACCTCGAGATGAAAGCTTCTTCTGGCAGCACTCTTGAAAATCACCTCCTACAACTCTTGGGCCTGGTTGACCACCACTTTTGCGCGAGCGTAGCGATTATGAACTTCGGATAGAATTTCCAGAATTCTGATGTCAGGTCGCTGTAGAGAGAATGAAAGAACATATATTCTAAGGAAATGGTGATAAGTATTTGGTATAATGATACAAAGAATATTAATGAGTGTTTAAGTCAACATTAAAATATCTCACAAAAATTATATCACATCACACAAAAAATATTATTTCTTCTAATATAAATCTTGACTTCAAAGTACAGTCGGCGAGGAAGAAGAGACCCCGGAAGGATGCGGCTAAGATGGCACGAAATCGGAGGAGTTGGTTAGATGGATATCGAGAAAGCAATAAAAACGATTCTATTTGTTTTAATGGTTTTATACCTAAATAACTTATATTTTTTCCATTTTGACCGTCTCATTTTCTTTACGTATGGTGTTTTTGTGTTGCAAGTTTCTCGTCTGTATTGGAATTTCTAAAAAAAGTGAGCCTTTAAACGCGTATACATTATGGTTTGATTTATTTATATTTAATAAAAGTGATATTTTATATTGTCGACATTAGATTGCTTCCAATTCGTTTTTGTTGCAGGCCGGCAGTTGTCGGCTACTACTTACATAATCTCTTACATATTTTGCAGTACCCAGTGTAAATGCTGGGTTCCCAGTCGATCATGTCCAAGACGTCCGAACACAATCTGAGAGCCCTTCACGCAACCCCAGTGACGGGCTGCCAGCTGCTGGTCATCACATATTTTGTCCCCGCCAGCATGTTTTTCGTCAGGGTGCAAGTAACTGGCGGGCAATCTCCCGCAACTATCAGATCTTATTTCAAATAGATCAGAAAATACTATTGACTCCACTTTTGGATATTGCTTATTTCTTATTAATTCTCGTGTGCTTCGACGTAGTCAAACCGCCACTATCGGATGTCGAAAGTCAATTTCTATCCAGGCTCTAAACAATTTCGTTTATATTGCCGAGAATTGTTGGCCATCTCTTGTTTCCTATTTGTCCACACTTTTTCATTGGGTCGAGAAGACGCAGCCATGCTACGAGTTACGAAGATCCAAGGCATTGGAATCACTGTGCCAGAGAGGTATTTTTGTTGCGGGAGCTCAAGGTGTCGGCCATTACTTGCCTACATAATGTTCTTAATCTCCAAAGCTCTTCAGATGATTTCTTTTGTATTGTGTTATTTGTTTAAATTTATTAACAATAAAACAATTACAAACTGTGTAACCTGCTGAAAAGTTGGAATCTTGTCATCCTAAGAGTCAAAGCCCCGCTGCCTGGACGCAAGTCGACATGCTCGAATGTGCCAGAAACACTTTCCCAGAGAGATTCAGAAATTTTTTGGCGCAAGCGCGTGATTTGCCGGCAATTTTTTATATATCTATTTTCTCGCTCACCATGGGTGTCAGTGTAGCGTTGCTGTGAGGTTAAAGCACATATCCGATGTTCCGATGAACAGTCACAGCCTTTCGGATGATCTCAGTTGTGAGGCTGCCAGTTTGGCAGTTTCCTCTCCGACTTGAGCCACAGCCATATTCCGTCGCAGATAATCAGCGCATCAGCGCGGCGTATTGAGAAGCTCCAAGCGGCAGGAATCATTTTCCAGGATCCTGCATTTTCTTTTGTTGGCTGGTGAGTCGTCGGATATCATTTGTGCCAGTGTCGGGTCGGCCGATTTTTGGCCAACGATTCTTTGACTCGTTTTCCTCTTCTGGTTAAATCGGCTCTGGTAAACGGCCAGTCGGTGTCGAAAGTGTCGGCAGTCTATTGTTGAACATCATCGTCATTTTTCTTTTGGAGATTGGCCATATGTATACCATCTTTCTCCGTTCACATTTTTTTCATCGCGGCTAGAGAAGCCCTTCCGTGCTCCCAGTTGAAAAGCCAGTGTGTTGGAAACTTGTTTCCAGAGAGAGTCGGAATGCTTTTGTTAATATCTGTCCGGTTGTGGGCCATTAATAATATCTATCCCCACGTCAATCATTGGAGTGCAAGTGTCGTTTCCACATTGCTAGTCAAGGAATGACCAATGCTACTTATCACAACGTTGTTTCCCACAACTTTCAGTTGTATCTTGAATTTCTCGCCATTTTTTTTAATGTTCTACGCCAATTGAAATACATCGGAATCAAAACCATACTGAGATGTCGGAAAGATCCAAGCATCACAAGGTATTTTCCGATGAAAATCTAAAATTTCTGTGGCGGGCTGTTGAGTTGTCGCCCATTAATTGTTTATCATTATTCTCTGGCTTCCATTTGTTTAAAAATTAATTTGTTACGGGGCCACTTGGGCGTGTCCATTAGTGGAAAGACTTTTTATTCTATGCGGATCCACTACGTTTGCCAGTCGGTTACGTTTTGGCAGGCGTATTACTCCATTTTCTCTTCTTCAGATCCTCGAAATACTTGTGCATTCGTGCCCCCAATGTACATTTTCATTCATTTCGAAGGCTTCATGTTTGGAGAAGAAGAATACTATTTCAAGATTTGCCATAGTGTTCTTGGACATATGGAAACAGTTACTAATAGGGAACTGTTGAATCTACAGTGTTTTCAACAACTTCGGAGTACATAATTTAATCGCGCATCTAATACTAAGCTCCGGTTACGTACGAGCCCAAGTAGACATCACTATATTTCATCAATTTTCTTTCCTCACTTTCGTTCATTGGGGTCAACACGATACAGCTATATAGTCTTATCGACGCTATTAAACATGCTCGATTATCACTTTTCACAGATGCTCGCAAGATTTCAGTCAGGGATCGGGGTGTTTTGCACTATCATTTGTTTTTTCATCATTACCACGAATTTTATCGATGTAAAAACAGTCATTCCCAGCGGCGTTTCCTATGGTAGTTTCTATGTGCTGGGTCAACCTGATTGAAGTCAGCTTCTACTCTCGCCAAGGCCGTGACGTCCTTTCGCATATGGTTTTTCCTTACGAAAGATGTGGCGACGAGTTTTCGAAACATCAAAGGATGTTGTCGTAGGCCGTTGAGTAGCACCAGAGATCTTGTCCAACACTTGTCATTATTGGCATACATTATTTTTAGTACATTCTTGTTAATATCGTAGAATTCGTAAAACTACATTCGTATTCGTATATATTGCAACAAATCAACTAGTGTTTCAATTCCTGAAAATGACTTTTTTCAGTTTTTTGGTTCTCCCTTTGACAAAGACTATATGAGAAAGGCTTCCCGTTACTTTCCAGTAATAAACCTAGATCATCTCTGAAGAATGAAAATAGTCTACCAATTTCAGTACACATCGTTTTGTTGAATGCGTAAAGGGTTCGGTTTCCAAGTCATTCATGCTGTCTTCGTCTTTATCCAGTGAGCGGGAAGAATGCCACCTCTGCAGTATTTAAAAATGTGTACTTCTGATCGTCCTCACTCATTGTGTACTTTTCATTTCTTTCAGTTACCAATACCTATCTCATTTTCGTTAAGAAATATGAAGTATAAATAATTGCCCGTCGCTTTTCCCCACGTATTTATTCAGATCTCTGCGCTGCGCATTCATTTATTATCTTCCTTCCCCCTCTCCTTGCTTAAAATGCCACCACCTTTGTCCGTACGATTAGAGGTCTCTTTTTGATATTCTTCGAACTGCTTCAAACTTCGCCAGGCGGAATATTCAAATTGCGAATTGTTTTCGCACGGTCAATTCGAAGTGGTATGGGTTTATTGATGATTAATAAATTCTATTCTATTCTGAATTGGAGGGGTTGATCATAATATACATATTTCCTAACAACATTATGAAGAAGTTCAAATTCTTTTATGAATCAATAATTGCCAATTTTTACAATAATAATATTAGATTGATTATATCTTGCATTGAAATTTGAACAATAAAAAGAATTTCATGAAATACTCCTTTACAATGGAATAATCTGCTGTGATTGTACCATCACAGTTTAAACAATTTAGAACCAACGAATGTATTATTATGCGATGTAAATAAAAATAGTAGAGCAAAATGTACTGATGGATTTGTTTGGTCGCTACTGTTTAACACGTTCGTCTCTTCATGTACGTGATCTTGATCGCATTACACTCATTTTTTCTGAAGGTTTGTGCTTTAATGGTGTGTATCGCCTCAAGGTTCGTTTGCTTTTGATGCTCTCCTCTTCGATCTCAGTAAACTTCAAAGAATTCTTAGCGCTCTTTTTTTGCATACTAGGAGATATGAATCCATCTGTCTGTGCAAACTTTATAAACCTCGCCATTACCTTATCACTTTCTGTTCATTTTTCACCCTAGCCTCGTTTCCTCGAACCATTTTGCTCAATTGTTATCATTATAATAGGTTCTTTTTTAAAAGCTACCACCTTTATTAGAATACTTTTTGTTTCATTCTTACATCACAGTCAAATACTCGATGTTCACGGTCAGTCTTACTTGTCCAAGGCATTGGATATAAGATACCATTGAGCGTCAGCGAAATTCGTTTGCCGATTTACCCATTGCTTAGACACCAGTTGGTGGCCTATATTTTTACACGGACTGAAAGCACTGCAACGTGACGGAATGTAGAAAGCTCTACAACTTGTAAATTCAATTCAGGTGTAACGAACGAACGTGTTGGGACACGAGCGAAGTCAGATATGGGCAATCGTATCGTTTCCGTACGTTCCATAACGCCTCTTCTCACAACCTTCAGTTGCATCTTGAGTTTCTCGCCACCATGTTTACTCTACACCAACCTGATATCCGTTGGGGCCAAAAACCTATTGACATGTCGGTAAGTTCCGAGCACCAGAAGGTATTCCCCAGTGAATATTCGTGCATGTACGTGTGTGGGTACACTCTCTGATGCTCTGCAGATCCTCTGCGTATAATAATGTACAGTAAAAAAATTGTGTGACTATAAAATTAAAATTGAATAACGGTAGCACAATCCATTGCATTAAATCCAAGTTTCAAAATTCATCGAAGCCAAATTTACGCTCGTACATGAAAGAAAAGTGCAAATGCTGATCAAATAGCATTTCGTCTAATGCGATAGTGATACAAAACAAATTTATATCCAATCATTTTTCTACTATATATATGTACACACATATATTAAGTGTTGCGTTAGTGCAACATGGGAACTTAGTGGCTTAAATGACTCACTGTAGAGCTCTGTGGACGATTCAAGTTGCAGATCGGCCATTTGTTGCCATTTGTTAACGAGCACAGATTTCCTTTCTGCGCATACGTATTCAGTCGTCTTAAGAGGCAATACGTTAGGAGTTTATAAGTTTATTGACTTCTAAATTACTGTTTGAAATAGTAGAATTTTTTGTGGAAGAGTGTGGAGACAAGTATTGCATCAGTGCAACTTCAATAACACGGCCTTTACATTTTCGAGAGCGAATTGGAACATATTGGTTGCATGTTTTCTATAAGCGAACTTTGTTTGTGTAAAATGACGGACACTACATTGAAGGGAAGTAATTCATGAATACCAAAGGCTTTCCATAAAATGGTCACAATTGCAATCTGTTTTATGCATGTTCCCTATTGTATGTTTATTTACTCGACTTCAAAATACTATCGAAAACCATGTGGTGTACTTGAAAAGTGAATTGCTAAGTTTGCCATCAATAGTGAACATCAGTGTCAAGGTTGTCACATTGGTGAAAAGTGGTTAGTTGAAAAATTAGTCCAAATACATGAATTAGATTTAATACTTCTCTTTTTTTTATCACTTCCTCTTGAGAACGGCATTTCCAATAAAGATTTGATTGTGTCTATTCTATTGAAATACTTATCCGGCCGTGTACTGGATCCATCTCATCCACAGAGCACCCACTGCCTATGACGGCAACATGCCTTCATAGGAGGCTGCGAGACGCGCGAGATCCTCCGTGCTAAACCATTTCCAAAGCTGGATAAAACGAAAATACTCTTCTCCTATTGGCTGACGGACGTCATGGCAACAGGAAGGCGCGCGTCAGGTTGGGCCGCCGCTATCCTGCAGGCACAAGCAAGGCTAGTACTTTGTGGTGCTACCTATATGTTGCGCATAAAACGGCTTGGCTCCATCTTCAATTGTAACGCTGTTTGAAGCAAAAAATTTCTCCTTTTGAGTGTATACTCGCCAGCCCAAAACATTTATGTCAATTTGAGACGAAGGTAATTTAACATTTTTTGGTTAAAAAGTATGTATTTTTAGTGTTGTTAATCAATTTTGTGGGGAGGCCTGGCCTCCTTTGCCTTCTCTGAAAATCCGCCACTGCCGTAATCTCATTGGTAGGCGAGAATTCGACCCCAGCCCACGAATTTGTCAGTGGCTTTGCGCAAGAAGGGCAAATGCCAATATTCAGTTTTACAGTATTAGTGGTATTCTTACACCAACTAAATGACAAAACAATCGTAGGCCAATGTGAAACTAAGGGATGGGATCGACTTTTGACCTTGGCCTTTTTTGTCCACTGAAAAATGTCATAAAGTACACATTGCGCATGCAAACCGATAATCACTAAAAAGTAACATTGGCAATAATTGATCATACATCCAGTGCTTGTAGCATCTGGAATGAAGATATAATACGCGATATTTTAAGATTAAAGAAGCAAGAATACGTAGTATTGTGTTCTCTCTTTATGTGCTACTTACGTTTCAAAAATTTTCGGAAAATAAGTACGTTTCACTTACTCTTAATTAAAAAATGTTTCTTCTATACATTTTATTATTACTAATTTTTACCTCATATTTCTTTAATGTGCTTTTTGTTTAGCCAACGACAACGTATATCTCGAGTGCAATGCTTCACTTTCTTGGAGGTTCGACCCCAAAAAGTTCCACCAAATAGATGAGACACCCCTCCCCTCTTCAATAATGCGATTGGAGCGCTCTCTTTTGTTTTTCTTCACACTTCCTGCGTCTCTTCCTCGCGAAGCATTCAAATTGTGAATTGTTTTCACGTGGGAGTTTCGAAATGCTATGTGTGCATATTGATTTATATGACCTGATTCAAATCCGAATCTGCGCAGTTAGTCACAATGGTGATATTTTTAAGACACTTTAAACGGAATTTCAGTTTCTTCATTGTATTAAGAAACTAATTTTAAGATTGATCACTCCAACGTTTCCATGGACGGCTCTCATCCCTTCATCCTTGAAGTCTGTAGTTGAGAAGTGGTTTTAGAAAGCGGCAATCCTCCATTCTGTCAAGATGTTCCGAACAATTTACTTCTTATATTTCGATTTCATCAAGAATATTAGTGATATTAAGTTCCTGACGTTATTTCTTTATCGATCTTGAAGGGTTCATCTTGCCGTAAGTCCGAGAAATGTCATTTCAGCAGCATCAAATCTTCTCGCTTGATTTTTGGTTACAGTCCAGTTCTCAGATCCGTAAAGGAGTGTGGCGATAGCCTTTACTTTACAGAATATCAGTCGCCTTTCTTTGAGTGTTTATTTTGTGACTTTGATTTGTAAGTTCAACCGAATGTGTGGGAATAATTAAATTATTTATTGCATCATTATTATTCCTTTAGGAAATATTGTAACCTAGACAATTGATATTGTTGACTCCTTCTCAGATAAAGTTATCAACTACATTTTTCGCTCCCAAAGGGTCTATTATTTTGAATGCAATTATCTTAGTTTTATCAATCCATATTTTTTTATCTTGACATATTTAATTTAGTGTCGCTCACAATTATAAAATTTACTTTCCACTCTTTTCCGCATACATTCAATATCTCTTTAACTCAACACCTTCAATTCTTCTTATGATGGTTGCCATGCTTCAATAATTTGTCAAATGAGATTTAATAACAAATATAAACAACTCATTCACACTTCAAAAAACAGAAATTTGTGAAACATACTCTCTACAAATGTGGCTAAGAAAGTGAACAGGAAACTGGAGCTTCTTTCTTGAATTAGATATATTTTGGTCATCAGCAAAGAGCAAAGTGTCTGTTGTAACTTTATTGCAAGTTCGGTTTATTTTTGATTATTTATTTTAGTACTGTTTGTTCGTGCAATATTTCCCATGATTTCTGTTTATTCACGTCGTAGACGTTCCGTTCACAATAAACAACAAATATCTTGAAACATAATATTCTTACCTTCTTCAATTTTCTGCTGGGTGTGAATATTGCTTCTATTCTACTTCTCCCCTGACGGAATGCACATTGTTCTTCCATGATTATTTCTTCTATTCTTATTGTTAGTTTGTGTATTGCAAAAATATACCCATATATACTTGCAGAAATGTTTCATTCCACTAATAGCATGCTTTTACTGCTGTAGTTGTTGCATCTTTTCCAGTTTTCGTTTTTATGATGTTGCACACGACTGCAGTCCTCCATTCTTGAGGAACTATTTTGTGCTTCTTTATCCCATTCATTAGTTTTATGATTTTGTTTTTAGTTCCAGTCGTCCATATTTTATCATTTCAAGTTTTATCTCAACTAGTCCTGCTACCTTCCTGTCACATGATCGTTGCGTTGCGTTGACACGCGTCTCCCAACGCTGATGACGTCAGTTGCGTCGACGCGCGACGATATCTGCGCACACGAGTCAATTAACGCGCGTCGTAGATCGACATTGTATCTTACGAAACGGCGCACCAGCGTAGAGAATCTCGATTGTACATAACAATTTTATCCTCTACTTTCTTTCCTATTAGTACTTCATCATTGTGTCTGCTTGGTCTAGATCATATCATAATCTTTCATAATGTTCTTCAATTTTTTTGTTCTGTATATGTGTTCTATAAGTTTGTGTTGAATCTGTGTCTTGTAGTCATTCCAAGTTTTAGAAGAATTTGGTATCCTACTCAGAGCATTTGTGAAGTTTTTTTTCAGTGGCTTCCCATGCTTGCCCCTATTGTTCCTCCGTATTTCATGCAAAATATATTGTAATGCACACAATTTAAATGAGTTTTCATTTAAATTATGCCTCACTTTTAATTAGACTAAAAATATGTAAGCTGATTAAAAAATTAATACTTTCCTTGTTCTAGATAATGGTAAGTCTTGTCTGAAATACATTCAGTAATTCAGGTTCAGAATCTTGTTCTTGTTTACCAAAACAAAACAAAGATAATTTTTATCACCTGAAAGGAAACGTATTTATTTTTATCATACGAAATTATCCAAAATCATTAGAAGCCAAAGAAAATATTAGGTCCCTATTTCTGAGCATTTGGTATCCTACTCTTTGAGCATTTGTTAAGTTCCTTTTCAGTGGCTTCACATACTTGCCCCAATTATTTCTCCATTTTCCTAGGGATGTCTTCCTTTCTTATGGTGTTTCGTTTGGTAACCTATAAGTGTTTCTTTACAATACCTGTTAATAAGTATTTTTGATACGATTTCTTTGCTGATGAGGTCTTTTATCTCTTGGTTTTAGCTTCTCAGACTTCTTTGGTTCTTTTAGTGGCTATTCCTATGCCAGTTTCAATTTCCAAAATACATTGGGTGCTAGTTTTTTTTAATGATAGAACACTTTTCCTAACATCTTGCAAAATATATTTTAATGCACACAATTTAAATGAGTTTTCTTTTAAATTATGCCTCATTTTTAATTAGATTAAAAATAAGCAAGCTGGCTAAAAAATGAATACCTTCCTAGTTCTAGATAATGGTAAGTCTTGTCTGAAATACATTCAGTAATTCAGGTTCAGAATCTTGGCCTTGTTTACTGAAATACATTCAGGTAATTTTTATCACCTCGAAGGAAACGCATGTTTTTTTTATTACGTGAAAGGAATGTAACTATACAAAAGAATTAAAATCCAAAGAAAATATGAGATTAAATGAGTACAGGCTTCAAAATAAATGTACATACAAAGTTTAAGAAACTGTACCTGAATTTATAATATCTAAAACTGCAACTCCATGCACGCGTGCAATTGTGAATTCATGTTTGAATCAATTCCACTGGGCGTATCATATAAGCCATTGCTTATTATAGATTATGTACTACTAAAAATAATTATATATTAAAATATAATGTTTCCTTAAATCTTGCTTAATAATGTTTTGTGCATACAATAAAATTAAACTAGTAGTGCTATCTATCACAGCACATACTTTCTCGCACTGTTTCGAAAAGCTCCGTAATATTACACTACTACATAAATCAGCAAAAGTGTTTTCAAACAGCAATTTTCTTTCCTCTCCATGACTTGAACTCATATCTTCAGAGTTAACGTGCCGGCACTCATACCACTACGAATGGCCGTATGGGTCGACCTCGGACACAGGCATAAAAATATAAATGCCTGTTTCATGTAAAAAAAACATAAATTGTTTGGGACACAGTATAAAAATATTCATCTCTGATATATTTTTTGCTTTCTCATTAAAATTCAAAAATTCAAATTCAAATAGTGGCGCTACCAAAGCACGTACGTTATTGCATTGTTTCTAAACGCCTCGCAATATTATACTTCTACATACTCCAGAAAGAGGATGTTCAACCACCCAACTCTTTTCCTGCCCTGAAACCAGGGCTCAGATCCTCAAAGCTAACATGCCGGCACTCACACCACGACGCCACACAAGCGACGTATGAGTGCAACTCGAACAGAGGCATAAAAAAGTTTTTTTTTTTTACATTTGTCACGTTTTCCTCGCGGTGCGTCTCCGAACCCGTTGTGGGGCGTTGAGCGCTTGGAGTAATCCTCCGTTATATCAATTCTTTAATTTTTGGAGTAATCCTCCATTACTGCAATGTCGGTAGTCCGTATGTCGTTGTCTAGAAGACCGCCAGGCAGCATCTCTGCGCACGCGCCTCTCGCGCGCCCCTGCGTCACTACCCAGCGGCACCACATACGCCATTTTGCCACGAGCGAAACTTGTTGCCATATTTATCCTGTTTCCAAGCCATGAATAGATCGTTTTTACACCTTGGTTTAGTGAGAAAGGCTTGCTCGTCAACTGGAATGTATCTCCCGGCTTATAACATGACTGGCAATAGTCAATAAATCGATTCCAGACACTAGATATTAAAGCAAATTTGTCATTTGCAAACGCTCTCTCCGTATAGATTTTTTTGTCAAATCGTAAAAATCGCATTATCTCTGAAAATCTTAATCGAGACATCGTTTCCTTGAAAAAAGTGTATACCCACGTAACTGACCACAACGTATTGAATATCGGTATTCCTCGCACCACCTACACCTCGGGCATCAAGCATTGGTTCAAGTTCAATTCGTGATAGAGAACATTGGTTATCACCCAGAACTCTTTGCGATATCGCAAAAATAATATTGTCTATAAAGAGCCACCACGCACAGCTTTCACTGTCTTCTAAAATATGTGGCCTTGCATGTGCTGCTGGCGAACTCACAAATGATATTTTCTTTACATCTCCTATCAGTGATAAAATCACCTTCAACAATTTCTTTCTACTCTGTACCATCCGGGCAACAAGGATGATTGTTTTTCCATTTTCAACAATGTCGGAAGCAGTATTATTGCTCCATATCCTTCGAGCATACTTCTTACTAGGAACTCTTATTTGATCCACGTTTTTGCCTAATTATACTCTATCGAATAGAACATTGGTTTCTTCTGTTATATTTTTTTCTTCACTATCAATTCCTTGTTCGCACACTTTCTTGCAACGAACCATTTTAGGAGTAGAAACATATCTTCCACTGCTCCTTTGTTGCTTTAGGAATATAGCAGCAGTTTCTTCCACGACTAGAAGCAGAATGTAATTTCATTCATAATACTAGTAAAACTAGCATGTTCACTTTAAGAAATATAAGAAAATAGACAACAAAATAATCCACTGCAAGTAATGTTAGAAAACTTACTCATAGGAAGGTCCTAGTCATCTGACGTGTCCGAACTGCAATTCCGAACATGAAATTGTTGTTCTGAACTCAAAAACTCCCCTCCATCTGGATTATCAAAAGCAATATTTTCTAACACTGCAGCTATGCTTTCAGGCGACAAGGATTTATGGTCGCGAAAAAACCAGCTTCTCGTACAAGAGCCAGAAAGAAACTGAGGAAGCAACGTGTTTATACAAGTAAGCTACGAAGACTAAGAAATTACAAGAGTGAGAGACAAGTTACGTCTGGAAACTCTCGGATAAGGTGTTTCAGGAACTATAATTCCCGTTCTAAATTTATATTGTTAGAACGCAAAGGGAACATGCTATAGCGCAGGCGAAGACCCAAGGAGGAGAAATGACGCCCGGTTGGCATTATAGGCAATTTTTATTATTTTTCAAGACATATGCATTTTAAAAGCACAATGTAACTAAACACGATATCAATAACAGAAAACGATAAAATGACACGAAATTGCAATCTCCTATGTACAGAAACTAAGAAATGCTAAGTAGTTAAAGAGCGCCAACGAGGACATAGCGCCTCTGGGCGATCTAGTGTTAATTGGCAAGTGACTGCTGCCATGGCTGCTCTGTCCCTCCACGGTGGGGCTGCTGGTGTCGGCGCTTGCAGGTGGAGGGCTGCCCGCTTCCAGTTGAGATGTCGCCAGGGAGGCGCTGGTGGTCCATTACTCCGCATCCAGTCAACTAAGTAGTAGGGCAGGCGCCGCTGCCCGGCGGATGTTCCGTCGCCTCAGTCGGGTTGTCCATCTTGACGCCCGGCGAAGTCAGGCGTAGGGTGGTTTCGACGTTCAGAGGGAAGTCCGAGGTGCTAGCAGGGTCGTTGTGAGGTCCCCAAGAGTAATGCGGTGTCCACAAAGGAAGGTTGTTGCTCCTCCAGAAGACTAGTTAGAATAATCAGCGAGTGGATCAGTAGCTAGGTGAGCAGTCCAACGACAGAGCAGGTACACTGCGACGGTGGGCACCGCCCACTCCTGCACGCAGCATTTACAACTTACACCAAGCGAATAAGTTAAATTCGAAATTACATCAAACACAGGACAGAATGATCCGGACGGCTTCTCGTCAACTACCTGCCTCGTCTATTCTCGATGTTGCCTTGTGAAGTAACTCGATCATGTGACAAATGCGGCAGCTGGAAGAAATAGAAGCGGTGTTTGATGTCTTCGCGAAACAATGGAAAAATCAACGTACACCTTTAAAAGATGAAAATCTCTGCACAAAACACTATTACTTCGCGCTGTCTTCGCAGTAGCGATGAAGCCAACCTTCTGCTCGCTCGACTCACCCCGCTCAAAGAACGGAGTGAACAAAGAACAAAGATATCTCTGTGTGTACAGCTCTTGTCATTGCTGCAATTCTCTGGGAACTTCCAATACGAGGACTTCCGTATACGGATGGTATTTACACACAAAATAAGAAAATGTAAACGCTATTTATACACAAAAAAAATACTGTACACTTTGTCACTGTGTAATTTAACACTGTTCACTTTGACTTCACTACATAAATCTAATTAGCTTCATAGCGCTCTTATTACTTTCTGCATTGGCACTTGCCAAGTTAGTCAGAAATTGAATAATAATGTGTGCGTTCATTGTGTAACGTTTAGACATCGTTTTCTACTTCTTTGTTCCTTTGCCGAGGGAGACCATTGGCTGCCAAACAGCATTTTCAGTTCGTCCGACCACCTCTTATTCTGCCTGCCGACGAGTCTCTTCCCAAGTCTTGGATCCCAAGCGGTAATTCTGTGAGACCAGCGGGCATGGGGAACTCGCATGATGTGATCTGTCCAACGGCATTTCAGATATCTGTTTGAGTAGATATCCTCCTACAATTCTAAATGCTAATTTATATCAAAAGATTATTCGAAAAATGCATTAATAAATTATAGAACCCTTCAGGCAGAACGCGTATACAAACTTCTTCAATAAACAGACAGAAGATCTTTTTGAATCTAATGCTTCGATTTCATTTCTTTTTAAGCTTGATTCAAATGATTTGATCAGTTACTTACAATACAATTAAAGTGAAAAATTTGTAGTAGCGATTTCCCTAAAAACTTATTACTCACATGAAAAGAAAACGTGCTTTATTCATTAGTGTATTGGTGAAATGAGAACGTCATGTCACTCGCTCTTTGCAGTGTAATATATACAGTTTCCCTAACAGTTCCTTGCTTGTGTGAATACACACTTCTCTCACTGTTTCCGTTCATTTTATTTCCTACATGAGCGCTTGGGAGTTACGATTGTATATTACACTAGAATATAATCGAAATATATCATAGTACGACATATTTCCTGGACCCTTCAAAAATCATATGTATAAAAATGTTTCTTATTCATTAGTGAA
The DNA here is from genome assembly GCA_031308135.1 of Acheta domesticus. Lineage (NCBI taxonomy): Eukaryota > Metazoa > Arthropoda > Insecta > Orthoptera > Gryllidae > Acheta > Acheta domesticus. Next base: position 215,040,815 of record JAHLJT010008446.1, read on the forward strand.
TTTTGCAAAGCGAATGCATGCACTCTTTACAAGAATGACAAAGTACAGTAACACCAAAATGTACAAACGAATTTCTGAAGTGTTCATTTCTTTCGTGTTTACGGAACGTTCAAATCATTTTTTTTGAGAATTAAGATTAAGTCAGTAGTTAATTACAGTATACGATAATATATACGGAGTGAATTTCGAAAGCGGTTTCCTAACAGTTCCTTGGTCATGTGAACACACAGTTCAAACACTGTTTTCGTTCACTTTATTTATTACGTGAGTATTCACGTGTTTCGATAGTAAATCACACTAGAATTAAAACGAAATATATAAACAGTACGACCCGTATTTCCCTGACATATCAATAATCCTGTGTATAAACTATGTCTCTTATTCAGTAGCGAATTTTGCGAAGCAAGCGCGTGCACTCTTTTCAAGAAAGTGGTATTACCGCACAACCCAAATGCTTCTACTAATGTATTTCTGATTTGTTAATTGCCCTCGTGTTTACCATAAAGAGCGTCAATACATCATTAGGTATTTAGAGTATAATATATACGGTGTGAGTTTAGAAATATGTTCCCTAACAATTTATTGCCCGTGTAAAAGCTCTTCACCGACTTTTTCTTTCCTTTCTTTGCTATGTGAGTGCACGCGTATTTCGATAGTAAATCACACTAAAAGCAATCAATATGAATGAAAATGACCCCTTTCCTGTACCCTTCAATATTCGAGTGTATAAAAAATATCTCTTGTTAATTAATGAATTTTGCGAAGCGAGGGCGTGCACTCTTTTTAAGAGACCCAGAAAACAATACAACCTAAGTCCTTGTACTAATGGAATTCTAACGTGTTCATTGCCCTTTTGTTTACGCAATGTTCATTTCACAGTTTCTGCAAAACAAGAGCGTCAATGTCAGTAGCTATTTACAGTATAGTATATACGGAGTGCTTTTAGAATCGGTTTCCCTAACTGGTCATTGCTGGTGTAAATACACATTTCATTTACTACTACTCACGTGCACTTCATTTGATACGTGTGTGAAGGCTTGTTTCAATAGTAAATTAAACTAGCAGAAAATCGAAATATATCAAAAGTACGATCCCATTGCTTGGCACTTCAACTATCTTGTGTATAGACAATGTCCCTGATTCATTACCCATTTCCTGGACTCACTAAATAATCGTGTGTATAAACAGAGTCGCTTATTCATTAGCGAATTTTCCGAAGCGAGTGCGTGCAGTCTTTTCAAGTAAGGCACAGTACAGCACAAGCCAGATGCTAGTACTAACCCACTTCTGAAGTCTTCATTACTCTTGTGTTTCCGCAAGGTTCATATCACGGGTTTATGAAAAACGAGGTTGTCAATTTGTCAGTAGCTATTTACTCTATAATTTATACAAAATAATTTTAGAAACGGGTTCCTTAACAGTTTCTTGCTCCTGTGAGGACACACTTCACTTACTATTTTCGTTCACTTTAACAGCTACGTGGATGAATGTTTGTTTCAATAGTAAATCGCAGTAAAATAAAATCGAAATATATGAAAAGTACGACTTATTTCCTGTACTCACTTAATAATCCTGAGTATAAACCAAGTCGCTTATTGATTAGCGAATTATTGGAAGCGAGCGCGTCCACTCTTTTCAAGAAAGGCACAGTACAACCTGAGAGCTTGTACAGTATGTAGCTATGTACAGTATAAAATATACTATGGAAAATCGTAAACAAGACTCCCTAAATATTGGAATATTAATTTAATTTCAACAACAATAGTATTGTCCCTCTACTGATCGCCAACTGTAGAGAATCGTAAATATTCTCCTTCTATTATTGTTTACGAACGCAAAATATCTTTGTTCCTGTTCGTGGAGCAAACTCTAGAGAATCATAAACACTTTCTCCTTCACGATAGTATTTTTATATGATATTTATATACGCAAATGGCAACAATGTTATTCTAAATGCTTCTAAAACTTATTTATATTATTACGTGACATATTCCTTCCGTTAATATTCCTCCGAGGATATTAGAATTCCGGTCGCGAAGTCGCCCCTATGCAGGTATGAGGTTAACACTAGGATTGCTGATCTGGGAAATTTTATTGGGTCGTGTCTTATTTCTAAAAATAATTTGTCATATTCAGTTCAAAAATTCTAATACCAACACAGTTGGCTAAATTTATTGACGTCAAATCCCCTTTTGTCATTGCTGTGCTTATTGATTGTAGCAAACAAAACATGTATTTCAATCCAAATAAACACAAAAACAAAACACAAGGTATCTACTTCAAAACAACACATTTATCATATAACGCTTCAAATAACACATTCATACAACAAAACATATTATTCATACTGTGCACTTTGGAAATTTTGAAAATGGCCATCACAAATATCCAATTATAAGTACAACTCTTGGCCTTGTGACATCATTTTCTTCTGTACTTAATTCAAAGAAAGTACATTATTTCCCTGGAAAACAGCTGGACGCGCAACCGCTCCAGAATCACCGGAAAGAAGCTCCTTCAATTAACTTATCATTTCTATTATCTGTTACCAATTCGCCGACATTTCACAATAAAAACATAACTTTCCAAATTCACGAACTTCGGATTTCCCGAGCATGTACTCAGCCAACTGCTCTTCACCGAGTCCCACCACAGACCGACTAAAAGCATTGTTAATGATCTCGCCTCAGCGCAGACCCAACAAAAGACAAACGTCGATATCTTCACAAGACATAATATCACTTTACAATTAAATTAGACCATAGTTCCTGTCCGTTCAGTTTACTAAATACATTCTACATTACATTATCAAATTTTCACTCCTGAATTTATTTGTCTGCACTCCGTCCGAATATTAACACAATTTAAATGTCTATTGTATTCATAACATTCCCTTTCCGTGTCACGGCCTACCAGACTGTTCCGGTACTGTTCATTCGTGCTAAACAATCGTCACAGTACGCAGTAATTTTGGAAACGGGTTCCCAAACAGGTCATCGCTCGTGTGGATACACCTTCGAGCATGGATAACATAGAGGCGTCCTGGGCGGAGAATTTTGAACCAAACATAACTCTGCTCCGTGACGTCACAGGTTGGCAGAAACAGCGATGGCAGTTGGATTGCAGCGTTCGGATTCAGTTTCCCGACTTCATTTTACCTGCATTTTGTGACATTGTGTGCGTTGTGAGGGCAATTTTCTGTCGAGTGAAGATGGTTGTTTCTTGCTGTGCATGAAATTAAATGCATGAATCGGTACCAAAAAGGAGTTGATATTTGATTTTTTCGGTACGTACTAGTGATCGTATGTTTTTAGGTTAGGTAGATGCTGTTTTCACTTTTTCGCAATGTTTTGAAAATAAAAAACAATAATGTATGTTTTTGAGAATAAAATGTTACTATTTGACAAGTATTCTCTTTAATTTTAATCTGTAAATACTTAAACATTCAGATACTCAACCTTTAGAAAAATAAGTTTTAATCCTTTTCCTATTATATAATATCCATAACTATCTGTTCTTTTAAGTAAGTAAAATATACATAAACCTGGAGATTGCTGTCAATTCGGTGCAAGATGTTTTTAATTATAAAGGAGAAGGTTATGAAAATCTTGGAGAAAAATTAGAACAGAAACTTAATGCAAACAATATATTATTGGTCTGCAAGTTAAACTTGCAACTCCAAAAACTATTTTGGGATAAATCAAATTACAATTCGTCCCCATTGCTAAGGGGGAGATAAATCTTTCTTTTTACTTTCCCAAATCTTTCAAAGAAAATTGCCATTAAGACTAGGTTTTACTGTTCTTTAATATACTTAAATGAATGTTTTCGTTCTACTATTTGGAAACTGAACAATTAATAAAATGTCAAAAAAATGTTCTTTGGGCGGCGATAGATGGCAGGTGGCAAGTCCGAATAGCTAGCCGAGATCATGGTGGAATTAACCACCATGACCGAGACCAAAGGAAATAGAAAACTAATACGGTAAATTCTGTGCCACTCTGTGGTAACACTAGTTTTTTAATTAGTGAAATCACTTTAGTCCTGGAGTTAAATGTACTAAATTATAAATTATTTCCTTGTTTCAAATATAGTCGCATAGCAGTGAAAATATACCCGAAAACTCTATCAATTAACATTATTTTTCGTTTCTTAAATGGTATGTCGAATTGAAAATTATTCAAAAGCATAAAAAAAGACTATTTAGTTTCATTAGTTTACCGGCGATGTAAAATTAATTAGCTGATATACACAAATTCGTTTATAATTGGGATAGAAAGGTAGTCCCTCATGGCGTCACATACGAGACGCCACCAGACTGCTGCCAACCTGTGACGTCATCGGAGTCGTTTCACGTTTGCCTCAACTTTCCGTGGGTAGGAAGCGACTATGGCGTCTCTATATAGTCTACGCTCGAAGGGATACACAGTTCAATCATTATTTTCACTCTACTTGCTACCTGGGTGAATGCAGATTTCAATAGTAAATCACACTGGAATAAAATCAAAATATACGAAAAGTAAGACCAAATTGCTGGGCACATCTATTATCGTGTATATAGGCAATGTCTTTTTTATATTGTTTATTTAAGGTCGCCTTGGAAACAACTTGGTCATTGGCGACCACATTTACAAAAATATAGATTCTTACAAATTTACATGATTATCAAATTCATGAGGTACAAATACATTAGAGCTAGAGGGTTAATACAGTATTTGTACATGAGATTGACAAACTATATATAATCAATTGCTAAAAACAGTTAACCAGCTTAAATTTGTTAAGGAGTTGAATGATTTTCATGCATCCAGAATAAGAATTTAAAATACAGTGGAGATCATTATTAATGTTAAAGTTTCTTCTGTCCGTCGTCATCACATGGCAATCAACAATAAGATGCTTTGTAGACTCAGGCAGCGTCTGCTTCTGCAGTCTGCAGTTTCGGCACAGATCAGGAATAGTCTTTTTCAAAAGGTGGTCATGGCTAAGGTAAAAATGACCTATTCGCAGTCTGGTTATGATCACTTGCTGTCTTCTGCTAAGGTTAAAGGATGTGATGGGAGATTCCTCAATGTTATTCCTAACTGCTTGTAATTTGGAGGGTGACATTTTTCAGTTTCGGTCCCAAAGCTTCTTGACCGCGAATAGGAGGAACTTATTAAGGTCAGGGAGCGAGCCACCTGCTTTGGTCTCAATTTCTGGAAGAGAGATTGCTGCTTTCGCTGCTACGTCCGCTTCTTCATTGCCCTGGACACCTATGTGGGACGGGAGCCAAGCAATTGTGATGCGGTATCCTTTACAGAAAGCGTGATAAAGCTTTTCTTGGATTTCGTGGATCAGTAGGTTCAAAGAATAGCGGTTGCGGACGGCGGATAGAACAGATAATGCATAAAATAACAATCTCTGGATTGGATAGTCTTAGGATGCTAATGTCTATAGCTTTGATAATAGCCCAGGCTTCACATGAGAAGATGGAATAGAAGTCTGGTAGACGATAAAGTTACTTGGGGGTGGGTAGACGGAAGTAACAGCTCCACTAGCTTTTGATTGTTGCTTGAATCCATCAGTGAAAAATTGGCTATGGTTTACAAATTCGTGCTGAAACTCCAAGATTAGTTTGCCTAAGGATATGTTTCGGGAGATAGGGATTTGTCAGTTTAGTTGCTTCCGTGTTTATTGGCAGAGTGAAATGGACCCAAGGGGGAAGGGGATTGAGTTTCCTCTTCATGATATCATGCGATATTATGCCAAGTTCATTCCGGTACTTAGTGAGTCTAACACTTCGTGGTTTAGGATAGTTAGGATGATTTGCATATTGGAAGGATGTGGAAAGGTTACAAGTATACTTAAGTGTGGGATTTGGAGGGCAACAATGGGTTGAGTTATCGAATTTTAAGCATAGGAACTTTCTACGGAAGTCTAAGGAATGGAGGCCCGCTTCAACTAGCAGGCTAGTACATGGGCTGGTCCTGAAGGCCCCTTAGAACTTAGGCGACATGCAGAGTTGACTATAGGGTCCAATGTTCTTAGTAAACGGTTGCTAGCTGAGCCAGAAGCCACGGATTCATAATCTAACCTTGATTGTATCAAAGATTTGTAACAATTGATTAGGCAAATGACATCAGCTCCCCATTTATGTGAAGACAACATTTTGATTATGTTAAGTCTAACAGAGCAATCAGCTTTAAGGGAAAAAATGTGGTATTTCCACGAATGCTTTTGGTCGAATGTTAAACCCAGAATTTTACTGGTATTCGTTCTTCTCAGATTATGATCACCAATTTTCAGGACTACTGAAGACGAGTTCAACATTTTTCGAGATCTTGAGACAACCATGAATTCTGATTTCGTTTTTGATAAGATCAATCCTGATGACTTGGTTCATTTATTAATCATATTGAGGGATTCCTGCATAATGTTTATGGTTAATTTAATATCATTGCCGCTGCAGAGGAGGGTGATATCATCAGCGAACAGGAATAGTTTCACTGGGCTTTTCACTGTATTACTCACTTCATTTACGGCAATGAGGAATAATAACACAGTTAAAACTGACCCTTGAGGAAGGCCGTGTGGCATCTCAACATGGTGTGACGTCTTATCTTGAATACGGACCTGGAGAAATCTATGTTCAGTGAAGTTCTTTATTAAAGCAAAAATTCTTGATTGGCAATGTAGCAATAATAGACAGAAGTTTGGATTTATGGACCATTTCATAGGCCTGTTCAAGATCAAGTGTAACAACCATGACATGGTCAAGCATGCTAAGGGCATTACAGATTTCTAAATAACTTCCCACCAAGTGATCATTCGTGGAGTGAAACGTTCTGATACCACTTTGGGAAAGAGACAAGAGGCTTCTTGATTCTAGTAACCATATAAGACGGTTAAATACCATCTTCTCAAGCAGTTTACATAGATTGCATGTTAGAGATATGGGCCGATAGTTCCATGGATTGAATTTGTCCTTATTCTGCTTAAGAATTGGTATCACTATGGCTTCTTTCCATTGGTCAGGAAAGATCTGAGATGACCATATAACATGATATATCTGAAGAAGATGGGTCAGGGCCTTCACTGGTAGATTTTAAGAAAACTGTTGGGAATGTTGTCCGGGCCCGGAGAAGAGTTGTTACTTTTCTTCAACACATAAAGTAGTTCATCCACGGTAAAAGTACTGTTATAATGGTCATCGTTGGAACCAACCAATGAAGAAATAATATCTTGAGGGATTTGAAATTTCAATTCAAGTGTATTGACATGTTCGGGATAATAATTGTAGTAGCTGGAGTTCTTAGCAAAGGATATAGAAAGTAAATTTCTGACGTCTTGCGGTTGTGAGTACTTATTACCGTTTGAGTCCATTAACATGGATGGGATGGGGTTCAACGGTGCACCGTTAATGGACTTGATTTTATTCCATAGCAAAGAGGAAGGGGTCTGTCTAGTTATTGATGACGTAAAATTCTTCCAAGACTGAAGCCTAGTTGTTTTTAATATTAAGCGAGCTTTAGCCCTTGCTTTTCTAAAGAGGATTCCGTTTTCAATAGTTTCAGTTTTCTTATACTTCCTGAAACATCTTTTCTTTTCTTTGATGGCTGCTGTACATTCCTCATTCCACCAAGGAACCTGGAGTTTCCTAATTTTTCCAGAGCTTAGAGGTATGGATGAATTAGCTGCAAAGGTCAACATGTTAGTAAAATTCTGAACTGTTTTATTTATAAGAGAAGGAGGAGACGAATCTGGTTTGGGAAAGTTATCAACATTAATAATATTGTTGTGCTGGAATTCTAACCAATTTGCATGGTTAATCAATCATTTATGGTGAGTTTTAAGATTCGTCGCCATTTGTCGATCAGAGAAGTTCATGAAAATAGGATAGTGATCGCTGACATAAAGTTGATCGAAGGTGTTCCAAACACATTTAGTAGCAATATTACTAGTCGCAAAACTCAAGTCTATTGCACTCTCCGTACCATTGCTTGCATTGAATCTTGTAGACTTCCGTTATTCAGTAGAATTAAATCATCATAATTATCAAGCCATTCTTCTATAGATTTACCCCTTCCACCAGTTCTTTGAGATCCCCACATTATATTATGACTGTTAAAATCACCCACTACTATGACTGGTTTAGGGAGTTGCGTGATAATATTGTCAAGTTCGAGAATATTCATCGTTTGGCTATTTGGTAAGTAAATATTACACACAGTCACCACTATGTTAAGCTTAATCGATACGGCCGCGGCTTCTAAGGAGGTTTGTAGTGGGATATTATAACGAAAAACATCTTGTTTCAAAAAAGTCGCAACTCCCCCAATTGCAATTAGAACATCTCTTCTGTTGCAGAATACACTTTTATATCCACGTAACTGAGCACATGTGTTGCCTTTAAAATTGGTTTCTTGCAGGCAGAGAACTTGAGGGCTCAAGTCGTTGATGAGAATTTTTAAGAAAGACATTCGGGAGTGGAAGCCATTACAATTCCACTGGATAATATCCATGAAGAAATGTAGAAAATAAATGGGCGTAGTATTAGACTGAAGACGTCTGTGATATATCCATGTCAGTCATCACTGCATCAAGTTTTTTGATAATTCTCGAGCATCTATTTTTCACACCACGGTTTGTTAGTGTTTGATGAACAGCTCTTAACATTGCCGTTAATGCTGCAAAATCATCTGTGAATTCCCTGGCAACTGTCACAGTGCAGTTATTACCTTCCGTTCTGTCAAAGAGACTTTCGACTTGATGCAGATTTAGTGGGAAATGGATTTTGGAGGATTCTAAGATAGTTTTAGTATCAGACCACGACTGATCATCAACATTTTCAAAAGAGGTTTTCCCTTTTTTCTAATTTTTGGAGTGTTGTTTCTTTATTTTTTTATTCTCCGCAGTTTTATCATACATGTCAGAGGTTTCCGAGTTACTGTCATTCTCGCTATCTGATGGTTTGCTAATCAGTTCTGTATTCGAGCTTACAGTAGATAACGGTCTCTTTAATCTGACAGCGTTGCAGGAAAGGTCAAGGTCCATTGAGTTTTCTTTTGAGGCAACGCGGTTTCTCACGGTCGGCTCATGGAGAGGAGAGGTACGTAGAGGGGAAAAGCTGTCAAGGCCAAGGTTAGGGCTAGAACTTTCGTTCAGTTCGCTCTCGGGAAGCGTAGGTTCAAATGCATTGGGAGAAACATTATTAGAATGATCAAAACTCTCATTATATGATTCTGTGATTTCTACTTCCGTAGGGAGAAGCAGGGTATTAGTTAATTGGGACTCACGTTAATCGTACATAGTATAATCGTATGTATAAACAGTGTCCCTTATTCATGAGCGATTTTCCCGAAATGCTCGCGTGCACTCTTTTCAAGATGGGCACAGTACAGTTCAAGGGAAATGCTTGTAGTAAACAAATTCTGAAGCTTTCATTGCACTTGTGTTTACACCGGGTTCATCTCACGTGTTTTTGCGAAATGAGATTGTAAATTTGTCAGTAACTATTTACAGTATGCGACAATATATACAATGTCTTATTAGAAACGTGTTCCTTAACAGTTTATTGCTCGTGTCAATACAAAGGGGATACTATTCTTGTTGACTTTATTTCTCACAAGACTACATACTGGTTAAAATAGTAAATCACACTCGAATAAAACCCAAATATATCAAAAGTACGACCTACTTTCCAGGCTCAATAATTGTGTGTATAAGCAATTTCGTTATTCGTTAGCAATTTTTCCAAAGCAAGCCCGTGCAGTCTTTTCAAGTATGGCACAGTACAGTTCAAGTGAAATAGGTGTAATAAACCATTACTTAAGTGTTAATTGCTCTTGTGTTTACACAACGTTCTTATAAGGGTCTTTGGAAAGTGCGATCTACTTCCTGAACTAAATAATCGTGTGTATAAGCAATGTCGTTATTGATAAGCGAATTTACCTAAGCAAGCGCGTTGATTCTTTTCAAGCGTGATACAGTACAGTTCAAGGGAAGTGCTTGTAGTAAACCATTTTTTAAGTGTTCATTGCTCTTGTGTTTACACAACGTTCATATCACCGTGTTTTGCGAAATGAGATTGTCATTATGTGAGCTGCTTCTTACAGTATACGATAATATCTAGGGAGTTATATTAGAAACGAGTTTGTTAACAGTTCATTGCCTGTGTCAATACGTAAGACACACCATTCTTGTTAATTTTATTTATTACGTCAATACTGTAGTGATACCGAATAAATTCAAGTTTATTCTGCCGCAAAATAACTCCACGCAGGCGGCGACGCGAGAGCCATGCGAGGCGCCACGGAGGCGGCCCGAGGGCCAGGCGAGGCGCCACGGAGTCGGCACCCTCCGCGACCCTCCGCTCCCTAATTCGTCATGGACACTTGTGCCCCAACTCTGGGTGGCCGCTCTGCACACGACCCCTTCAGTATTTTTCCACGACGCCTGGAACTCTTCCGTCAGCCTCCCTAGAGATTCCTAGCCCCTCACACCCCCCCGGTCGTTAATAACTGCTCCTTTTCGACGCAAAATTAAAGCGAGAGGGAGCGATAACCAGCCCCTCTCTCACTCTTTTCTCGGCCTCGAAAACATCCTCTGATTGGGCAGAAAATATCTAATGCGCAGTACCCTTTCGCCAATAGCAGCCAGAATTCGGGTTTGTTCTAGAAAATTCCAGAGTCACAGGGATAATTTTGGTGGGGGGAACGAGGTTTCCTAAAACTTGGAGCGACGAGGCACAAAAGGGAAGCTTGGGAGCCGTGTTCAGAATCGGACGCAAGTGGCGGCCGCAGGGGGGAACCTGTTATATTCTGTTGTGGCGTTCGGTTCGATGGACTTAGAAATATTATTAAGTTTCTTGTAGAGTTTGGGTACAAGACTTCTGTGACGAACGCAGGCCGCAGAACAGTATTATGAACATTTAACAGCAATTCGTATTATATTACGTCCGATTTATGTGCGAACTCGAGACTCTCTTTTCCTTTGTGAATTTGTGCGATAATTCACGGGCTCATTAGTATCAAAGTATTGTGAGATCGACCGGGAATGAACCGACCATGTCAGTGAATGAACTGTGCTGACCCATTCACCGCAGCGAGCAGACGGCGCTTTTGTGTTCCGGCCCGCCTTGGCCGCTATCCTCGCAAGTACCTGATTTGACCTACATTTTCCGAGCGGCGCTCCTCGCCCGCCACGACCCTCGCAGCCAGCTGAGTTGTCCCGAGGTCGTTCAACTTCAGTGGGTGGCGCAGGCCGCCTAACAGAGATATTTTCTGTTTGAGTGTCTTATGTCGTACCCGCGATCGAGAGGTGTGAACAGTACATCAGACAATCAGTGTTGACTTCCTCTCGACCGGGCGACGAAGAGGAGTTCCCGGCCGCGCATGGCCGTCAAGCGGGAATTCGCGCGCGAGGAAGAATTTCATCTGATTGTAATCACTTTGTAATTTTCTGTTCTCTTATGTGCATGACATTTCATTTTTTGTTTTATTTCGATTTTGGGGGCATGCTCGCCAGAGTTATCATCACCAGACCATTAGCGTTTTCTTTTTTCAATGAATAAATTCAACTTGTTCTAAATTCACATGTTTGACTTCTCATTCAACCTAGGCCACCGGCTTCCTCCATCTTCGCCGTTTCAGGTAATCTGTCGACTGAGCGGGCCGGCTACCCGTATGAGGCGCCCAACCGAAGACGCGAGGGTAGTTGCAATACATACGTGTTAAAGTAGTAAATCACATTCGAATAATATCGAAATATATCAAAAGTACGACCTATATTCTTTAATAATCATGTTTATAAAAAATTTCGTAATTCAAAAGCGAATTTTCCCAAGCAAGCCCGTGCAGTCTTTTCAAACATGGCACAGTACAGTCCAATGGAAATGCTTGTAGTAAACCATTTCTGAAGTATTCAATGTCTTTCTGTTTACATAACGTTCATATTACGGTGTTTTGCGAAATATAATCGTCATTATACCAGTAATGTTTAGAGTTTGCTATAACATATACGGAGTTCTATTAGAAATGGGTTCCATTAGAGTTCATTGCTTTTGTCAATACAGAACTCTCGCGCTACATTTGATCACTTCCTTTATTACGTGAATAAATACGTGTTTAAAAATTAAATCACACTTGAATAAAATCAATATATATCAAAAGTACAACCTATTTCATGGAGTCACATTAATCGTATTTAGTAGAATCGTGTGTAAAAGCAGAGTCTTATTCATTAGCGAATGTTCTGAAATGCTCGCGTGCACCCTTTGCAAGAAAGGCAAAGTACAATTCAAGGGAAATGCTTGTAGTAAACCAATTCTGAAGTTTTCATTGCACTTGTGTTTACACCACGTTCATCTCACGAAGTTTTGCGAAATGAGATCGTCAATTTGTCAGTAAGTATTTACAGTATACGATCATATATAGGAGACGTATTAGAAACGGGTTCCCTAACAGTTTATTGCTCGTGTAAATACACAGGAGATACTATTCTTGTTGACTTTATTTCTCACAAGACTACATACTGGTTAAAATAGTAAATCACACTCGAATAAAACTTAAATATTACAAATGTACGACCTACTTTCTGGACTCGATAATCGTGTTTAAAAGCAATTTCGTTATTCGTTAGCAATTTTTCCAAAGCACGCCCGTGCAGTCTTTTCAAGCATGGCACTGTACAGTTTAAGAGAAATTAGTGTAATAAACCATTTCTGAAGTTTTCATTACCCTTCTGTTTACATAACGCTGATATCACTGTCATTTGCGAAATAAGGTCGTTATTATATCAGTAGCTTTTTACAGTTTGCTATAATATATACGGAGTCCTATTAGAAACCGGTTCCATAGTTCATCGCTCCTGACACAATTCTCGCGCTACCTTTGTCCGCTTCCTTTATTACATGATTACATACGTGTTAAAGTAGTAAATCACAAACGAATAAAATCGAAATATATCAAAAGTATGATCTAATTCCTGAACTCAATGATCGTGTGTATAAGCAATGTCGTTATTCATTCAAGCGAATTTACCCAAGCGTGCACTCTTTTTAAGCGTAGCACAGAACAGTTCAAGGGAAATGCTTGTAGTAAACCACATCTGAATTGTTCAATGCTCCTGTGTTTACAGCACGTTCATATCCCGGTGTTTTGCGAAATGAGACTGTTCTTATCTCAGTAGCTATTTACTATAAACTATAATAATAAACGGAGTCCTATTAGAAATGGGTTCCCTAACCGCATGTGGCTCGTTTCAATACACAGGAGACACTATTCTTGTTGATTTTATTTATTACGTGAATGCATATGTGTTAAATTAAAAAATAACAATCGAATAAAATTGAAATATATTACAAGTGAAACCTACTTTCTGGACATAATATTCGTGTTTATAAGCAATTTCGTTATTCATAAGCGAATTTTCCGAAGCAAGCGCGTGCGCTCATTTCAAGATAGGCTCAGTACTGTTTAAACATTAATTTATTCAATCTCTAATGTTTACATTTTATTGCCAGAGGCTTATGTTCTGCGACTAGTATACTATTTACATCTTTCTACAAATCCTTGTATAAGTCTTAATCTAATATTTAGTACTATTTACTTTAATCTGATATCCAAAACCTTCGTCCTAGTGTTATTTTACTATTTTGTTTTTCACTACGTACTAATTTATTTTACATGTTAGTATTCTGTCTAACTGTACAATTTTTTCACTACGTTTCTCACTACGTGATAATGTGATCTTAGTCTTCTATTTACATGTCTCTCACCACCAGTTACATTCTTCTCACTCCCGGTGTGCGCCAGTCCCTGTCATGTTGCTCCCTCTCCGCTTCGTTGGTTTTGGGTTGATGCAGTGGGGGGGGAGGGGGTACGCTCTGTCGTACTCTGCCTTTTGCTATTTCTTTGTAGGATCGCGGGACTAGGTGAATGCTGCCGATGTGTGTGTAGTAGCACGCCGCACTTCCCTGAAGAGCCTTTGCTATTATATTTTCTCTAAGTGCCTTCAGCGCTCTTCCGGATGTTACTCTTTGCAGTGCGGCGTCGCTATCGGTGCACCACTCTCCCAGCGCCCCAACGACTAGTGGGAATACCTCGGCGCTGTGGTAGCCCTCAGCCAGCAGGTGTGCGCGGGTGTCCTCATAGGTGTCTCGTTTCTCTTGTGCTTTCTTCTGTAGGCGGAGTGCGCGCGCGTCGGCTACCGCGAAGTCAACCACGAGCGCTGATCGACCTCGTGCTAGCACGAGGTCAGGTCTCGATGTGCCCGCCACTGTCTGGTTCTCAAGGAGCACCTGCCAACCTGCCGCTACGGCCGCTTCCCGGTAGAGGGTACTAATGCGGTTGTGGCACGCGTTCCATAGGGGCGACAGGTACTTGCATTCCGCCGTTACATGTCCAATGTTCTCTGCCGCCTGATGCCCGTTCACCCATTTGCAATTCATGCGGCAGGTCTTGGAGGCGTTCCCTGGGCAGTGGTTGAGGGCTGGGGAGGAGTTGATCCTGGCCGGAAATACGAATTTTAATACTGGTATTTGCATATTCCTGCCAGATTGCAGGCAGTACGTCGATTCCTTCCCCAGGCCCTTTAGAGCATTGGCGTATATGCCTGGTAGTTGCACATATCTACCCGGGAAAGCTGGGGATGTATGTGTGGGAGTAATTATTACTCATAAAAATATATATATCTAACACGGGGGAGGCTTGCACAAGGTATTTTACGATTTGAGGTGCAAGCCTTTGCTGCTTGAGCTACTGGTGCGCATTAGGCTTGTTGCTATTACAGGGGATGTTGAGAGCGTGATGGTGGGTGCGCAATTTAATATTCTGTTTAATAATCAACTTAATGCATTTTATGATGCGACAGAGGTTGTTGGGGGTGTTAATATTCATTTACATAGTGCTTCCACCGCCAGCGCCAGTGCCTTGTCTGGCGCGTGGTGTACGCAGGCACAACTCTGTTTAAGGGCACAATTCTGTTCAAGGGAAATGCTTGTAGTAAACCAGTTCTGAAGTGTTAATTGCACTTCTGTGTAAACAACGTTCATATTACGGGTTTCGCGAAATGAGATCGTCATTATGTTGGCATCAGTTTACAATACTCGATAATATATAAAATGGTCTATTAGAAAAGCGTTCCCTAACAGTTTATTGCTCGTGTCAGTACAGAGGAGACACAATTTTTGTGCACTCTTTTTATTACGTGAAAATATCCGTGTTCAAATAAAAAATCACACTCGAATAAAACCGAAAAAAATCAAAAAAACGACCTACTTTCTGGACTCAATAAACGTGTTAATACGCAATTTCGTTATTAATTATTTAATTTTCCAAAGCAAGCGCGTGAACTCTTTTCAAGCACGCACAGTACAGTTCAAGGGAAATACTTGTAGCAAACCATTTCTGAAGTGTTCATTTCTGTTGAATTTACACAACTTTCATATTACGTTGTTTTGCGAAATGAAATTGCCATTATGTGAGTAACTATTTACAGTATTAGATAATATATACCAGTCGTATTAGAAAAGTGTTCCCTAACAATATGTTGCTCGTTTTAATACACAGGAGGCACTATTCTTGTTGACTTTATTTATTACGTGTATACATACTTGTTAAAATAGTAAATCACAATTGAATAAATTGAAATAATTAAAAGTACGACTTACTTTCTGAACTCAATATTGAAACGAATATTAGTTTCAGAAAAGCAATTTTGTTATTCATAAGCCAATTTTCCCAAGCAAGTGCGTGCACGTTTTTCAAGCATAACACAGTACAGTTCAAGAAAATTTCTTGTAGTAAACCATTTCTTAAGTGTTTATTGCCCTTGTGTTTGCACAACGTTCATATCACGGCTTTTTGCGAAAAGAGATCGTCATTATATCTGTAGCTTCGTACAGTTTGCTATAATATATACGGAGTCCTATTAGAAACGGGTTCCATAAGAGTTCATTGCTTTTGTCAATACACAGCTTTTGCGCTACCTTTGTTAACTTCCTTTATTACGTAAATACATACGTGTTTAAATAGTAAATCACAGTCGAATAAAATCGAAATATATCAAAAAAACTGGACTTACGTTAATCGTATATAGTATAATCATATGTATAAACAGAGGCGCTTATTCATTAGTGAATTTTCCGAAATGCTCCCGTTCACTCTTTTCAAGAAAGGCACAGTACAGTTCCAGTGAGATGCTTGTTGTAAACCAATTCTGAAGCTTTCATTGAATTTTTGTTTACACGACGTTCATATCACGGGTTTCGGGAAAGGAGATCAATTTTATGTCACTATTTACAATACACGATAATATACAAGAAATCCTATCAGAAACGGGTTCGATAAGAGTTCATTGCTCGTGTCAATACACAACTCTCTCGCCACATTTGTTCACTTCATTTATTACGGAAATACATACGTGTTTAAATAGTATATCACCCTCGAATAAAATCCAAACATATCAAAAGTATGACCAACTCCCTGGGCTCCCGTGAATCGTATATAGTATAATCGTGTGTATAAACAGAGTCGTTTATTAATTAGCGAATGTTCTGAAATGCTCGCGTGCACTCTTTGCATGAAAGGAAAAGTACAGTTCAAGGGAAATGCTTGCAGTAAACCAATTCTAAAGTTTTCATTGCACTTGTGTTTACACCACATTCATCTCACGGGTTTTTGCGAAACGAGATCGTCAATTTACGTCCTGGAAGTTAGCAGGTCCATTTCATCCAATCACAAAACTGCATAGCTCATAATTTGCCGCTTTTTTGCCGTTTTTGAGATGCGAAAACCAAAAATTTGCCGCGAGCCATTTTCCCCCAAAAATCAGTGGTCCTGCTAACTTCCAATGGAAGTTAGCAGGTCCATTTCATCCAATCACAAAACTGCATAGCCCATAATGTTCAGCTATTTTGCCGTTTTTAAGATGTGAAAACCAAAAATTGATATCTCCATTATTTCAAAAAATATTAAGAATTAAAAAAACATTAAAGATACGTTCAATATAAGAGCGCAATCAAAGAAGTAAAAGGACGTCCCCCGTACAAAATCACACATAACAACTCATAATCGACGCCAAAATTTCCCAAAAACTAGTGAAAAACAAATCTGTAATAAAAAATTTGCCGCCAACCGGTTAGACACAATTACCCGGGTTCGAATCCCAGATATGCACCTCTTAAATTAGCCCCATTCAATAAATAGACGCATTCTCTAGTAAACCATTAGCTTGAACAATTCATACTGTGCGCCGAAATTAGCACCAACAAAGTGGCAAACATAATCATTAATAAAATAATTTGCCGCGGATCGGCTAGTTTAAATTACCCGGGTTCGAATCCCCAAAACTTATATTTTGAAAGCCCCTTTCAAGGAAACGCGCGGTGTCTCCAAAACCATTAGCCATAACAATTCAGTATGAGCGCCGAAATTAGCAGCATGAAAGTGTAAAATATTATCTGTAATCAAAAAATTTGCCGCGAACCGGTTAGTGACTGTTTCTTGAGTTTTTATTTCCAAAAAATTATCACTTCGATCGGCGCCTTTCTAGAAAAGTGCGCCGTATCTCCTAAACCATTAACCTTAATGATTCACGTTCTGCGCCGAAATCTGCTGTGAGCATGTGCCAACAATAATCTGTAATCAAAAAATTTGCCGCGAACCGGTTAATGACTGTTTCTTGTGTTTCAAATTCCAAAAATATTCGTCTTCGAACGGACTCTTTCTGGAATAGTGCGCCGTATCTCCTAAACCATTAACCTTAACGATTCACGTTCTGCGCCGAAATCTGCTGTGAACGTGTGCCAACAATAATCTGTAATCAAAAAATTTGCCGCGAACCGGTTAGTGACTGTTTCTTGAGTTTTTATTTCCACAAAGTGTATCACTTCGATCGGCGCCTTTCTAGAAAAGTGCGCCGTATCTCCTAAACCATTAATCTTAATGATTCACGTTCTGCGCCGAAATCTGCTGTGGACATGCGCCAACAATAATCTGTAATCAAAAAATTTGCCGCGAACCGGTTAGTGACTGTTTCTTGAGTTTTTATTTCCAAAAAGTGTATCACTTCGATCGGCGCCTTTCTAAAAAAAGTGTGCCGTATCTCCTAAACCATTAATCTTAACGATTCACGTTCTGCGCCGAAATCTGCTGTGAGCATGTGCCAACAATAATCTGTAATCAGAAAATTTGCCGCGAACCGGTTAGTGACTGTTTCTTGGGTTTCAAATTCCAAAATTATCCCTACTTCGAACGGCCTCTTTCTAGAATAGTGCGCCGTATCTCCTAAACCATTGACCTTAACGATTCACGTTCTGAGCCGAAATCTGTTGTGAGCATGTGCCAACAATAATCTGTAATCAGAAAATTTGCCGCGAACCGGTTAGTGACTGTTTCTTGGGTTTCAAATCGAAAAATATCCCTCTTCGAACGGCCTCTTTCTAGAATAGTGCGCCGTATCTCCTAAACCATTAACCTTAACGATTCACGTTCTGCGCCGAAATCTGCTGTGAACGTGTGCCAACAATAATCTGTAATCAAAAAATTTGCCGCGAACCGGTTAGTGACTGTTTCTTGAGTTTTTATTTCCACAAAGTGTATCACTTCGATCGGCGCCTTTCTAGAAAAGTGCGCCGTATCTCCTAAACCATTAATCTTAATGATTCACGTTCTGCGCCGAAATCTGCTGTGGACATGCGCCAACAATAATCTGTAATCAAAAAATTTGCCGCGAACCGGTTAGTGACTGTTTCTTGAGTTTTTATTTCCAAAAAGTGTATCACTTCGATCGGCGCCTTTCTAAAAAAAGTGTGCCGTATCTCCTAAACCATTAATCTTAACGATTCACGTTCTGCGCCGAAATCTGCTGTGAGCATGTGCCAACAATAATCTGTAATCAGAAAATTTGCCGCGAACCGGTTAGTGACTGTTTCTCGGGTTTCAAATTCCAAAATTATCCCTCTTCGAACGGCCTCTTTCTAGAATAGTGCGCCGTATCTCCTAAACCATTGACCTTAACGATTCACGTTCTGAGCCGAAATCTGTTGTGAGCATGTGCCAACAATAATCTGTAATCAGAAAATTTGCCGCGAACCGGTTAGTGACTGTTTCTTGGGTTTCAAATCGAAAAATATCCCTCTTCGAACGGCCTCTTTCTAGAATAGTGCGCCGTATCTCCTAAACCATTAACCTTAACGATTCACGTTCTGCGCCGAAATCTGCTGTGAACGTGTGCCAACAATAATCTGTAATCAAAAAATTTGCCGCGAACCGGTTAGTGACTGTTTCTTGAGTTTTTATTTCCACAAAGTGTATCACTTCGATCGGCGCCTTTCTAGAAAAGTGCGCCGTATCTCCTAAACCATTAATCTTAATGATTCACGTTCTGCGCCGAAATCTGCTGTGGACATGCGCCAACAATAATCTGTAATCAAAAAATTTGCCGCGAACCGGTTAGTGACTGTTTCTTGAGTTTTTATTTCCAAAAAGTGTATCACTTCGATCGGCGCCTTTCTAAAAAAAGTGTGCCGTATCTCCTAAACCATTAATCTTAACGATTCACGTTCTGCGCCGAAATCTGCTGTGAGCATGTGCCAACAATAATCTGTAATCAGAAAATTTGCCGCGAACCGGTTAGTGACTGTTTCTTGGGTTTCAAATTCCAAAATTATCCCTCTTCGAACGGCCTCTTTCTAGAATAGTGCGCCGTATCTCCTAAACCATTGACCTTAACGATTCACGTTCTGAGCCGAAATCTGTTGTGAGCATGTGCCAACAATAATCTGTAATCAGAAAATTTGCCGCGAACCGGTTAGTGACTGTTTCTTGGGTTTCAAATCGAAAAATATCCCTCTTCGAACGGCCTCTTTCTAGAATAGTGCGCCGTATCTCCTAAACAATTAACCTTAACGATTCACGTTCTGCGCCGAAATCTGCTGTGAGCATGTGCCAACAATAATCTGTAATCAGAAAATTTGCCGCGAACCGGTTAATGACTGTTTCTTGGGTTTCAAATTCCAAAATTATCCCTCTTCGAACGGCCTCTTTCTAGAATAGTGCGCCGTATCTCCTAAACCATTGACCTTAACGATTCACGTTCTGCGCCGAAATCTGCTGTGAGCATGTGCCAACAATAATCTGTAATCAAAAAATTTGCCGCGAACCGGTTAATGACTGTTTCTTGTGTTTCAAATTCCAAAAATATTCGTCTTCGAACGGACTCTTTCTGGAATAGTGCGCCGTATCTCCTAAACCATTAACCTTAACGATTCACGTTCTGCGCCGAAATCTGCTGTGGACATGTGCCAACAATAATCTGTAATCAAAAAATTTGCCGCGAACCGGTTAGTGACTGTTTCTTGAGTTTTTATTTCCAAAAAGTGTATCACTTCGATCGGCGCCTTTCTAAAAAAGTGTGCCGTATCTCCTAAACCATTAATCTTAACGATTCACGTTCTGCGCCGAAATCTGCTGTGAGCATGTGCCAACAATAATCTGTAATCAGAAAATTTCCGCGAACCGGTTAGTGACTGTTTCTTGGGTTTCAAATTCCAAAATTATCCCTCTTCGAACGGCCTCTTTCTAGAATAGTGCGCCGTATCTCCTAAACCATTGACCTTAACGATTCACGTTCTGCGGCGAAATCTGCTGTGAGCATGTGCCAATAATAATCTGTAATCAAAAAATTTGCTGCGAACCGGTTAGTGACTGTTTCTTGGGTTTCAAATTCCAAAATTATCCCTCTTCGAACGGCCTCTTTCTAGAATAGTGCGCCGTATCTCCTAAACCATTGACCTTAACGATTCACGTTCTGCGCCGAAATCTGCTGTGAGCATGTGCCAACAATAATCTGTAATCAAAAAATTTGCCGCGAACCGGTTAATGACTGTTTCTTGTGTTTCAAATTCCAAAAATATTCGTCTTCGAACGGACTCTTTCTGGAATAGTGCGCCGTATCTCCTAAACCATTAACCTTAACGATTCACGTTCTGCGCCGAAATCTGCTGTGGACATGTGCCAACAATAATCTGTAATCAAAAAATTTGCCGCGAACCGGTTAGTGACTGTTTCTTGAGTTTTTATTTCCAAAAAGTGTATCACTTCGATCGGCGCCTTTCTAAAAAAGTGTGCCGTATCTCCTAAACCATTAATCTTAACGATTCACGTTCTGCGCCGAAATCTGCTGTGAGCATGTGCCAACAATAATCTGTAATCAGAAAATTTCCGCGAACCGGTTAGTGACTGTTTCTTGGGTTTCAAATCCAAAAATATCCCTCTTCGAACGGCCTCTTTCTAGAATAGTGCGCCGTATCTCCTAAACCATTGACCTTAACAATTCCCGCTCTGCACCGAATGATGCTGTCAGTAAGTGCCAACTACATTATGTACTCAAATAATTTGCCGCGAACCACTTAGTTACTGTTTCCCGGGTTCAAAATATCAAAAATGTACCTTTTTGAACGGCCTCTTTCGAGAAAAGCGTGACGTGTCACGTAAACAATTGACCTTAACAATTCTCGCTCTGCACCGAATGATGCGGTCAGTAAGTGCCTACTACAATCTGGAAGCAAATAATTTGCCATGAACCGGTTAGTTACAGTTTCCTGGGTTCAAAATATCAAAAATGTACCTTTTCGAACGGCCTCTTTCAAGAAAAGTGCGCCGTATCTCCTAAATCATTGACCTTAACAATTCCCGCCTTGCGCCAAAATTACCTGTGGGCAAGTCACAACTATCATTTGTAATCAAAGAATTTGCCGCGACCCGGTTAGTTTCTGGTTTTTGGGTTCAATTTTCCAAAAATGTACCTCTACTAACGGCCTCTTTCCAGAAAAGCGCGCTTTGTCTCCTAAACTATTGACCTCAACAACTCGCATTCTGCTCTGAAATCAGGTGTGAACAAGTGATATATATAATCTGTAATCAAAAAATTTGCCGCGGACCGTTTTGTTACAGTATCCCGGGTTCAAAATTTAAATACGTATCTTTTGGAATGGTCTCTTTCAATGGAAACGCTTCGTGTCTCCTAAACCAATAACCTAAACAATTCATCCTCTTCGCCTAGTGGCAATAATCATCTCTATGCCGCGGGTATGTTAGTTACAGTAACCGGGGTTCGGATTCCCGAAATTTACATCTTCCCATTTGAGGAAAAGACGCTCTGTCTCCTAAAACATTGCCCTTAACATTTTATACTGTTTGTTGAAATAAGCTTTAACTTAGTGTTAAATATAATCTGTTATAAAAAATATTGCCGCAGGCCTATTAGTTACATTAAAAGAAATTTTATTGAAAAAAATGTCTATCTTAAAATTTATCCTAGCGGTAAGACGCCGAAAATATTTTGAATTTCTGGAGTTTTTGAAAAAACAAATTTTTAAACGAAACTGTGACCTGCAGCGTTCTCTTAAACGTTCATTGTAATATCCAACAATAAAATGTAATAAAAAATGTTAGATTTATGTTTCCCAGGTGCTTCATGTAATGTACCTTCAAAACTATAATATCAGTTTCCAATTCAATGGGCCGAGAGATCAGTTAGATCGATTAGAGACTTATAAATTTTGGAGAATATCGGCCGAACGTTTTACTCGGATTTAGGCCGGCCGGCCGGAGAGGCATACGTTTCGCCGTCATTTATTTATTTATTTGCCAAAAAACAGTAAAAACTGTATACGACGTGTGGGGAAAGAGATTTATCTGCGCACATTTTCTTGAGGGACAGAATTAAAAGAGAAAAAAAAACGAAAATAAAAAACGAAAAAAATGAATTTAGAAAGTAATTATTTTAGAAAAATGAAAATGTTTGAAAAATGTTTGTTCCCGAGTTATAGAAAATCAATTTCAACGTTCAAGAAAATGTGCGCCGATAAATCTCGAAGATTATATTTAACACTAAGTTAAAGCTTATTCCAACGAACAGTATAAAATGTTAAGGGCAATGTTTTAGGAGATAGAGCGTCTTTTCCTCAAATGGGAAGATGTAAATCTCGGGAATCCGAACCCCGGTTACTGTAACTAACATACCCGCGGCATACAGATAATTATCGCCCCTGGGCGAAGAGGATGAATTGTTTAGGTTATTGGTTTAGGAGACACGAAGCGTTTCCATTTAAGAGACCATTCCAAGAGATACGTATTTAAATTTTGAACCCGGGATACTGTAACAAAACGGTCCGCGGCAAATTTTTTGATTACAGATTATATATATCACTTGTTCACACCTGATTTCAGAGCAGAATGCGAGTTGTTAAAGTCAATAGTTTAGGAGACACAGCGCGCTATTCTGGAAAGAGGCCGTTAGTAGAGGTACATTTTTGGAAAATTGAACCCAAAAACCAGAAACTACCCGGGTCGCGGCAAATTCTTTGATTACAGATGATAGTTGTGACTTGCCCACAGGTAATTTTGGCGCAAGGCGGGAATTGTTAAGGTCAATGATTTAGGAGATACGACGCACTATTCTAGAAAGAGGCCGTTCGAAGAGGGATATTTTTGGATTTGAAACCCAAGAAACAGTCACTAACCGGTTTGAGGCAAATTTTTTGGTTACAGATTATTGTTGGCACATGCTCACAGCAGATTTCGGCGCAGAACGTGAATCGTTAAGGTTAATGGTTTGGGAGATACGGCACACTTTTTTAGAAAGGCGCCGATCGAAGTGATACATTTTTGGAAATAAAAACTCAAGAAACAGTCACTAACCGGTTCGCGGCAAATTTTCTGATTACAGATTATTGTTGGTACTTGCTCACAGCAGATTTCGGCGCAGTACGTGAATCGTTAAGGTCAATGGTTTAGGAGATACGGCGCCCTATTCTAGAAAGAGGCCGTTCGAAGAGGGATATTTTTGGAATTTGAGACCCAAGAAACAGTCACTAACCGGTTCGCGGCAAATTTTTTGATTACAGATTATAGTTGGCACATTCTCATAGCAGATTTCGGCGCGGAACAATAATAGTTAAGGTTAATGGTTTAGGAGATACGGCGCACTATTCCAGAAAGAGTCCGTTCGAAGACGAATATTTTTGGAATTTGAAACAACAGAAACAGTCACTAACCGACTCGCGGCAAATTTTTTGATTACAGATTATAGTTGGCACATGCTCATAGCAGATTTCGGCGCAGAACGTGAATCATTAAGATTAATGGTTTAGGAGATACGGCGCACTATTCCAGAAAGAGTCCGTTCGAAGACGAATATTTTTGGAATTTGAAACAACAGAAACAGTCACTAACCGATTCGCGGCAAATTTTTTGATTACAGATTATAGTTGGCACATGCTCACAGCAGATTTCGGCGCAGAACGTGAATCGTTAAGGTTAATGGTTTAGGAGATACGGCGCACTATTCCAGAAAGAGTCCGTTCGAAGACGAATATTTTTGGAATTTGAAACACAAGAAACAGTCACTAACCGGTTTGCGGCAAATTTTTTGATTACAGATTATTGTTGGCACATGCTCACAGCAGATTTCGGCGCAGAACGTGAATCGTTAAGGTTAATGGTTTAGGAGATACGGCGCCCTATTCTAGAAAGAGGCCGTTCGAAGAGGGATATTTTTGGAATTTAAAACCCAAGAAACAGTCACTAACCGGTTCGCGGCAAATTTTTTGATTACAGATTATTGTTGGCACTTGCTCACAGCAGATTTCGGCGCAGAACGTGAATCGTTAAGGTTAATGGTTTAGGAGATACGGCACACTTTTTTAGAAAGGCGCCGATCGAAGTGATACACTTTGTGGAAATAAAAACTCAAGAAACAGTCACTAACCGGTTCGCGGCAAATTTTTTGATTACAGATTATTGTTGGCACACGTTCACAGCAGATTTCGGCGCAGAACGTGAATCGTTAAGGTTAATGGTTTAGGAGGTACGGCACACTTTTTTAGAAAGGCGCCGATCGAAGTGATACACTTTGTGGAAATAAAAACTCAAGAAACAGTCACTAACCGGTTCGCGGCAAATTTTTTGATTACAGATTATTGTTGGCACACGTTCACAGCAGATTTCGGCGCAGAACGTGAATCATTAAGGTTAATGGTTTAGGAGATACGGCGCACTTTTCTAGAAAGGCGCCGATCGAAGTGATAATTTTTTGGAAATAAAAACTCAAGAAACAGTCACTAACCGGTTCGCGGCAAATTTTTTGATTACAGATAATATTTTACACTTTCATGCTGCTAATTTCGGCGCTCATACTGAATTGTTATGGCTAATGGTTTTGGAGACACCGCGCGTTTCCTTGAAAGGGGCTTTCAAAATATAAGTTTTGGGGATTCGAACCCGGGTAATTTAAACTAGCCGATCCGCGGCAAATTATTTTATTAATGATTATGTTTGTCACTTGGTTGGTGCTAATTTCGGCGCACAGTATGAATTGTTCAAGCTAATGGTTTACTAGAGAATGCGTCTATTTATTGAATGGGGCTAATTTAAGAGGTGCATATCTGGGATTCGAACCCGGGTAATTGTGTCTAACCGGTTGGCGGCAAATTTTTTATTACAGATTTTGTTTTTCACTAGTTTTTGGGAAATTTTGGCGTCGATTATGAGTTGTTATGTGTGATTTTGTACGGGGGACGTCCTTTTACTTCTTTGATTGCGCTCTTATATTGAACGTATCTTTAATGTTTTTTTAATTCTTAATATTTTTTGAAATAATGGAGATATCAATTTTTGGTTTTCACATCTTAAAAACGGCAAAATAGCTGAACATTATGGGCTATGCAGTTTTGTGATTGGATGAAATGGACCTGCTAACTTCCATTGGAAGTTAGCAGGACCACTGATTTTTGGGGGAAAATGGCTCGCGGCAAATTTTTGGTTTTCGCATCACAAAAACGGCAAAAAAGCGGCAAATTATGAGCTATGCAGTTTTGTGATTGGATGAAATGGACCTGCTAACTTCCAGGACGTCGTCAATTTGTCGTCTTTACGAGCATAACACAGCACAGTTCAAGAAAATTTCTTGTAGCAATCCATTTCGGAAGTTTTCTTTGCCCTTGTGTTTACACAACGTTTATATCACAACATTTTGCGAAATGAGATCGTCATTATATCAGTAGCTTTTTACAGTTTGCTATAATGAATGTAGAGTCCTATTAGAAACGAGTTCCATAAAAGTTCATTGCTCGTGTCAATATAAAAATCTCGCTGGACTCGTCGCTATATTACGTGAATACATACGTGTTAAAGTAGTAAATAAGCACTCGAAAAAAATCGAAATATTTCAAAAGTATGACCTAACTCCTGAACTCAATAATCGTGTGTATAAGCAATGTCGTATTCATAAGCGAATTTTTTAAAGCAAATTTTCGCATACAAGCGCGTGCACTCATTTCAAGCATGACACTGGACAGTTCAAGGAATATTTTTGTAGTAAACCATTTTTGAAGTGTTCAATGCCCTTGTTTTTACCCAAAGTTTATATTCCGTTTTTTGCAAAATGAGATAATTATATCACTAGATATTTACAGTATACAATAATATATACAGTGTCCTACTAGGAACTAGTTGCATTAGGATTGATTGCTCCTGTCATTACACAACTCTCTCGCTACCTTCGTTTACGTCATTTATTACGTGAATACATACGTGTTAATGTAGTAAATCACATTCGAATAGACTCTACATATATCTAAAGTATTACCTAATTCCTGAACTCGTTAATCGTGTGTATAAGCAATGTCGTCATTCATAAGCGCATTTACCCAAGCCAGCGCGTTCATTCTTTTCAAGAGTGGCATAGTACAGTTCAAGGGAAATACTTCTAGTAAACCATTTCTTAAGTGTTCATTGCTCTTGTGTTTACACAACGTTCATATCACCGTGTTTTGCGAAATGAGATTGTCATTATGTGAGCTGCTTCTTACAGTAAACGATAATATCTAGGGAGTCCTATTAGAAACGAGTTTGTTAACAGTTCATTGCCTGTGTCAATACGTAAGACACACCATTCTTGTTAATTTTATTTATTACGTCAATACATACGTGTTAAAGTAGTAAATCACATTCGAATAATATCGAAATATATCAAAAGTACGACCTATATTCTTTAATAATCGTGTTTATAAAAAATTTCGTAATTCATAAGCGAATTTTCCCAAGCCAGCGCATGCGGTCTTTTCAAGCATGGCACAATACAGTCTAATGGAAATACTTGTAGTAAAACATTTCTGAAGTGTTTAATGCCCTTCTGTCTACATAACGTTCATATCACGGTTTTGTGCGAAATAAAATCGTCATTATATCAGTAGCTTTTTACTGTTTGCTATAATATATACCGAGTCCTATCAGAAACGGTTTCCATAAGAGTTCATTGCTTTTAACAACACAGAACTCTCGCGTTACCTTTCATCACTTCTTTTAATACGTGAATATATACATGTTAAAAAGGAAATGACACTTGAATAAAATTGAAATATATCCAAAGTACAACGTATTCCATGGACTCACATTAATCCTATTTAGTAGAAACGTGTGTAAAAGCAGAGTCGCCTATTCATTAGCGAATGTTCCGAAATGCTCGCGTGCACACTTTTCAAGAAAGGCACAGTACAGTTCAAGGGAAATGCTTGTAGTAAACCATTTCTGAAGTGTTCATTCCACTTGTGTTTACACAACGTTCATATCACGGGTTTTGCGAAATGAGATCGTCCTTTTTGAGCATCTATTTACAAGATACATCACGATACATAATACATCACGATAATATATACAGTATACTTCACGATAATATATACAGAGTTCTATTAGAAAAGTTTTTCCTAACAGTTTATTGCTCGTGTCAATACACAGGAGTCACTATTCTTGTTTCCTTTTATTATTACGTGAATACATCCGTGTTCAAATGGTAAACCATACTCGAATAAAACCGAAATATATCAAAAGATCGACCTGCTTTTCGAACTCAACAATTGTGTGTGTAAGCATTGTCGTTATTCATATGCGAATTTACCCAAGCAAGCGTGTGCACTCTTTCCAAGCGTTGCACAATACAGTTGAAAGGAAATGCTTGTTGTAAACCACTTCTGAATTGTTCAATGCTTTTGTGCTTATAACAATATACTGAAATATACAACGTTCATATCCCGGTGTTTGCGAAATGAGATTGTCCTTATCTCAGTAGCTATTTTCAATAAACTATAACATATACGGAGTCCTATTAGAAACGAGTTCGCTAACCGTATGTTGCTTGTGTCAATACAAAGGAGACACTATTCTTGTTGACATTATATATTACGTGAATGCATATGTATTAAAATTGTAAATCACATTTGAATAAAACTGAAATATATCAAACGTGAGACCTACTTTCTGGACTCAATAATCGTGTTTAAAAGCAATTTCGTTATTCATAAGCGAATTTTCACAAGCAAGCGCGTGCGTTCATTTCAAGATAGGTGCTTTGGTTTCATATCACTTTGGTTTCATTTCATTTCAAGATAGGTTTCATATCACGGTGTTTTGCGATATGAGATTGTTATTATGGTAGTAGCTATTTACAGTATGATAATATATATAGGAAGTGCTATTGAAAATGGTTTCCGTAACAGTTCTTGGCTCGTGTCAATACACCAGAGACACAATTCTTGTTGACGTTATTTATTACGTGAATGCATATGTGTTGAAATAGTAAATCACACTCGAATAAAATCGAAATGTATCAAAAGTACGAGCTACATTCTGAACTCAATAATTCTGTTTATAAGCAATTTCTTTATTCATTAGCCAACTTTTCCAAGTACGCGCGTTCACTGTTTTTAAGCATGACACAGTACAGTTCAAGGAAAATCCTTGTAGTAAACCATTTCTGAAGTGTTTATTGCCCTTGTGTTTACACAACGCTCGTATCACAGTTTTTGGCGAAATGAGATCGCCATTATGTCACTAGATATTTACAGTATACTATAATATATACGGAGTCATATTAGAGACAAGTTCCATGAGAGTTCATTGCTCGTGTCAATACACAACTCTCGCGCTATCCTTGTTCACTTCCTTTATTACGTAAATACATACGTGTTTAAATAGTAAATCACAGTCGAATAAAATCGAAATATATCAAAAAAACTGGACTTACGTTAATCGTATATAGTATAATCATATGTATAAACAGAGGCGCTTATTCATTAGTGAATTTTCCGAAATGCTCCCGTTCACTCTTTTCAAGAAAGGCACAGTACAGTTCCAGTGAGATGCTTGTTGTAAACCAATTCTGAAGCTTTCATTGAATTTTTGTTTACACGACGTTCATATCACGGGTTTCGCGAAAGGAGATCAATTTTATGTCACTATTTACAATACACGATAATATACACGAAATCCTATCAGAAACGGGTTCGATAAGAGTTCATTGCTCGTGTCAATACACAACTCTCACGCCACATTTGTTCACTTTATTTATTACGTAAATACATACGTGTTTAAATAGTATATCACCCTCGAATAAAATCCAAACATATCAAAAGTATGACCAACTCCCTGGGCTCCCGTGAATCGTATATAGTATAACCGTGTGTATAAACAGAGTCGTTTATTAATTAGCGAATGTTCTGAAATCCTCGCGTGCACTCTTTGCATGAAAGGCAAAGTACATTTCAAGGGAAATGCTTGTAGTAAACCAACTCTTATGTGTTCATAGCTCTTGTGTTTACACAACGGCCAGTTCAGGGGTTTTTGCTAAATGAGTTTGTAAGGTTTTCAGTATCTATTTTTAAGACACAATAATATATGAAGAGTCTTATTAGAAACGCGTTTCCTAACGGTTAATTGCTCGTGTCAATACACATGAAACACTATTCTTGTTCACTTTATTTATTACGGGAATACATCCGTGTTTAAGCAGTAAATTACACCCGAATACAACCGAAGTAGATCACAAATAAACCTACTTTATGAACTTAATTATCATCTGTATAACCAATGTGGTTATTAAGCAGTGAATTTACCCAAGTAAGCGTGTGCAGTCTTTTCAAGCGTGGCACAGTACATTTCAAGGGAAATGCTTGAAGTAAACAACTTCTGAGTTGTTCATTGCCCTTGTGTTTACACAACGTTCATATTCCAGTGTTTTGCGAAATTAGATTGTCATTATCTCAGTAGCTACTTACAGTACACTTTAATATATGCGGAGTCCTATTAGAAAAGGGTTCCCTAAGAGTATGTTGCTTGTGCCAATACACAGGAGACACTATTATTGTTGACTTTATTTATTACGTGAATGCATACGTGTTAAAATAGTAAATCACACTCGAATAAAACCGAAATATATCAAAAGTGCGACCTTCTTCCTGAACCCATTAATAGTGTGTATAAGCAATGTCGTTATTCATACGCGAAATTTTCCAAGCTAGCGCGTTCACTCTTTTGAAGCGTGGCACTGTACAGTTCAAGGGAAATGCTTGTAGTAAACCATTTCTGAAGTGTTTATTGCCTTCTGTTTACACAACGTTTATATCACGGTGTTTTGCGAAATGAGTTCATCGTAATATCAGTAGCTTTTTACAATTCACGGTAATATAGACGGAGTTCTGTTAGAAATGTGTTGCCTATGAGTTCATTGTTCGTGTCAGTACACAACTCTCACACTACTTTTGTTTACCTCATTTATTACGTGAATACTTACGCGTTTACATAGTAAATCACACCTAATAAAATCGAAATATATTAAAAGTTTGACTAATTTGCGTGACCTACTGAGTAATCGTGTGTATATTCAATGTCGCTTATTCATTAGCGAATTTTCTGAATGTAGCTCGTGCACTGTTTTTAAGAAAGTCACAGTACAGTTCAAGCGAAATGCTTGTACTAACGGTTTTCTACAATATTCATCTCTCTTGTGTTTACGCAAGTTTCATATCACGAGTTTGTGTGAGACTGTATTGTTAATATATCATTGGAAATTTTGAATATAATATGGACGGAGTAAATTTTGAAACTGTTCCTGTGACAGTTTATTGCTCGTGTGTATACTAACTTCACTGACTATTTTCGTTGACGTTATTTGCTACGTGAGTGAATGTGTGTTTCAATAGTAAATCACACTAGAATAAAATCGGTATATATACAAAGTATGACCCATTTCCTTGGCTTTTCAGTGATCTTGCTTATACACAAAGTCCTTGATTTGTTAGTAAATTTGGCAAAGCGTGCGCGTGCACTCTTTTCATGAATGGCACAGTGCAGTACAAGCTGAAATCTTATACTAACGAAAATTTGGAGTGTTAGAAGAATAAAACTATACCTCCATGTCACAAAGACTCGAAAATCAAATTGAATATCTTAGACAAGTAATAATTAGAGTAACACAATATTTGAACCAACCAAACTACAAAAAATTAGCCAAGAAAATTAAGAAAACACATGCAAAGATTAGAAAACACGGTCCCCAGGAACATGAATCAAGAAAATGCCTTTATTACTAATGAAAAGTATTACGTACATGAAACCCAAAATAAGTCACAGAACCCTTCTCAATATCGCCCAATCACCTGCCTCCCCACAATGTACAAATTCTTGACGTCATGCATTGCAAGTAAAATCCAAGATTATATTGAGGACAGAGAAATAATGACAGAACAACAGAAAGGTTACAGACGCCTACTTAAAGGATGTAAGGAATAACTCCGAACAGATATGGTCATTCTCCAGCAAGCACATAAAAACCATAGAATTTTGCACCTGGCTTACATTGACTACAAAAAAGCATTCTATAGCGTTTCTCACAGTTGGCTTATTGAAGTTCTCCGTATATACAAAATTAATGAAACCATCATTAACTTCCTGGAAGAGATCATGACTCATTGGAGAACATTGTCCTTAGGGCAGCAAGACTTTACAATCACATCAAAGGACATCAGTATTAAGCGAGGAATCTTCCAAGGAGACTATGCCCATTGTTTTCTGTCTGGCTCTAAACCCCTTGTCAACACAACTTAATAGTACTATGTGTTCCTAATTCGTAAAAATAAGAAAACCTCCATAGCATATCACATCTAATGTACAAGATGACATCAAACTTTACAGTTCGACAGACAGACAGCTTCAATATATTCTTGAAATAACTCCAACATTTTCGGAAGACATCCATATGAGTTTTGGCATTGACAAATGTAAGACACTTCACGTAGAGGAAACAGGAAAGTTACAGTAGCCTTACTTATCAAATGACAATACGGGTAATGAGTGATGAAGAAATATACCAGTATTTAGAATTAGATCAGGTAGCAGTCACAGACAACAAAACAATCAAACAATTTCTGACACAACTGTACAAATCGAGAATCACGGCACTCCTGTAAACCAAATTAACAGGCAAGAACATGATAAAAGCAATTAACACATTTGCCGTACCAGTATATACATACTCATTTGGAATCATACCGTGGAGCGACACAGACCTCGGAGACATCCAGACTAACTCGCACAATTCCGACAAAATTCAGACATCTCCATCCAAACAGCGCAATAGAGCGAGTAAAACTCCCACGAAATGAGGGAAGAAAAGGGCTAATAGATCTAAAGGATCAACAATAAAAACAATTACAAACTGTGTAACCTGCTGAAAAGGTGGAATCTTGTCATCCTAAGAGTCAAAGCCCCGCTGCCTGGACGCAAGTCGACATGCTCAAAGTGCCAGAAACACTTTCCCAGACAGATTCAGAAATTTCTTGGCGCAAGCTCGTGATTTGCCGGCAACTTTTTATATATCTATTTTCTCGCTCACCATGGGTGTCAGTGTAGCGCTGCTGTGAGGTTAAAGCACATATCCGATGTTCCGACGAACAGTCACAGCCTTTTGGATGATGTCAGTTGTGAGGTTGCCAGTTTGGCAGTTTCCTCTCCGACTTAAGCCACAGCCATATTCCGTCGCAGTTAAATCAGCGCATTAGCGCGGCGTATTGAGAAGCTCCAAGCGGCAGGAATCATTTTCCAGGATCCTGCATTTTCTTTTGTTGGCTGATGAGTCGTCGGATATCATTTGTGCCAGTGTCGGGTCGGCCGATTTTTGGCCAACGATTCTTTGACTCGTTTTCCTCTTCTGGTTAAATCGGCTCTGGTAAACGGCCAGTCGGTGTCGAAAGTGTCGTCAGTCTATTGTTGAACATCATCGTCATTTTTCTTTTGGAGATTGGCCACATGTATACCATCTTTCTCCGTTCACACCTTTTTCATCGCGGCTAGAGAAGCTCAGTTGAAAAGACAGTGTTGGAAACTTGATTCCAGAGAGAGTCGGAATGTTTTTGTTGATATCTGTCCGGTTGTCGGCCATTAATAATATCTATCCCCACGTCATTCATTGCAATTTAAGTGTCGTTTCCGCATTGATAGTCAAGAATGACCAATGCTACTTCTCACAACGTTGTTTCCCACAACTTTCAGTTGTATCTTGAATTTTTCGCCATTTTTTGAATGTTCTACCCCAATTGAAATCCATCGGAAGCAGAACCATACTGAGATGTCGGTAAGATCCAAGCATCAGAAGGTATTTTCCAATTAAAATCTGAAATGGCGTGCTGATGAGTTAATGACCATTAACTGATGACCATTAATTGTTTATAATTATTCTCTCGCTTCGATCTATTAAAAAATAATTTGTTACGGGGCCACTTGTGCATGTCCATTAGTGGAAAGACTTTTTAATGCTCTGCGGATCCACTACGTTTGCTGGTCGGTTACGTTTTGGCGAGCGTATTACTCCATTTTCTCTCCTTCAGATCCTCTAAATACTTGTGCATTGGGTAGTTGTGCCCCCAGTGTACGTTTTCATTCATTTCCAAGGCTTAATTTTTAAAGAAGAATACTATTTTAAGATTTGCAGTCGTGTTCCTGGACGTATGGAAACAGTTACTAATAGTGAACTGTTCAATATACAGTGTTTTTAACAACTTCGGAGTACATAATTTAATCGCGTAAGTAATAATAAGGGCCGGATACTTACAAGCACGAGTAGGCATCACTATTTTTCATCAATTTTCTTCCCTCATTTTCTTTCATTGGGGTCAACTTGGTACAGCAATATAGCCTTATCAACGTATTAAACATGCTCGATTATCACTTTTACAGTTACCAATACCTATCTCATTTTTCGTTAAGAAATATAAAGTATAGATAATTGTCCGTCACCCATCCCCCATAATTGTCCGTCACCCATTCAGATCTCTGTGGAGTGCATTGTGGCGGGGCGGCCTGCGCCGTGATTGGCGCTCTTCCGCCGGGGGATTTTGAGGTGGGGCGCTGCGGTCCAGTCAGAGCCCTGCCTTGTTGGTAGTAACAAGGCCTTGGAAAACTCTGAATTTGGTTGATTAGAGAGACGCTACGGATTAGTGTAGTGCTGCGGAGTGAATAAATGGATTGAGAAATTGTGAAGATAAGTAGTGAGTGGTGAGTGGAAGATAGAGATTGAAAAGAGTTCTGCTATTCCGAAGGAGGTTATTTTGGTAGAGTTTAATGAGCGAAATTTGAAGAACTGCAGATGAATTTAGAATAAAGAAAGCAGGAAATAACTGGTGGGCATTTTAGGGTGGCTGTATATATCGTGCGTCTGAGGGAAAGTGTTTTCTTCCGGCGTTCGGTAGATGGTCATAATACTGCCTGTATTTTTGAAAACTGTTATGAAGTTCTTGATTTTGAAAATTTTTTCAATTTGTGATGAAGCTGTGTCGGTGATATATTTGTCGATGGGTGTCAAGTCCAGTCTTGCATAATAGTCAGCGTATGGTCGTTTTGGTTCAGGTCGGCATGTCGTGCGTATAAAGCGATGTTCTGCTTTCTTCAGGTAGTTAATGTTAATTTTGGCTGCTGTCGCCCAGGTAAGGCACGCGTATGTGCCAGCGCTTCTAATACAAGTTTTGTACAGTAGTGTTTTAGTTTTATCTGAGATGGTCCTTGCTCGTAGCAGCGGTGTGAGGCAGGCTATTCTGGCTCCTATCTTCTTAGATGCTTCTTGACAGTGCGTATTCCAGAGTAGTTTGTTGTCGAATTTTACTCCAAGGTATTATATATTTTTGCTCCAGGGGATACGCGTGCCATTTATGCAAAGCGGAGTTGGTGATTTCTCTCGGCGCCAGCTAAATAGTATAGCTTGGCATTTGTTCGGGTTTATAGATATGCCGTTAAGTTTACACCACTGAACTAAATCAGTGGATGCATTTTGTAGGCGTTTTGCTGCGCTTTCAGGTTTTGGAAATTTAGTAGTTAGGGCCACGTCGTCGGCGAAGAGGTATTCGGTGACGTTTGGAGTTTGTGGAATATCATGGATGTAGAGATTGAATAGCATAGGTGAAAGTACAGCCCCTTGCGGGACGCCGGCGAGAATAGGTTTTGTAGACGATTTGTGGGAATGATATTTAACCTGGAAGGAGCGCTGATGGAGGTAGCTGAAGAGGAGACGGCAGAGATAGCTAGGAAGAAATTTTTGGCATTTTTTGAGAAGAATTGGGTGGTTCACTTTATCAAATGCGAAGGAGAAATCAAAGAAAATGGCAGGGATGGGGCAGTGAAGAGCTAGGGATGAAGCGACTTCCATGGCAAGACGGAACGTTTGCATCGCCGACGAGTGGCCCTTTCGAAATCCAAATTGAGTATGCCTTATGGCTTGTTTGGAAATTAATTTTGACGTGATAATTGGTAGGAGTAGTCTTTCAAATAATTTAGATATTTGCGATAGCAAGCTAATGGGTCGATAGTTGGCCGGGTCTTTATGGTTTTTGCCTGGTTTTCCCAGCATTATTATATGTGCCTTTTTCCAATTTTTTGGAAAGTAACCTATAAGAACGCATGCGTTCATAAGTTGAGTTAACGCAAGTATGGCACTTTTAGGGAGGTTTTTTAACATTTGCGCATTGATGAAGTCTGGCCCGCTTGCTTTATTGGCGCTTAGTTTTTTGATTTGCTCGCGAATTTGATCTTCGGAGAATGTTGGAATGTCTTCATCTTCGTCATTGGTAGTATTGTCAAAAAGGCAGTCTTCGTAATTTTGAGGCAGTATGTCGGGCACAGGAAGATAATGTCCATTTTTTATTGCATAAGTATGCGTTGGTAAAGGAGTGAAGCGTCTTTGTAGTGTGGTGGCGAATATCTCGGCTTGCCTTAATGGATCATAAGTTATGGTTTTATTGACGTTGTCGTTTAAAGCTGTTAGAGGTGACGCTGGGTTTTTTAGAATTTTTTGAATTTTCCACAGATCAGTTCTGTCTTTTATCTCGGCTTTGCTTATAAATTTCGACCATTCGGCCTCTCGGTGGGCTCTGAGGAGCTGCGAGACAGCGCGACGGGTGGTTTGAAAAATAGATTTATCGACGGGGTCGCGGGAGGCGTAAAATCTTCTTTGTGCTCGGCGTCGCTCTTGGATGAGAGAGATAATGTAAGATGGCAGTTGCTCTCGTCCGTTCGTCTTAGGGATCCTGGTGGTATTGATATTGTATGCAGAGCGAATGTGAAATTCAATTTTTTCGACTACTCTATCAATTTCATCTGGAGTGCGCAGTGGGTTTTTATGGGGACGAATTTTGTGTGCTATTCTATCCCTGAATAATTTCCATTCAGTTTTGGTGGAAAATGACGGGAATGGGGTGTATGGGAAAGCGCCTATAGATAGTGCAGAAATTATTGGTAAGTGATCGGAGTTAAGTTCATTTAGTGGCTTTGGAACGGTGGGGTGTAAGGTTGATGAATGAATTATGAAGTCGAGGATGTCAAAGGGAAGGTGATTTTGGAGATAAGTTGGTCCGGAAGGCGGTTGAAGCGTTAAATCTTGTCTCATTTCAAGAAATTGATACAGAATATTACCGGCTGTTGTATTGGTTTTACAACCCCATTCTAGGCGTTTCGAGTTGATATCACCTCCTAATACGGTTGTACTGCCAGGATTTAATAGAGTAGTCAAGTCGTCTGCTTGGAGCGGAGATGATGGGCTTCGGTAGGCTGAAATAAATTTAATTGGGCCCGTGGCTGTGCCAATTTCAACTATTGTAGCTTCGATGGAGTTTAAAGGCGGTGTCGTAAGCCTGGTGTGTGGGAGCGAGCGCCTAATTGCAATTGCTGTACCACCTCCCGCGCGTCCCGTACGGTCGTCGCGATATATGAAATATCCTCTTAGATTGAATGATCGAGAGGCTGATAGGTGTGTTTCTTGAATTAAAAGTATGGCTATAGAATAGTCATCACAAAATTTTTCTATTTCAGGTTTTGTTTTTCTAAGAGTACCGTTAGCGTTCCAAGACGCTATGTTGTACAGACGATTTGACAAATAAGCCATTTAGAAGAGCTCCGAGATTGTTTGAAAAGCATTAAGTGTCTTTGTTAATATATCATCCTGACCTTTCATGATAGTTATCACCTTTTTAGCAGTGGTGATAATTTTTGTTAAGTTAAAGCCTTTGAATAGGTTTAATAATTCTTTCAGTTCCGAGAGCGTACCAGACGCGGGCTGTTCTATTGGTTGTTCGTCTTGACTGGTTTCGGGTTGATCGGTGCGTCCCCACCACGCCTGGGGGGGAGCTGCCGGACGTCTGAGAGCAGGGTACTCGGATTCTGGCGGGGGCTGATTCTGATTGGTCCTACGCTGTTCGCGGGCGAGGCGTAATTTTTGGAGTTGCGCCGTGCGGACGCGTACTGCTTCTAAGTGTGCAGGGCAATCTTTATAGCTGGCCGGATGCTGGCCCGCGCAGTTGGCGCATTTCGGGGGGGTGTGGAGTTTATCCACAACTGGACATTCTGACGAGCTGTGAGGTCCCGCGCAGCCAATACATCGGGCTTGTCTGCGGCACCCGTTTTTAGTGTGTCCCCATAAGCAGCAGTTTAAGCAAAGGGGGATGCGATCTTGATCTTTCGGTTCTTCGAATTGAACTTTTAGGTAGAGTAGATGTTTAATCTTTTTAATTTCTGATAATTCTGACTGGTTAAATTCGACATTGTAGAGTCCTAGGCCTTGAAACGTGTTCGGACCAATCTTTTTCTTAATTTCTCCTACATGATGTACGGTAATACCTTTTGCTTGGATTTCAGACTTAATTGCCTCGCATGAGAGGTTCGAATCAAGACCACGGATAACAAGACGTTTTCTACGTTCGGTCGTGGCTCTGTGAAAGTAGTAGAATAGGTCTGTGTCTGATTTCCGATCTAGCAGTAGTTTGTCAATTACTTGGTGGTCTTCCACACATCCGGGTCTTAGAATAAGTGAGTGCGCATTAATCTGCGCGTAGAGCGGTTTTTGGCAGTGCTCTCGCAGATGAGCTGTTAGACCTACTGGGTCAGCTATTTCCGATTTGTCTAGGTAAAAACTACCGACCGATGAGAATCTGCTATAACGCGGCGCGTTGATTGGTTTCTGCTGCGTTTTAGCACTAGTTTTTGATATCTTAGGAATTTCATTATTAGCGCTGCTTGAGGAGCCTTCCTCTACGGCAGTGATGGCATCTGGGTCAGCATGAAGTGCACTGAATTTATTAGTAGTTGGTACTTTTTCAGGAGGCGGAGGCGCCCGTTGTTTGAAAAATTTTTTGGGAACCATCAATGGATTTGTTATCTCCGTAACATCTTTGTCAGAAGGCTGTGCAGTTGATGTTATGTCATTGTCAGTTCCGGAAGGATTAGAAATAGTCTTGTAAGGGTTAGAATTGTCAGCTTGGTTGATAACAGTTACATTGGCCATGATGTGCGGTGGCGGAGGAGACTTAGTTCGTGATTGATTTTCGCTCATTGTTATGACTTTAGAGGAGGGAGAGAGATTTGAGAGTTCGGACCTATTACCCGCAGCAACTACATGCATCCGTCGGCGAATCTCACCATAGATGGGCGATGGCTTCGTTGGGTTGTCCTCTTCAGCGGCTTCTGTTGTGTGGTGGGTGTCTGGCAACCAGAGGAATGATGGGCGCTGCGAGTTACCGCGCGCTGGTGCTTGGCTTGATCCCGCCGTCTTCGTCAGACGTCGCGCTGTGCTGCTGCGAAGATGGCCAAAGCCGTCAGTCGTGGCCGCCGCAGCGCGGCGGCTGGGCGGTGTTGTTTTCGTTCGCACGGCCTGGAGGCACTTGCCACCACCTGACAGAGCGGTTTTTGCTCTTTAAGATTTGCTCTTTTTTAACTCTGTCAGAGGAAGCTGTACCACGGCCCGGAGTCAGGTCCAGTCGAACACACTCGAACACAGGAGCAGGGCAGAGATCGGACGATGTGTCTCCTCTGCTGCCAAGATCCGGAATGCCCATTCAGATCTCTGCGCTGCGCATTCATTTATCTTCCTCCCCCCCCCCCGTGCTTGAAATGCAACCTCTCTGCTAACTTGACGGGCACGGAGAGCCAATCACAAACTTTGGCGCGAATTGTTCAAACTCTTTCACCACATGATGTTATTTCAGCGTATATCTTGTTGAGTGTCGTACACCTCTCTTCATCAAACGGTGAACACTAAAAAGATTCTAGTACCAGATGAAACCACACCCGCCTTCATCCGTACGATTAGAGGTCTCTTCTTGATATTCTTCGAACTGCTTGAAACTTCGCCAGGCGGAATATTCAAATTGTGAATTGTTTTCGCACGCAAAGTGGTGTGGGTTTATTGTTGATTTATAATTCCTATTCTATTCTGAATTGGAGGGGTTGATCATAATATACATATTTCCTAACAACCTTTTGAAGAAATTCAAATTCTTTTATGAATCAAAAATTGCCAATTTTTACAATAATAATATTAGCTGATGATATCTTGCATTGTAAAATTGAACAATAAAAAGGGTTTCAACAAATACTCCTTTACAATGGAATGATCGGCCGTGATTGTACCATAACTGGTTAAATAATTAAGAACCAGCGAATGTATTATTATGCGAGTAATTAAAAATTAGTACAACAAAATGTACTGAGGGCTTTGTTTGGTCGTTACTGTTTAACACGTTCGTCTCTTCATGTACGTGATCTTGATCGCATTACACTCATTTTTTCTGAAGGTTTGTGCTTTAATGGTGTGTATCGCCTCAAGGTTCGTTTGCTTTTGATGCTCTCCTCTTCGATCTCAGTAAACTTTAAAGATTCTTAGCGTTCTCTTTTTGCATACAAGAAGATATGAATCCATCTCTCTGTGCAAATTTTAATCGTGACTTTAAACCTCGCCATTACCCTGTCACTTTCTCTTCATTTGTCACCCTAGTCTCGCTTCCTCGGATCATTTTGCTCAATTACTATCATTATAATAGGTTCTTTTTTAAAAGCTACCACCTTTATTAGAATACTTTTTGTTTCATTCTTACATCACAGTCAAATACTCGATGTTCATGGTCAGTCTTGCTTGTCCTAGGCATTGGAAATCAGATGCCATTGAGCGTCAGCGAAATTGGTTTGCCGATTTACCAATTGCTTACACATCACTCGATGGCCTATATTTTTACACGGACTGAAAGCACTGCAACGTGACGGAATGTAGAAAGCTCTACAACTTGTAAATTCAATTAAGGTGTAACGAATGAACGTGTTGGCACACGAGCGAAGTCAGATATGGGCAATCGTATCGTTTCCGTACGTTCCATAACGCCGCTTCTCACAACTTTCAGTTGCATCTTGAGTTTCTCGCCACAATGTTTACTCTACACCAACCTGATATCCGTTGGGGGCAAAACCCCACTGACATGTCGGTAAGTTCCGAGCACCGGAAGGTATTCCCCAGTGAATATTCGTGCATATACGTGTGTGGGAACACACTCTGACGCTCTGCAGATCCTCTGCGTATAATAATGTACAGTAAAAAAATTGTGTGACAATAAAATTAAAAATTGAATAACGGTAGCACAATCCATTGCATTAAATCCAAGTTTCAAAATTCAACGAAGCCAAATTTACGCTCGTACATGAATGAAAAGTGCAAATGCTGATCAAATAAAATTTCGTCTAATGCGATAGTGGTACAAAACAAATTTATATCGAATCATTTTTCTACTATATATATACACACATATATTAAATGTTGAGTTAGTGCAACATGGGAACTTAGTGGCTTAAATGACTCACTGTAGAGCTCTGTGGATGATTCAAGTTGCAGATCGGCCATTTGTTGCCATTTGTTAACGAGCACAGATTTCCTTTCTGCGCATATGTATTCAGTCGTCTTAAGAGGCAATACGTTAGGAGTTTATGAGTTCATTGACTTCTAAATTACTGTTTGAAATAGTAGAATTTTTTGTGGAAGAGTGTGGAGACAAGTATTGCATCAGTGCAACTTCAATAACACGGCCTTTATATTTTCGAGAGCGAATTGGAACATATTGGTTGCATGTTTTCTATAAGCGAACTTTGTTTATGTAAAATGACGGACACTACACTGAAGGGAAGTAATTCATGAATACCAAAGGCTATCCATAAAATGGTCACAATTGCAATCTGTTTTATGCGTGTTCCCTATTGTATGTTTATTTAGTCGACTTCAAAATACTATCGAAAACCATGTGGTGTACTTGAAAAGTGAATTGCTAAGTTGTTTGCCATCAATAGTGAACATCGGTGTCAAGGTTGTCACATTGGTGAAAAGTGGTTAGTTGAAAAATTAGTCCAAATACATGAATTAGATTTAATACTTCTCTTTTTTTTGATCACTTCCTCTTGAAAACGGCATTTCCAATAAAGATTTGATTGTGTCTATACTACTGAAATACTGATCCGGCCGTAAACTGGATCCATCTCATCCACAGAGCACCCACTGCCTATGGCGGCAACATGCCTTCATAGGAGGCTGCGAGACGCGCGAGAGCCTCCGTGCTAAACCATTTCCAAAGCTGGACAAAACGAAAATACTCTTCTCTTATTGGTTGACGGACGTCATGGCAACAGGAAGGCGCGTGTCAGGTTGGGCCGCCGCTATCCTGCAGGCACAAGCAAGGCTAGTACTTGGTGGTGCTACCTATCTCTTGCGCATAAAACGGCTTGGCTCCATCTTCAATTGTAATGCTGTTTGAAGCAAAAAATTTCTTCTTTTAAGTGTATACTCGCCAGCCCAAAACATTTATGTCAATTTGAGACGAAGGTAATTTAACATTTTTTTGGTTAAAAGTATGTATCTTTAGTGTTGTTAATCAATTTTGTGGGGAGGCCTGGCCTCCTTTGCCTTCTCTGAAAATCCGCCACTGCCGTCATCTCATTGGTAGGCGAGAATTCGACCCCAGACCACGAATTTGTCAGTGGTTTTGCGCAAGAAGGGCAAATGCCAATATTCAGTTTTACAGTATTAGTGGTATTCTTACACCAACTAAATGACAAAACAATCGTAGGCCAATGTGAAATTAAGGGATGGGATCGACTTTTGACCTTTGCCTTTTTTGTCCACTGAAAAATGTCATAAAGTACACATTGCCCATGCAAACCGATAATCACTAAAAAGTAACATTGGCAATAATTGATCATACATCCAGTGCTTGTAGCATCTGGAATAAAGATATAATACGCGATATTTTAAGATTAAAGAAGCAAGAATACATAGTATTGTGTTCTCTCTTTATGTGCTACAAACGTTTCATAAATTTTCGGAAAATAAGTACGTTTCTCTTGCTCTTAATTAAAAAATGTTTCTTCTATACATTTTATTATTACTAATTTTTACCTCATATTTCTTCTAATGTGCTTTCCGTTTAGCCATCCGATGCGACAACGTATATCTCGGGTGCAATGCTTAATGTTCTTGGAGATTTGACCCCAAAAAGTTCCACCAAACAGATGAGACACCCCTCCCCTCTTCAATAATGCGATTGGAGCGCTCTCTTTTGTTTTTCTTCACACTTCGTGCGTCTCTTCCTCGCGGAGCATTCAAATTGTGAATTGTTTTCACGTGGGAGTTTCGAAATGGTATGTGTGCATATTGATTTATATGACCTGATTCAAATTTGAATCTGCGCAGTTAGTCACAATGGTGATATTTTTAAGACACTTTAAACGGAATTTCAGTTTCTTGATTGTATCAAGAAACTAAATTTAAGATTGATCACTCCAATGTTTCATTGGACGGCACTCATCCCTTCATCATTGAAGTCTGTAGATGAGAAGTGCTTTTAGAAAGCGGCAATCCTCCATTCTGTCAAGATGTTCCGAACAATTTACCCCGTATTTTTCGATTTCATCAAGGATATTAGGGTATTTAGTTCCTGACGTTATTTCTTTTTCGATCTTGAAGGGTGCATCTTGTTATAAGACCGAGAAATGTCATTTTAGCAACATCGAATTTTCTGGCTTGATTTTTGGTTACAGTCCAGTTCTCAGATCCGTAAATACTTTATAGAATGTCAGGCGTCTTTCTTTGCGTGTTTATTTCAAAATTTTGATTGGCAAGTTCAACCGAATGTGTGGGACTAATTAAATTATTTATTGCATCATTATTATTCCTTGAGGAAATATTGTAACCTAGGCAGTTGATATTGTTGACTCCTCCTCAGGTAACGTTATCAACTACAGTTTTTTCTCTTAAAGGGTCTATTCTTTTGAATGCAATTATCTTAGTTTTATCAATACATATTTTTTAATCTTGATATATTTAATTTAGTATCGCTCACAATTATAAAATTTACTCTCCACACTTTTTCACATATATTCAATATCTTTTTAACTCAACACCTTCAATGCTTCTCGTGATGGTTGTCATGCTTCAATAATTTGTCAAATGATATTTAATAACAAATATATCTCGAATAAACAACTCATTCACACTTCAAAAAAGAAATTTGTGAATTAGACTCTCTACAAATAAGTCTAAGAAAGTGAACAGGAAACTGAAGCTTCTTTCCAGAATTAGATATATTCTGGTCATCAGCAAAGAGCAAAGTATCGGTGTTGTGCCTTCATTGCATTCACTTCAAGTTTGGTATATTTTTGATTAATTGCTCTAGAACTGTTTGTTCCTGAAAAATTTCCCATGATTTCTGTTTATTCACGTAGACGTTTCGTAGACAATAAACAACAAATATCTTGAAACATAATATTCTTACCTTTTTCAATTTTCTGCTGGGTGTCAATATTGCTTCTATTCTACTTCTCTCCTGACGCAATCCACATTGTTCTTCCATGATTATTTGTCCTATTCTTATTGTCAGTTTGTGTATATTGCAAAAATATACGCATATATGCTTGCAGAAATGTTTCATTCCACTAGTAGGATGCTTGTACTGCTATAGTTGTTGCATCTTTTCCAGTTATCGTTTTTTATAATGTTGCACACTAGTGCAGTCCTCCATTCTTGAACAATTTAGTGCTTCTTTATCCCATTCCTTAGTTTTATGATTTGGTTTTTTGTTCCAGTCCTCCATATTTTATCATTTCAAGTTTTATCTCAACTAGTCCTGCTCCCTTCCTGTCACATGAAAGATGCGTTGCGTTGACACGCGTCTCCCAACGCTGATG
Organism: Acheta domesticus; assembly: GCA_031308135.1. NCBI lineage: Eukaryota > Metazoa > Arthropoda > Insecta > Orthoptera > Gryllidae > Acheta > Acheta domesticus. Next base: position 215,085,166 of record JAHLJT010008446.1, read on the forward strand.
ACGTCAGTTGCGTCGACGCGCGACGATATCTGCGCACACGAGTCAATTAACGCGCGTCGTAGATCGACATTGTATCTTACTAAACGGCGCACGAGCGTGGAGAATCTCATTTTTTAACAATTTCATCCTCTACTTTCTTTCCTATTACTACTTCATCATTGCGTCTGCTTGGTCTAGATCATATCATACTCTTTCATAATGTTCTTCTAATTATTTGTCCTGTATATTTTTTCTATAAGTTTGTGTTGAATCTGTGTCTTGTAGTCATTCCTATTTTGATAAGAATTTGGTATCCTACTCTGAGCATTTGTGAAATTCCTTTTCAGTGGCTTCACATACTTGCCCCAAATGTTCCTCCGTATTTCATAATAAATATTTTTCATGCAAAATATATTGTAATGCACACAATTTAAATGAGTTTTCATTTAAATTATGCCTCACTTTTAATTAGACTAAAAATATGTAAGCTGATTAAAAAATTAATACTTTCCTTGTTCTAGATAATGGTAAGTCTTGTCTGAAATACATTCAGTAATTCAGGTTCAGAATCTTGTTCTTGTTTACTAAACAAAACAAAGGTAATTTTTATCACTTGAAAGGAAACGTATTTATTTTTATCAAACGAAATTATCCAAAATTATTAGAAGCCAAAGAAAATATTAGGTCCTTATTTTTGAGCATTTGGTATCCTACTCTTTGAGCATTTGTGAAGTTCCTTTTCAGTGGCTTCACGTACTTGCCCCAATTAGCTCTCTATTATCCTTGGGATGTCTTCCTTACTTATGGTGTTTCGTTATAAAAAAGGCATAAAAAAGGTTGTTTTTTTTACATTTGTCACGTTTTCCTCGCGATGCGTCTCCGGACCCGTTGTGGGGCGTTGAGCGCTTGCAGTAATCCTCCGGTACATCAATTCTTTAATTTTTGGAGTAATCCTCCATTACTGCGATGTCGGTAGTCCGTAGGTCGTTGTCTAGAAGCCCGCCAGGCAGCATCTCCGCGCACGCGCCTCTCGCGCGCCCCTGCGTCACTACCCAGCGGCACCACATACGCCATTTTGCCACGAGCGAAACTTGTTGCCATATTTATCCTGTTTCCAAGCCATGAATTGAGCGATTTTACACTTTATTTTAGTGAGAAAGACTTGCTCGTCAACTGGAATGTATCTTCCGGCTTATAACATGACTGGCAATAGTCAATAAATCAATTCCATACACTATATATTAAAGCAAATTTATCATTTGCAAACTCTCTCTCCGTATTGATTTTTTGTCAAATCTTAAACATCGCATTATCTCTGAAAATCTTATTCGAGACATCGTTTCCTTGAGAAAAGTGTATACCCATGTAACTGACCATAACGTACTGAATATCGGTATTCCTCGCACCACTCACACCTCGGGCATCAAGCATTGGTTCAAGTTCAATTCGTGATAGAGAAAACTTATTGTCACCCAAATTCTGCGAGCTTCATTTTCCGTACAATTTAAAATATATCGCAAAAATAATATTGTCTATAAAGAGCCACCACGCACAGCGTTCACTGTCTTAAAATATGTGGCCTTGCATATGCTGCTGCCGAACTCACGAATGATATTTTCTTTAGATTTCCTACCAGTGACAAAATCACCTTTAACAATTGCTTTCCACTCTGTACCATCGGAGGCAACAAGAATAATTGTTTCTTCATTTTCAACAATGTCGGGAACAATAATATTGATCCTTAACCTTCGTGCATACTTCTTAGTATGAACACTTATAGTTGATCCACGTTTTTGCTTAATAATACTCTGTCGAACAGAACATTGGTTTCTTCTGTTACATTTTCTTCTTCACTATCAATTCCTTATTCGTACACTTTCTAGCAACGAATCATTTTAGGAGTAGAAACATATCTTCCACTGCTCTTTTGTTGCTTTAAGAATATAGAGGCAGTTTCTTCCACGACTAGAAGCAGAAAGTAATTTTATTCATAATACTAGTAAAACTAGCATGTTCATTTTAAGAAATATAAGAAAATAGACAACAAAATAATCCACTGCAAGTAATGTTAGAAAACTTACTCATAGGAAGATCCTAGTCATCTGACGAGTGCGAACTGCAATTCCGAACATGAAATTGTTGTTCTGAACACGCAAATTCCCCTCCATCTGGATTATCAAAAGCAATATTTTCAACACTGGAGCTATGCTTTCAGGCGACAAAGATTTATGGACGCGAAAAAAACAAACTTCTCGTACGAGAGCTAGAAAGAAACTCAGGAAGCAACCTGCTTGTACAAGTAAGCTAAGAAGACTAGGAAATTCCAAAACTGAGAGACAAGGTATGTCTGGAAACTCCCGGATAAGGTGTTTCAGGAATCATAATACACGTTCTAAATTTATATTGTTAGAATGCAAAGAGAACAAGCTATAGCGCAGGTGAAGACCTAAGGAGGAGAAATGACGCCCTGTTGGCATTATAGGCAATTTTTATTATTTTTCATGACATATATTTTATAAAAGCACAACGTAACTAAACACGATATCAATAACAGAAAACGATGAAAGGCCAAGAAATTGCAATCTCCTATGTACAGAAACTAAGAAATGCTAAGTAGTTAAAGAGCGCCAACGAGGACATAGCGCCTCTGGGCGATCTAGTGTTAATTGGCAAGTGACTGCTGCCATGGCTGCTCTGTCCCTCCACGGTGGGGCTGCTGGTGTCGGCGCTCGCAGGTGGAGGGCTGCCCGCTTCCAGTTGAGATGTCGCCAGAGAGGCGCTGGTGGTCCACTACTCCGCATCCAGTCAACTGAGTAGTAGGGCAGGCGCCGCTGCCCGGCGGATGTTCCGTCGCCTCAGTCGGGTTGTCCATCTTGACGCCCGGCGAAGTCAGGCGTAGGGTGGTTTCGACGTTCAGAGGGAAGTCCGAGGTGCTAGCAGAGTCGTTGTGAGGTCCACAAGAGAAATGCGGTGTCCAAAAACGAAGGTTGTGTTTCCTCCAGAAGACTAGTTAGAATAACCAGCGAGTGGATCAGTAGCTAGGCCAGCAGTCCAACAACAGAGCAGGTACACTGCGACGGTGGGCACCGCCCACTCCTGCACGCAGCATTTACAACTTACACCAAGCGAATAAGTTAAATTCGAAATTACATCAAACACAGGACAGAATGATCCGGACGGCTTCTCGTCAACTACCTGCCTCGTCTGTTCTCGATGTCGCCTTGTGAAGTAACTCGATCATGTGACAAATGCGGCAGCTGGAAGAAATAGAAGCGGTGTTTGATGTCTTCGCGAAACAACGGAAAAATCAACGTACACCTTTTAAGAATGAAAATCTCTGCACAAAACACTATTACTTCGCGCTGTCTTCGCAGTAGCGATGAAGCCAACCTTCTGCTTGCTCGACTCACCCCGCTCAAAGAACGGAGTGAACAAAGAACAAAGATATCTCTGTTAGATTCTCTGTATTTACATTGATTATTTACATTGATTGAAAGATATCTCTGAACTGAGAACTATTATTTCTCATTCTAGCTAGTGCTTATCAACATCAGTGTGTTAACATTAGGTTTCATTTTTAAATTGTACAATGCCCGAAACACAATTTCTACCAAATCTTTAATTTTTCATGATTTACAATTTTTCCCACTTGAATATCATATTCTTATAATACAGAATATCTCAGAATAAATATCACAAACTTTTAGAATATGTAGGGGGAGTTGAAGATTACATTTTGCATCATCAAACACTGGTGTTTGTCAGGTGCATGTTCCAACATAAAGATATTTCATATACCTGTCAAACAACAGTGCACATTTCCCCAAATTTTGAAACTAAACTTCTTTGACACCATAAACTTATTTTATTCATATACCTCACCACACTAGTATTGAGAATGAAAAAGTCATGAAATCATGAAGATCCTATACATACCTAACTGAGAGCTATAATCACCAATTTCCATACGAATAATGTAAGGTCTATCAATTTGAACATTTCCTATGAGTCCAGCAAAAAAGAGCTCTTCCATAATTTTTGGTTGCAAAGCTCTCAGTGGAGGTAGTCGTAAAAGTAGTCGAGGAAATCTGTCTCTATCTTCAGGAAACGTCTGACTAATATTTCCTCTAAGTTCCTGAAATGCCTTTTCTTGAAATTTTTCCACTTGGCGTTGCATAATTAAACCAGGTTGATCTACAAATTCAATACAAAACAATTCTTGTTACTGTTTTTTAATAACAATATTGATAACAACCCAAGAGAATGTTCATATATATATATATATATATATATATATATATATATATATATATATATACCGAAATTCAAACCGGCCGCTACGACACAGCAGACGGCGGCGCCTCCTTCTGCGCGGAGCATTTCCTCGTTTCTCCGCGTAAACGGTGAAACAGTTCAGTAATATTCTCTAAGGAAAGCATTGCGTGGCTTACACTAGAATACGTTAATAGTATAAAATGTTTGTAGGTTCTGTTTAATAAGTATTTTAAATGTAATTATTAATATATATATATGTAGCTTATCATGAAAGGCACAATACAGTTCAAAGCAAATGCTTGTAGTAAATTAATTCTGAACTGTTCAATGCACTTGTGTTTACACAATGTTCATATCATGGGTTCTATGATACGAGATCGTCATTATGTCAGTATCTATTTACAATACACGATCATATATACAGAGTTTTATTAGAATTTGGTTCCCTAACAGTTTATTGCTCGTGTAAATACACAGGAGACACTACTCTTGTTGACGTTATTTACAACGTGAATACATACGTGTTCGAATAGTAAATCATATTCGAAGAAAATTAAAATGTATCAAAAGTACGACCCACTTCCTGAACTCAATAATCATGTGTATAAGCAATGTTGTTATTGATACGCGAATTTACCCAAGCAAGCACGTGCACTCTTTTCATTCGTTGCCCAGTACAGTTGAAGGGAAATGTTTGTAGAAAACCATTTCTGATGTGTTCGTTGCCCTTGTGTTTACACATCTTTCATGTCACGGTGTTTTGCGAAATGAGATCGTCATAAAATAAGTAGCTATTTACAATACACGGTAATATATACGGAGTTCTATTAGAAACGGGTTCCCTAAGAGTTCATTGCTTGTGTCAATACACAACTCTCGCACTACCTTTGTTCACTTCATTTATTACGTGATTTCATACGTGTTTATATAGTAAATCGCACTCGAATTAAATCGAAATATATGAAAAGTTCGACCTTTTTTTACCTACTTTATAATTGGGTGTATTAACAATATTGCTTATTCATTAGCGAATTTTCAGATGGAAGCGCGTGCACTCTTTCTATGAAAGTCACAGGACAGTTTAAGCAAAATTCTTGTTCTAACCCATTTCTGAAATATTCATAGCTCTTGTGTTTACATATCACCATTTCTCATATCACGCTCACATTACGAATTTGTGGGAGACTATATTGTCAATATGAGTGGCTATTTTCAAATGTAATATGTGCGGATTTACAATTTTAGAAACTGTTTCTGTAACAGTTTATTGCTCGTGTGTACACTCACTTTACTTACTATTTTCGTTCACTTTATTTGCTACGTGAGTGAATGTGTGTTTCAGTAGTAAATCACACTAGAATAAAATCGAAATATACAAAAGTATGACCCATTTGCTTACCACTTCAATGATCTTGTGTGTACACAATGTCCCTGATTCGTTTGTAAATTTGGCAAAGCGTGCGCGTGCACTCTTTTCATGAATGGCACAGTACAGTTCAATCTGAAATCTTGCACTAACGAATATCTGGAGTGTTCATTGCGCTTGTGTTTACGCTTGTGGTTAGGTTTGGTTTTACCTAACCTAACAAATTTCTTGTTCATTGCTCTTTTGTTTACGCAACGTTGATATCACTGTTTGTGTTAAATGTTGTTGCCCACCCTCACATATTTATTTCCAGTACAAAATACGCACAGTCGTTCTGCAGATGATTTTCTGGGAAGGTTATTGTTGTTTAAATGCATCGTCGTTTTTTCGACTACTTGTGCGGAGTGTTATCTGTCAATTTCAATAAATTTTTAAGACATTGAAAACAGTAATAAAGACGGTTTAGAAGTGTTTTGTCGTTGATTCATATGCGCTGCATTTTAATATTAAAAAAATCTTGTGTCTTTACTGCAGGGATACAATAATATTAATAATAATAATAACAATAATAATAATAATAACAATAATAATAATAATAATAATAATAATAATAATAATAATAATAATAAACCTCGTGTGGTGACCAAGGATTATAGTAGAATAGCACAACGAAATCTCTCCCTGTCGTAAGAGGCAACTAACCGGAGCAGCTGTCCGCTGTCCTTACCTGTGAAAGTTATCCATCTCTCATTATCTCTCCTGTCAGTGTCCTAAATTGTCCTCTCAAGTCGTTTCCTTTCCTTAGGTGAAATACAAACCATCCACCCCTCAAGATATCCCCCTATTCCCCATCACACCCCCTTTTCCCCTCCCCCTCTTTCTGCCAGTCTTAAGACCAACCCTACGTGTTAGCAAGAACAACTATGCCACGTGGAAGACGAGCAATTGTCACCGACTCTAAAGGTGCTAGGGGCAATGGCAATCACCCATTCTGAAATGGAGAGACGTTTAAGAAGTCATAAGACCTCGGAAAAAGAGCCGCTTCCCGGGGAGCGCCGGGGCACGCCTGGTGCCGGTGCCGACCGTGACAGCATGCGAGTCACCGGTGGCAGGACGCTGAACAGGCGGGCGCCTACCGGGTCACCCGAACAAACTACAGCCAAATCCCAAAAAAGACACCCACGATCTGTAGCTTCACCTGCCGACACCTTGTAGAGAATGTTATTTTAAAGGATAATGAAAGAGAAACGAGTAATCCGGAAAAAGTTGCCAATCTCTTCAACAAACACTTTTCCAGAATTGCGTCTGATCTCACGAAGGGACTAAAATCACAAAATTCAACATTTTACACTTCCCAAAAAATTTCAGATACGATATTTATTCCCGAAACTTCTCCCAACGAAATCCTCAGAATAGTCAGTAAACTAAAAAATAAATATTCATCTGGTTTAGATGAATTTCCGGATTGTTTATTAAAAACTTGTGCACCTGCCTTTATACATCCGTTAACTCACATTTTCAATGCTTCTTTATGTACAGGAATATTTCCAGATATTTTCAAAACAGCAAAAATTAAGCCACTTTTTAAAAAAGGGAACAAAAATGATATTCAAAATTACCTGCCAATTTCTCTTTTGTCAGTTTTCTCAAAAATATTAGAAAGGCTTTTCTACTTACGAATGGAAACATTTCTCAGGAAAAACAGAGCGTTTTCAGACTCACAACACGGTTTTAGAAAATCAAAATCTACGGAAACTGCCATTTTTTCTTTTCTCAAAGATGTTGCTTCATCAATAGACCAAAATGAAATACCCATTGGAATATTCTTAGATCTCTCGAAAGCTTTTGACGTTATTGACCATAAGATCTTGCTCTCAAAATTACCTTCGTATGGAATTCGTGGTATTGCCCTAGATTGGATAACTTCTTACCTTAAACATCGGACTCAAAGAGTAGAAATACCATACTGGCAGGAAAGGACATTACATACTTATATTTCCAATTCTTTGCCAATTGTGCATGGGGTCCCGCAAGGTTCGATCTTAGGTCCTATTCTCTTTCTGTTATATGTAAACGATATGCCCTCGTCTATTAAAAATGGAAGAACGGTTCTGTTTGCTGATGACACGAATGTTCTTTGCAAAAAAGAAGCAGTAAATAGTACAATTTCAGAAGTTTCAAATTGGTTTAATAATAACAAATTAATTGTTAACGAAAGAAAAACTGTTTCAATGCATTTTTGCATCTCAAATCGGAAATCGCATGTTCCATTGAAAATGAACAATATGCAATTAGCTGATGTTGAGGCAACAAAATTTTTAGGTCTTTCAATTCAATCAAACCTCAAATGGAATGTACATATAACAGAATTAAACACTAAATTAAGTTCATTATGCTATGCATTCAGAATTCTTTCAAATTCTGTCAGCCTTCATGCAGCTCGTTGCGTTTATTTTGCAAATGTGCATTCCCGCCTGAGATATGGCATAATATTCTGGGGAAGCTCATCCTGTAGTATTCAGACCTTCAGATTGCAAAAGAAAATTATTCGAATAATGAAAAAATGCCTTCCACGTGATTCCTGCAAGCCTCTTTTCATTGAGCTGGGAATCCTACCATTGCCTTGTCTATTTATTTACGAATCTGTAATATTTGTCAAAAATGACCTACTTAACGGAGGGAACATATTTTCATGCAATATTGATATTTATAATTACAACACACGCCGTAGAAATCACGTGCATCAAGTGTCAGTATCAACAGCTCAGTACAAGAAATCAACATACAATACATGTACGTTAGTTTACAACGCATTGCCAGATGACATAAAACAATTAAAGTCGGTATACAAATTTAAGTTAAAAGTAAAATCTTTTCTGCTGCAAAACTGTTTCTATACAATTAGAGACTATACTGATCGTGAAAAAGAAAAATAATGTTTAATGTAACAAAACAAAGATGTATAATGAATTAGTTTATGTTTGCATTGTATACATTTAAAAAAATATTTAATACGCCTGTAACAAGTAATGTACTTCAGCTTCCGGGTCAATGACCCCCATCTCGATCAGGTTTTTGTCCAGTTTCCCTGATCCATAGAGCAAATGCTGAGATGGCCCCTTGTTTTGCTTCTGGACGTAAATGTAGCTTCACTGTGCGCACGTTTTGTTGAGCACTCCTTTTGCTTGTAGTTCATTTACAGTTGAAATTGATTTTCTATAACTCGGGAAAAAACATTTTTCAAATATCTTTATTTTTCTAAAATAATTATTTTCTAAATTAATTTTTTCGTTTTCGTTTTTTTTTTTTTTTTTTTTTTTTTTTTTTTTTTTTTTTTTTTTTTTTTTAATAAAATTCTGGCCCTCAAGAAAATGTGCGCAGATAAATTTCTTTCCCCACACGTCATATACAGTTTTTACTGTTTTTTGACTAAATAAATAAAGACAGTGTTTTGCCTGAGTACCTGCTCGCAACCACCAAAGCAGGGAAAGTGCGGCAACGTATGAAGTTGACGAGTAACTTCAAAGAGTATATAATCCGCGTTTATTATAATAATAATATATTTATTAGGCTACAATTGGCTGATTGCCAGGTGGTAACCATACGTCTGTAGCTTTACAATACATTTACATTTGCAATTAATAAAAACCATTTACAATATAACACAATAAAATAAATTACAACTACTACTACTACGTCAAAGGATGGAACAATACAGTAGATTTCTCTAGACCCTCAAAACCAACCGTTAACATTATTAATACTTTTAAAAATGTGCACGTACATACACACATTCATGCTTACACGTTCATACATACACATACATACACATTCTTATACATGAATGCTCACTCACATGTTCACACATAACCGATCACACACCTACTTCTTATACATGCCTACATTTACATAAAGAAACAAACACTTAGTTACACATAGTATACATGCAAAGATATACATGTACATAAACATAAACATACATAAACGTAGATACATGATTATACAATTTTTTAAAATTCAGAATCATAATGTGGAATTTCCTAAGTTAGCTCTTTAAACATCCGAATTATTCCCCACACACTTTCTCACTACACTTCACCTCACTTCACTTCAATTCACATTCACCATATCTTTCTTCGGTTATGCCATACAACTCATTGATGTATCTTACCTCTCTACTGCACGGCACTACACTGCACTTCACTTAATCTATAATACACCACACTATCTACATTACAATTTACTTGAATTACGGATCAATGAAATTATGGCTCAGCTGCGCTATGCGGTATAATACGTCCTCTACATGTACTGATTAAGTCTTCTTCTGAAAACACCAACAGAGCCAGGAAAAGGCTCTACGACTGTTGCAGGGATATCATTCCAATTTTTAATCGTACGATTTACATATGAATATTTCCCTACGTCGGATCTTTGCCCTCTACTTTTTATTTTGCAATTGTGGTCGTTTCTCCCAACTCTCGAAAGGGAGCCTAGTCTTTTGGTTATTTCTGCCCACGCAGGTGACTTACTGTACGCCTTGAAGAGGCAGCACAACCTGGCTTTTTTTCTTCGCACACTGAGGGACTCTATAGGTTCTGGTGGATTTGAACTAGCGGAATACCCTTTATTAATAAATTTGATTGCCTTCTTTTGAATTTTTTCTAACTCTTCAATCTGATCTAATCTGTAGGGATCCCATCCAGCTGATGCGTATTCAAGTATCGGCCTAACTAAAGATGTGTATCCCATTTTTCGATTTTCCATGTTCCCATTTTTAAGTGTTCTCATTATAACGTGTAGTGACTTCCACGCTTTCCGGGCAATAGAAGTAACGTGTTCCCCCCATCCCAGGTCCTGGCGTAATATAACACCCAGATACTTACAACACGATACTTGTGGAATGGCTACGCCACCCATGTTGTAATTTAGAGAAATTTTCTTTGCTGATTTAGAAAAGCTTAGCGATTTACTTTTTACGGCATTTATCTTCATTTTATTTATGATAGCCCACGAATAAATGATATTTAGATCGTTTTGAAGAATGAAAATATCTTCACCCGAATCTATTCGCCGATAAATTATGCAATCGTCCGCAAATAATCGCATTACTGACTTAATACACGATGGCAGGTCGTTAATGAATGCCAAAAACAACAGCGGACCTAAAACACTTCCCTGGGGGACTCCGGACGTAATTAAGGTTTCCTCTGAGAGTTCATGTCCAACTCGGACTTGTTGAACACGATTTATCAGAAAGGAGCTATACTAACAAACAATCTAATTCCAAAAGTAAGGTTGGAACAAATTAAACAGTAAGTAGCAGAAGAAATCTTTTCCTCCAACAATGGGTGCCCCTTGACACAAATTATCGCAGATTCACACGTAGTTCCAAATTCAACCCAATTAGATGAAGCTAATCAGGATCCATCAACCGCAGGTGCCAAGGAAGATAACATGTCAGACATAATTGATATATACCAGGAACTTTTTCTCAAGTACTCAGGATTAGATCAAATTCATCGCCCCAGAATTCCTAAACTCAACATCGATAGAAAGGACAGGCTCACCGAAATAATTCAATATATAAATGAACATGTCTTGCCCTTCCAGATCAAATAAGAACACACTTTAACAGACATACATACTATACAGTCCGCCTTACAGCCTTTAATGACGTGACGTGCCGTGCCTGGGGAGAAGCTATTGAAAGAACAATGGCGCTTAGTCTGCTGTTACTCATTTTAACATGTGTGGGATCACAAGAGTTGGGGATGATGCTGTCATGATCATCAATTACTTTTTCCAATAATCTGCATATTTTATTAATTTAGTACGATCCTCGCAAAGAGTGATGACAGATAATGGCCCCATGAGTTATCAAGGGCTCTTTTATCTGATTTATGTCATGCATTCCGATTTCTTGTAGAGGGTATCTATTAGGGATATAAACATTTCGATACATATGGGGTTAGTCGAATTAATTTTAATTGCCACAAATTCAATGTCGGTTTTAATTTTTAGAATTTCATTGGGAATCGACTCTTTGGGATACGTAGCCACGCCACCACAGGCATATTCTGTGTTCCTTCTGTTTTTAAAGGTGCAATTATGTCTAGATATTTTTTACATGTGTTTATCCTTTAAAATTAGTTTCTTGTATACAGATTATACCAGGATTATGTAGTTTGCGTAAGTATTGTTAGTTTTCTAATCTTCTATAAAAACCACTAACATTCCTTTGCAGAACTATCATAGATTCTTTTTTGTAATGTATTTTACTACCAGGTTTATCCGCATTATTTAAATACTGTGTTATGTTCTGAAATGCAGTGTTCTAGGTAGTCTCTAAACTGTATTCTGAATCTGAGACCTCTATGTTGGAAATTTGTTTTCTAAGTTTTTTGTAACTTTTGTAAATCTACCCTTTATGGATCTTTCATTCAATAGTTTATATGCTTATTTCAGCATTCTAATTATTGTATTAAAATCATTTTAATAATTTTTCACTATAGGAATGGGGTCAGGTACCTTAAAAGAGTTTTCAAGGAGTGATTTTAATTGAGTGTGTGAGAGGAAATTTGTATTGGTTGAAATCAGTAAAAGTTTTGGTTGGGAACAGGAGATCATTCATTGACTTATTAGTTCATTGACTTATTAGTTGAACTATCTTGAGAAGCTTTATTTGAATTTTTGATGAATTTATTTGAATTTATTTGAATTTTATTTGAATTTCTCTTTATTTGAATTTTTGCTCTCTTTTTCTTTGAGGGTTTATGGGCTTGGTCTTTACATTTTACATCATTGTATAATATATTATCAAGGGTGGAGGATGATTCAGATGGGAGGCTTCTTTTGTTGATAGGAGGAAAGTGTGTATAATCCACAGCAACTGAGTCAGATGCATTGTCACATGGTTGTTCGGAAGAGGGGAATCTCTTCTAAAATATTATGATTATTATCTGCTGCTGTAATTATGACTGGTATCAGGCTAATGTTATTAATTGGACATCTGCTGTCAATATGGTCTTCGCTTTTACATTTGAAACAGGTAATATTATCAGTTGTTTTCATATATTATTAGTCTATATGATGTGTGTGGGTATGGGATTAAAAGTGACTGAGGTAATTTTTCTACACCATCTGGGTGGGCAAAGACTTGTCTCCTGAAGCTCATAATATGGGACATACCTGGTGCAGGTACACCAGCTCTGATAAAGGTAATGTTAGAAGAAGTTTGAACATTCAGTTGTTGAAGAGCATTTTTGATAACCTCATGTAGGATAAATGGACAGACATTGGATATTATAATTCGTACATGTTTGCATAGTAAGGGTCATTGACGCACATTAATGTCATTAATAATAAAAGTTTGATGTTTATCTGTTGGGTAGTTAGTGATTTTCTTGGTACTGAAGAACACACAAATCCTACTACTCGCTATGCGTGACACGAAATGAATGCCACTTGGATTAATAAAGTTGATATTTTACTCACATAATCTTCCATCGGAAATCCTTTCTGGGCTTCTATAATAATAGTTTGGTCCTTTGATGGAAAGGTGTCCATTGACGCAGCTCCAGCATATTGTTTCACATTTGATCCATGATGTTGTTGTTGGGGAATCCAGGTTATGTTTCTCTTGTTGTTCGATGTGTCCATTTTGACGCGACTTACCAATCTCTCATGTAACACCTACTTACAGAATACACTTGGAGACGAAATTATCACAGTTTTATTCATACGTTAACCAAATAAGATAATAGATTCACTGTCTAAGGCACACGCGAACGGAGCATATGATGTTGCTAGTACCACAATCCGACGCCGACTAGCTGCATCTTGTTGCTTACAGCTTTGACCAAGACGCTTTTAAAATCATTTCCTAAATCTTGTATTTTGTCAATCACGAGATAACATGGGGTCTCATTTATTTTTTAAATGGTTTCTAATTTCAGCAGAAGTCACCAAACCGCTATTTATAAACGGCAGGGATTCTTGTTAATTAGGTTTTATCATTACGTTTTTAAAGATTCAGATTGCGGGTGCATCAGTATCTAGTACATTCAACACTATCAGTTATAGAGTGAATTATTACAATTGTATAACTTTGCTTTTAACCATGTTGCTCCACCTGTGCTATTGGCTTCGGAGGAAATCGTAGATCTAGAGCCTGTTCCCGAAAAGCGTAAGCTAACATTGGAACCTTTAGAAATACCTTCTTTCCGTTTGAAGTAAGAGTATTCACCGAAGTAAACGTCTACAACGGTGCCTTAAATAAGCTTATGTTGCGAAACTTTGTGAAGAAACTTATAAAACATGTGCTTACTCTCTCTGTTTGCAAAAACTTTCTTACAAATATAGATAACACAACTCATCGGGCATGCTATATAACACAATGTTGAATATGTTCTTACTTCTAACAAACTGGTTCGTAGACAAGATCGAATCTTTAACTGTAACTGGCGTCGTTCGCCTTCTTTACGAAACAATACGCAATTTTGCGCCGCTTTTCAACGTACATAAGCGTCAGACGTCAGTGACATTAAAATCTACCATCAATGGATAGTATGGGGCAGGAATAAAACTGCATTACTTTTCGTTTACATCACGTAAAGATGTGCACAAATTGTAAGAGAATGAACCGTCAACTGTGGCATGTTTTGTTCTCGACAGGCGGTCGAGATGTGTTTATCTTTGCTTCACCGTCACACCCATCTTCTCCTACTATCTGCCATTCTTGGAACATGAATTATCCCTCTTTCTTCCATTTCTACGGACAGATATGATGCGTTTTGTACAATTTCACTTTCTGCGTTTTTACTAACACCTGATACTAAACCTTCGCTATTTTCAATTGCAATACACATTCCAATAGCGATGTTCAATACGACTTGATATTACTCATATCAATAAAAACGATATGATCGACACGGAAGTTTCTAATTATATTAATAAATCATAATAGTGTGCCATATATCATTCACTACGTCGTATATTATAATTGGCAGACAAGATCGAATCTTCAACTGCAACTGGCGTCGTTCTCCTTCTTTACCAATAATACGCAATTTCGCGCCGCTTTTCAACGTGCATAAGCATCAGACTTCAGTGCCATAATAATCCACCATCAGCGGATTGTATGGGTACGAAAAATACTGCATTACTTTTAGTTTACATTATCTGCTGACGTGCTGAAATTTTAAAAGGCTGGACTGCAAAATTAAATACGAATAATCTAGAATAACACAAACCGAATCTTATTTCTCTAATTTTATAATTCCCAACTATAAATAAAACACAACACAACTTATAGTTGTGTTATTCTAAAGATATATTTGTTTTATTTCTGAATAACTTCCGTCTATAAGAATCGGTCTATCATGAAAATTCCTGTGTCTAAACTCTCTTCCGAAGTTTCTATTTCCCGATCATCATCTTGTAGTATAATAAATAGAGATTTTGAATAGACATTATCCTATCGAAATTAAACTACACTGACTGGTAATATATACGTTAACGAACACTGCATTGATTTAGTAAAGTGGGTTGTGTAGGTTTTGGTGAGAGGGCTTTATCTTCTCCTGCAATTGCATTCTTTAATATTTTTTGATTGTATTCTTTGATCTTTTTTTGTTTTTTTGTTATTTAAGGTCGCATCAACTACTAGGTCATTAGCAAACACTATTTGATTTATCGGTATGGTATGACGATGAAACGATATAGTGATGACGGGGTGAAAGGACGAACACATAACCATGCCCGAGGCGGGACTCGAACACGCGACTCCTCGGTCCGAGATCACTATGGCACCACTGCTTTGGCGATCTCGGCCACGGGGCCGACTTTGATCCCCCCTTGATTATTCTCTTTATGTCTTGTATGGTTCTTTCAAATATTCTTGATTCTGATCTCCAGCTTATTTCATTATTAAATTTCCTTTCTGCAATAATAACAGTACAGCAGTTTTTATTCTTGGTAGGGCTGTTCTGTGGTCATTTGTGAAAAATGAAAAAAAATGTCCAAATACTTTTTCCGATCTAAGAGATTGTTTTGTAAGAATTATATTTCATTTCCACTTGACACACGCCGAAAGCTCCATGTCAGTCTTCGGTGCCTTTGTTTGAAGTAGCAATTATTCAATTTCTTTCAAAACCGACATTCAACTAATTTCTTCATTATGATCCCTATTTCATTGTGTATTTATGTTTTCTATAGTATTGAATCTGCGATTATACGCCCAGAGCATTTTTATGCTCTTTCTACATCAACTGAAATCGGTAATGCAAACTACATATCTCGGTGAAAATTCGTCTCCCAACTCTGAAGTATTCAATTGTCCACGTTGAAGAATCCTTTAAAAACACACAAATTGTGGAACCTATCTTCTTTCTCCAGTACTAGTTGAATTTTGTATCGTACAGGTTAGGCAATTAGACCATGACATTTTTTAAATCTTGTATTTTGTCAATCATAAGGTAACATGAGGTCTCCTTAATTTCTAAATAATTTATAATTTCAGCCAAAGTCGTAAAATTTATATTTATAAACCCCAGGGAACTTTGTAAATTAGGTTTTATCATTATTTTTGACAGATTCAGTCTGGTGATGCATCAGTATCTTGTATATGCAACACAATCAGTTACGTTGAAATTATTTCAAATGTATACGTTTGCATTTAACCATGCTCATCTTGTGATTATTGGCTGCGGAGGCAGTGGTAGGCCTACAGCATGTTCTCTAAACGCCTGAACTCTCTTTGGAGACTTTAGAAATACTTTCTTTGCGTTTGAAGAAGCATATTTACGTAAACGTCTACAACAGTGCCTTCAATTCGCTTATATCGCGTAACTTTGCCAAGAAACGCACAAAACGTGTGCTTACTGTTTGCAAAAACTTTCTTACAAATATAGATAACTCAACTCATCGGGCATACTATATAACTAGCTGAATTTGGAGTCGCCGACGCTGTAAACTATTTTAAAAGTATCATCATATGTAGAAAATTTTTGTTGAACATGTTCTTATTTCTAAAGAAACTTATTTCGCTATCAGATTCGCGCCCGGAGAAACACAGAGGTCACGCTCCTCGAACTATCGATCTTGCAACGGCTTAGTAAGATGCTTCGCTGAATTAACTGTGGATCACGCGGGATCTTTATATCTGTGTGCCGAAAAAGACCATGAATCACCTCACAATAGGTAAACGGTCACAAGATATAATCTAGTACTATGTAAGAGTGTAGCGTATTCTATATTATAATTGCTACACTTAAATTCCCGGTTCTGTGGCTTTTGTTATGTCATATATGACTAATTTCTCAGCCTGCGAGATGGAACGATTGTCTTTCACGATGGATTGTCTTTCACATGCAAATAATGAATTAATCTCTGCTGCAAATATGCATATATTTTCGATCGGAAGGGCGATAGGGTGCGGGAGGGAAGGTAAAAAACGGACGAATCTTGTCCGTCAAGCCGAGGCGATTGGACAAATAGACGTTCTTTACCTTCGTTCCACTTCATGGGAGTAGGAGACAGCAGTATATCACTAAACATAGCATTAATTCAGAACATTTCGAAAATCCATTTTATTCTGTCTCATTTTACATGTAAATTAATGGTAAAAGAACTGGTGTAAGTTCCATTTCCATATTTCCTCATTTGAACCATAACTTCACACAATTAGGAATATGGAGTTTTATTTCAAACCAGCGAATAATTATGTTTAAATTGCATTAATGATCGGAGAAACTAAGATTCTACGAATTATACATAAAATCAAAACTAAATGTAGTAGGAACACATTAAATCATTAGAAAAAAATACATTGGACATCATAATTATATTTCTAAAATGCTTGTGACGCTTTATGACCCAGTGCTCCATCAAATCTCTGTTCCGTAAATAGTTAACAATGTCACTTATCGGGGGAGTTGTGTATAATCGAGCAACCTTTTCAGCAAAATGAAAGCAAACCTTTCAAAAGCTAGTACTTTCAGGGTAACACACCGTCTTTTAACTTGTTTTGTATGGAATAAAATTTTCAGGATAGCATGTCCGTAAGATTTCATAATAGTGATGTCCAGGCAGTGTATCCTTCATCAACGTACTCTTCTTTCTCTATTATACCTATCTGATTATCTTTTTCTAGACGCTGCTTTGAATTCCCGATCAGGTGTCCGGCCTGCAGACATTTCCATGTATTATTTGGATGGCTTGTTCTCTTTCACCTTAGGGTTTTGTTGTTTTTTTTAGTAGAAATATTTAAAATATAAGAAATTATACTGAGACGCCAAAATTATAGTTTGATACTTCTTGACACGTATTTAACATGCCCCATTATTAAAAAATGAAGCACATGTTCTCAGTGTTGATCGTTATTGCTTGGTTGTAAGCTTCTGTTAGTATTAAGGCTTTTTTTCCCTCTTACACATAAAATTAAACTCAATTCATGAACCTGAAGTGTCCGTGACCAATGTTGCTATTCTTCATACAAAATAACCGAATACCCGTAAGAATATCTGACTAAATTATAAGCAGTGCCAAGTGCGCGTGACCATCATTCGAATACTAGATAAACTGAATGATGTATGACGCACAGAGACGGCGCAAGTGGCATGTTTTGTTCTCGACAGGCGGTCCAGGTGTGTTTATCTTAGCTTCACGGTCACACCCATCTTCTCCTACTGTCTGCCATTCTTGAAACATGAATTATCCCTCTTACTTCCTATTTCTACGTACAGATATGTTTCGTTATGTATAATTTCACTTTCTGCGCTTTTTCTGATACCTGATATTAAACCTTGGTTATTTTCAATTGCAATACCCATTCCAACAGCGATGCCCAAGACGACTTGTTATTACTCATATCAATAAAAATGTTATAATCGACACGGTAGTTTCTAATTATATTAATAAATCATAATAGTGTGCCATATATCATTCACTACGTCGGATATTATAATTGGAAGACATGATCGAATCTTAAACTGCAACTGGTGTCATTCTCCTTCTTTACCCTATATACGCAATTTCGCGCCATTTTTCAACGTGCATAAGCGTCAGACGTCAGTGACATTAAACTCTACCATCAGCGGATAGTATGGGGCACGAAAAGTACTGCATTACTTTTCGTTAACATCGACTAATAAAGAGATAAAATTATAAAAGACTGAACTGTCAAATCAGAAACGAATAATCTAGAAAGACAAAAACTGCATTGTTTTATTCTTATTTTATAAATTCCAATTATAAACAAAACACATCACAACTTCTATTTGTGTTATTCTAAAGAATAATTTGTTTTATTCCTGAATAACTTTGAGAAACGGCCTATCAACAAAATTCGGGTGTCTGAACTATCTTCGGAGGCTTCTATATCCCGAACATCACCTTGTAGTACAGATGGTATCTGCAAATATTCTAGACTCTAGTCTCCAGGTTATTCCCTAGTGATTTTTCATTTCTGCTATAATAACAGTAAATCAATTTTTATTCTTGCTTGGGCCGTTCTGTGGCTAATTGTAAATTACGAAAAAAATTATATGACAAAATCCATAAGAGATTTGTACATATGAAATATATTTTATTTCCATTTTGTTAATGTGGAAAGCTCCATGTCTATCTTTCATGAGTACATTTGAAGAAGCAAATGTTCAATATCTTAAAGAAAACGACATTCAACTAACATGTTTATTATAATTCCTTTTTTGTGTGGTGGTGATCTGCGAATATTTCTATAAATTATTTTGACCACTCTTACCTTTAAGTCAATAATTGAAGCATTGGATGCAATAAAAGCGTAAGTCGTTTAATGCTGTCATTGCCTAAATATCATTTCGTGAATCGCGGATTGTCGATCTACACGGAATTTTAATTGTATACGTTGCGTGTAGGGGGTTGAACAGTTGTTTATTAGCATCTGATGTCACGCTGTCCTTACATGTTAGCGCGAACGCGAGCGTGAATTTTAATGCTACGTCGGTGATGCATAGATACGAAGAAAATATCGGTGTCTCATGTCATTAGTTGCTCGCGATCTCTGACAGATATGTCGAATGCTTCTGATTTTGATGATCTCAATGAGAGTTTGTGGTCCTCTAATATATCAACGCCAAGCAACAATGGTAGAAAAAAGATTAAACGTTGAAAATTGTCACGGAAGTGTTGCCGAGCGCAAGAACAACTCGGGAAAACTTTGTCTCCAGTACAGAGGAGGTCAAGGGAAAAGATCCCACTATATAAATACATGCTGCATATTTATATAGTAAACACATATGTACATTTTCTTTGCTGTTTTTTGCACTGAGTGTCTAAAAACGAGAATTGTTATTAATGTTTTCTTAATTTTATTTGATACTTTGGAAACTTACCCCCAAAAAAGTTTGAAAAACGATTGTTTTTATTTGTGTGAGTGTGGTGACATATTACAGCAGGGTGCTGTTTCGATGGGCTATATAAAGAAAAAGAAAAAAGTGTTCCAAAATCGAAATAGATTAAAAAAGAAACCCGTCCAGTTACTGTGTCGGAGTATGCAGAGATATCTTTTTTGTGGTGTGCTCACAGTTTGAGCCATGCCGCTTTTTTCTACAAATCACGGAATGGTATAATTAAATCAAATATTTCTCCCCGTCCTCCAGATTGACTGAAGACTGGGAGAGGAAGCAAGGTAAATTCAAGGGAATTGACAGACTATTTTATTTAGGTCTGTTGGAGGTACTGTTTTTATTTAGAGAGGGCATTTTTGAAGAGGGACTTGAATGGAGGGCTGTTTTACCTCTTGTTGATGCTGGGGCGGACTTTTATTTCTATTTTTCTTTTTGGTGCGATTTCCCATGGTTAGTAGGAGAAATGCCCTCGCGGCTTAGCTCATTGGTCAGCATGCTCGCTTTCCATGACGCGACCCCCGGATTCGATTCCCGGTCGGGCAAGATTATAGCGTGTGTTTCCTTGCAACGTCCCAGTATATGTTGATGTGTGACGGTGAGAAAACTCTCTTCTCAAGTTGAGAAGGCCAGAATACGGCGTGGGGATGTCTTCGTGCTAACCACACGTACCCCCTTATCCCATGGTTGCGAAGCCGGGATGCTGCTGGTAGGCCATTGCCCGTACACGGACCGTCGCGCCAAGTACGAACAAACAAAACCTATGAGAAATATTGCGGGTTAGGTGGGAGTGAAACTTGGTAGTTGGGAACAATTGTGGTTGGGAAGCTTTCGTGATGTTGGGGATGAGATTGATAATGTGAATATGTCAAGTGGATGTTTCCTTCTAGAGTATGGGATTTCTCTATTTTTGAGTAGTGGTGTGGCGGCAAGAAAGTTGTGAGTTGGGGTTGTCTATGGCTTCTTCTATTTTGGTTTATGCGGTTGAGGATTATTTTGTCGTTACTGACGTAATGTCATGTGTTCTTAAGTCTATGTAGTTTTCGTATGGTCGTGGTTTGTAAATTAGCCTAATAATTCTATTTTCTAGCCTTGTCAGTCGTAGGTAGTCTGTTTGGAATGTCGTTGCCCAAGTCTCGCATGAATATGTCACTATAGGTGTTGAAAATATATAGTTTATTCTTATGATCGATTCCGCTGTATTTGAATAGTGGTGTCATTTCGTTGATAAGTTGGTGGGCTATTTTTGTCTTGTCAGTCATGTGCTTCTTCAATAGAAATCGGTGATTAATTGTCACTCGAAGGTATTTTACGTCTTTTGTCCATTTGAAGTCCTTGTTGATTTGTATGTGTATTGTGTGTATTTTCTGTCTTTTTGATAGTCCAGGTGAAAATAATTGTCATCTGTCGGGGTTGATAGTGATGTGGTTGTCGCTAGCCCAGTCGGTCAGTTCGTCGGCAGTGCGTCTTAGTCTGTCGAGTACTTTGTTAAGCTTTCGTCTAGTCGTCATGTAAGCGTCATGTTGGCGTACAAGTTGTCAATCACTCTGCGGTGTACAGGAATGTCATTGATGAAGACGAAAAAATGGTGGGTGAAAGGACTGCCCCTTGTCGGACGGCGGTGATGATAGGATAAAGAGCGAACATAGGGAGGGGATATAGAGAATTGGTGTCTTACTTGAAGGAATTGATAGGATAGGTACGTTCATAGGAAGGAGAGGAAAAAATTCGGGATATGTGGTTGGGTTCTGACAAGGGAATTTCGTGGTTAACGGAGACAAATGCGTTCGGAAAATTGGTCAATAACATCGGAGTTTGTTTATCCTGTAGTGTTTTGGCTATGTCCATTGTTAGTCGCAGTGTCTGTAGTGGGCCAGATTTTTTAGGGTTAAAGCCCAGTGTCTGTAGTGAGAAGATTTTTGAGGGGTGAAAACCAATTTTGTCGGTTTAATTATGTTTTTTAGAAAAGGAGTCAGTCATCGTAGCAATAAGTATTTCAAATAGTTTGCTAAGTGTCGGCAGTAAGATTATCGGTCGGTAGCTATTAAAGTCTTTGTGGTCATTTTAGGGGTTTGGTATCATTGTCACAGTCGTCTATTTCCAGCAAGCCGGGATGTATGAGTTGAAGTTGAGTGTCACTTGACACTCAACTTTAACTATGTCTATGAAATTTTTGGTAAGATGTGACAGAGATGAGGTGGCGATTCCGTCAGGTCCTAAAGCTGTTTTGGAGTTTAGATGTAGCAGTTCGTCTGGTACGTCGTCTTTTATTCTCCTTCGCCTTTCCTTCTCGGTGAATAAGGAAAGTTTTTAAGAAAGTTCAGGATAGTTGGGTGGGAACGGGGGCGTTTGTATTTGGAAATATACTGGATAATGTAAAGGCGAAAGTCTCAGATATTACCTGGGGGTTAAACTTTAATGTGTTTTTAAGAGGTTTCATGGGAGAAATGGGCAAGAAAGTAGTCCCGAGCAGTTTTGTTGGTCTCGCGATATTCTGGGTCTCCTTCAAGTATATGTCACGTACCGTTTCGTCCCATTTTGTCGCTTCACGCCTTATTAAACTGTAATGAATTCTTCGTCGCAGTGCTTGATATACGTGTTGGTCTTCCGGTCGTGTGGTGTTGTAAACACGTCATTGTGCTTGTCTTTTTAGTTGAAATACGTGTCGGATTTCATGAAGGTTTTATTTTGGGTTGTTTTGGTTTCTGGTTTAGGTAGAGGCTTTACGGAGGGAAGCGGTGACGTGATGATTAAAGTGTTGAATGACTTTGTCAATTTCGGCAGGGACGGAGAGTTTATTGCGGATTTGATCATTTTGGCGATGAGAGTTCTGAACTGTTTCCAATTGGTTTCTTTGTTTGGGGTTGGTTGGGATTGAGAGAAATATGTATTGATGTTTATGAGGGAGAACATAATGGGAAGATGGTCTGAAAGGTGTTGGTTCCTAAGATGTAGATTGGAGACTATGAGGGATGGGATATGGATAATCAAGTCGAGAATATCGTTCGGTTCGTCGTTTTTGTAGTGCAGAGATTCGGGAGGGATTAGAAGATTAGGTCGTGCTCTGTTAGTCAGGTATTTTCCAGGTGTATTGTCATTTTTGCAGCCCAAGATTGTCATTTTTGAAAATTATCGTTAATGTGGCGCTGTATGAGTTGGTCTAATTCATCTGCGTCAAAGTGTGTCCTTGATTTTTTCGTTTGGGTCGCAAGTCCAGAGTCTCGTACAGTGCTTCTCGGTGTGTCCGAATATCTGATATCTATTGAATTCGATGGCTTTGTTATTCATAATGTAATCTTCAATACTGATGTGGTAGTAAGCGAGGTGTTGGATTTGTCGTTTAATGGATGGTTTGCAGGTATGGTCAGTCTCACAGATGTACAGATTTGATTGACAGAAGTCCTACATGTGATATGATCTTGTCATATATGGTATGTCGCTTGCCCAGTAAAGTACAAAGTACGTTTCATAATGTCACTTCTCAATACTCTAATGCTTGTTTGGTGGTTTGATATACTTTTACGGTAGTTGATTATCAAGAAGTTATTAATGCAGCGGGCAGTCAGTTCTCGTCCAGTCAATTGGTTCTAGTCAATTACCAAAGAGTTGCTGTCTAGTGGTATCATTAGGTCAATGTGGAAGGCACCAATACTGTCTGCAGGTGCGGCGTCCACTGTGTTCGGTCACGTCCGAAGTCTCGGTCTCCATAGTCGGATTGTGGTCCACAGATACATCCTTAACTGTAACAGACAGAAATGATTTTCTGTTAAAGTTATTACAGGGGTAGAAGTGGAAATATTTCGGGTATATTTCATGGAAACAATAAATTTGCCAGCTTGTAGGACACTGCCATAGCCGAGGTCAACATCAGAAATGGATGCTTCCTCCCGCAAGTCTTCGACTGCTGCTGCTGTGGCTCCTGAAGATGTGGGTTCTTGATTCGTATTCAAAGTTGATGTTTCCTTAGCAGGTGCTGTATGTGATGGTCACTTCTTCTTTAAGGGCCATTTCTTGGTCTTTTTTTGCTGCCATGGCATATGGTAAGTGCTTGGCAGAAGGAAGGTCTGGGTGACTTCCTTCGGTAGTTTTGATAACTTAATTTTAAAAGGTCGCCTGTTCGGGGTTCGTAGTGCGCTGTGTGGTCTGTCACTTGCCGGCTTAATATGCACGGGGCTGGGTGGGGCTGCTGGTTTCGGCGCTCGCAGGTGGAGGGCTGCCCGCTTCCAGTTGAGATGTCGCCAGAGAGGCGCTGGTGGTCCACTACTCCGCATCCAGTCAACTGAGTAGTAGGGCAGGCGCCGCTGCCCGGCGGATGTTCCGTCGCCTCAATCGGGTTGTCCATCTTGACGCCCGGCGAAGTCAGGCGTAGGGTGGTTTCGACGTTCAGAGGGAAGTCCGAGGTGCTAGCATGGTGTTTGTGTGGTCCACAAGACTAATACGGTGTCCAAAAACAAGGTTGTTGTTCCCCCAGAAGACTAGTTCCAATAATCACCAGGATGGATCAGTGGCAATTGTGCATCCAAGCATTTGATTGCAGTACGGAGCCTTATGGAGTATTGCTCCCTCTTTCTATCCAATACAATTTTACTTAAGACTCTCTCTTTCTACCACAAGCTGTGTTGTCAATTCAGGGGGCTCGGGGTTATTCGGCTCGTCCATCCTGTTTCACTCGCAAATACTTAACATGTTCATTCATCGATAGCTTCAATTGTGTTGATCTTAGACAATTGAGTTTTTTACCAGTTATTCCCAGAACTCTTATGAATGTGTTGGTTATTTTGTAATTTAGTTTGATGGTTTAATTTCCATGAAATTACTTATAAATGATAGCCAAGTGCTTACTTCCGCATTTTTAAGTCCTTAAATTTTAACTATGCGAGAAACTTTTTATTATTGTAGAAAAACAAAAACATGCCAGAGATGAAATGACAAGGGAAGTCGAAATTTTGATATGAGACCAACCACAGTTCTTTATGGATCATGGTTCTTGAGTTAGACGGTAATAAAAACAATACTTCGTGTGCTCCGAACGAACATTTCATGTTCAGTTATGTTGAATACTTCTCAGCGATTCTCAACAGACGATGTGGAACGAAAAACAGAGTACATATTTTTGAATTTCACTATTAAAAACAGTGAAATACATATAAACCTATTTAAGAATGAATTAGAAATTTTACAGTTAACAATATTAATGCCAAAGACATTCAACTAGTAGCTGTTCTAAAATGTGCTTTCAAATGTAAAGATGTGACAAATTATTAGCTGGATGTTCGAAAAGAATATTATGCATTGTCCGCACAAAACCTTGCAGTATCTGATACCATCCATGTCATCTCACCTTTGTGAATAGGCATTTTCCATTTATTTTACGTATAAAAGTGAATGAATTGGACGTATAAAATGACTTGAGACTGAGAATTAGCAATATTCACCTTGATATCGATTTCATTCGCACAAAACAATTCAAGCCTCGTGAGAATATGATGAATAAACAATCTTTTCCCCCTGGATTTAGACTCGTTTTGCTGTTGATATTTCAGTTTTAATTCTCATTTAAAGGACTGTTTTTTTAATATAATTCTCATAATAATAATACAATTTTTTATCAAAAATCTTTACTTTCTAATATTAAACTATAATGTTTTGACATTATATTCGTTCAAGTGTTATGCTAATTTTCTCCAGGCTTGTAAGTGGTACGTAACTGAAGAAATGTTGAGACCCCCTCTCGAAATCCCATCTTGCTTATGAATAAAAATATACGAAAATTAATTTTGACCTCTGTGACCTTCACACTCACAGACTGGCGAAACCCTGAGTTGTCAAAGTCTGTCGTCCGTGGGAAGACAGCTCCCTTTTCGCGGGACATCCGGTATTGGAAGCGAATGCAGCAAATATTCTCAACATTTCGCTAGCTGGTAGAACACTAAACAAAACTCACATACGATTCAAATTTTAATGTGTTAAGGAGTATTAGAAATAGTGTATTAGAGACGTTTTGCATCAAGACTTTTCATGACCTCCGCGCTTCCTGCAACGAGCAAAATTGCATTTATCAATTGATGTCAGATTTTATAGCGCGTTCATTCTTTCACGACTGATGGCAAAGGTCTTATTCGTTGGACTCTTTTTAGTTTCAACAGCACAGTGACAAGAATTTGTTATAATTTTACAGAAGTCGTAAGTATATCGTAAACCTATGCTATTTTTAAGAAACGTTAAAAATAAACTTACATACGGTGCAATTGATTACATTGTTTGGAAACTTTTTTTTATTAGAACTTATCACTGTGAAAATTTTGTTTTTAAGCAAAAGTGAAATGTATTTATTTATTTATTTGTCGCATATCGAGATAATATTTTCTGGGACTTACATCTTTGCAATAATTGCATTTGGATTATTCCACTCATGTGTTCGACCTTCTCATTTTTTCGACCCTGTCGTGTAAACACCCCTTTTTAACACCCTGCGAGTCCTGGGAGGACCCTCAGTTGCCTGGGAGGCAACTGAGATCCTGACGACAGCGGCGGGGCGCGGCGATTTCCGCGTTCCGAAAGGCAGCAGGTCATAAAAGGTCTGATTACTAATTGCCGCAAAACCACTACCTGCAAAGCTTCTCTCTTCAAAAATCAACATTTGTGGATTTCGAAAGGTGCTGAACAAGCTGGCAAAATTGCATGTCAATCCGAGTGTCCAGCACAGTGAGTGTTGCATGTAAGCGCTGCTGAGAAGTGGCAACGCTGTTCCCCATAAGTTCTGTACTGCAATCAAATGCTTGGACGCACCATTTTTATAGGTGAGCATTCCAAGAAAAGAGCTACAAACTCTGCAACGGTAGGCACCACCCACTCCTCCATGCAGCACTTACAACTTAAACGGTGCAAAAATGTTGAATTCGAAATTACAACAAACACTGAACAGAATGTTCCGGACGGCTCCTCGTCTCGTCTGTTCTGCCTCGTCTGATCTCGATGTCACCTTATGATGTAACTGGATCATGTGACAAATGCGGCTGTTGGAAGAAATACAAGCGGTGTTTAACGACTTCGCGAAACAACAGATAAATCAACGTATCAATGTACACCTTCAAAAACACTGTTATTTCGCCCTGTCTTCGCAGTAGCCATAAAGCCACCCAGTGGCGGCTCGTGCTCCCAAAAGTTGATGGTTTACAGAATAATGCCATTAAGGGGGCTCTGATGCAGAGATTGGAATGCAATGAATTTACTTGTACCTTTCTGAAGTACACTGTACTTAAAATTTCAATTTTTTCTTCGAGACATTCCCATTTCCACAATATTAGTGATCAATATTTAAATTTATAAATAAAGAACATGCGTGCTTACTTATTTGTAAAAGAATTCGGCACACCTTTCCTTGCTCGTAGGTAATTTTGTGATAAATCTTCCATTGATCTGCTGTTTGGGTAATGAAGTTACGCTCGCTGGAAGGCATAGTAAGAGCTAATAATCTCTCTTCTGCCATTGTATTGTGCAGGTATGTAACTACCGTAGCCAACGAAATAGAATTTATCTGTGTCTTGCGGCCAGAAAAAGATATGTAATATTGCCAACTTGCCCGGGCAACAAATGCAATATCCGTTCATGGTGAAGCATTTCGATTACATGATTTTGTATATTCCTTTGTACAAAATTACAAATATAATGCAGAAATTCGGTTTAATTAAACTTACAAGAAAACTAAAATACGATTCTCATTTGATATAATACTGTAACAGTTTGTAGTCTGCTGAAAAGATACAGAGACACCTGGCGGGGATATGGGAACTACAAACTCGCTCTCTGTCGAGTTGGTTGAGAACTTCCTCGATCGTGCCACTAGATGTCGCAAGATGAAGCTGTACTTGATACGGTCGCGATCATGCGACATCTAGTAACACGACCGAAAAAGACGCGAAATACCGT
The DNA here is from genome assembly GCA_031308135.1 of Acheta domesticus. Lineage (NCBI taxonomy): Eukaryota > Metazoa > Arthropoda > Insecta > Orthoptera > Gryllidae > Acheta > Acheta domesticus. The sequence goes on from JAHLJT010008446.1 coordinate 215,113,102, forward strand.
GACATATTCCATCGTGAAGATGGGCCTTGAGACACAGCTTAATAAAAATCGCACTATATATTCCTATGTTGAAGTAAAGGGTGTAGCAAGGCCGTGTAAATGCTCAGACTCCCAGTAAACGTGCAGTTTAACTTTTTATCTAATTTGCAGTTAATGCAAGAAAATTGTGAAGCCATTATGACTTACGAGAGTAATACTGAATTAACAAATGTCATTATTATATATATAATATTATATGTATATATATATATATATATATATATATATATATATATATATATACTTCCTATATAATGGCGACTTTTTTTAGTTGTCGCTCAAACATGCTGAGACTGCCACGAACCGAAACAAAGTATACAAAGTCCATAATTGTTTTCCAAACGTAAATAAACTTACGCTCTAATTGCATCTAATGCTTCAATTACATTTATTTTTAAAGGGTGTTAAAATGATTTCATTACAATATAAAACACAGACAATATAAATTTCCCTACACATACAATATAAGTGAAATACGTGTACTAACGAACTTCTGAAGTGTCTATTGTCCCTGTGTTTACGGTAAGGTTCGTATCACCGTATTTGCGAAATGAGGGCGCAAATCTTCAAATATTTATTACCAGTACAGAATATACACAATCGTGTGCAAAGGAATTCCTGGACAGTTCATTGCGTGTGTTTATACCCATCGACATTTTTATCGTGCGTCGTGCGTAATGACAGTTCGACTTCTGTCGCCGCGATTCAACTGATTCTTCTTCACTGTGCGTTTGTAAGGAAAGTTCAACTTTTCTTTATCTTGTGTTACTAGCTTCTTTTTAGTTCTCACTTTTCTTTTGTGGAAGAAACGTCGCCGAGCGGCGGAGTTGGCCAAAGTTTCCGAAGTTGGCCGATGTTATCCGATTTTCTTTAATATGACAGCTTCTCATCCATCCGTAATCTCTCCCGAACTGCGATTATAATTGTAATTCAAACAGGCCCACTCATTCAAACAATGAAATATACGATCATTTCCAAAAGAAAGAATTGTGTTCACGACACCTTGCGCTATAAGCGACGTGCGTTAGTTTTCTAGGGCAACTGGAATCTGATGTTCTGTACATCCAATCCCCGTTTTCCAGTGTAAATAATAGAACATAATCAGCAAAAGCAGCAACCATGATCAAACAATATTATTGTTGGAAATTATTTTGCTCTACATTAAATATTGTTTTGGTTAGTAACTTTTGAAAACAATATGGACAGAGGCAACAAATAACCACAAAGATTCCTTTCCACATCACACAGTAGAGTTTTCAAGAATTTATTTTACATTTTTAGGCTGCCCGGGCCATTCATAAAGGATCAAATACCATAAAGCCTCAAATAGCTCTGGCTGAGCAATCGTATAACCTTTCAATCACGCAAATTCCGTAATGCATCAGAAGTGAAAGTATTATGCTATCTTTTGATTTTATATCGTCAGTACGTGACTTCAGGAGTACGTGAGAAAAGAATCAAGTCATTTTGACCCATTAACCCCAGAATTAATTTTGCGAGCATAGCGCTCGCTCATAGCCACAGACTTTTGTTATTATTTCCATGCTATGAAATATACAATGTTCGTTTGTGAAAAACTGCGTAATTTTATATTCCTTTTCCTGGATAACTACTTACATTTCGTACCAAACGATTATTAACTCTTTTTTGTGAATTTTAACGTGCAATTGTAAGGTATTTCACGAGCAAATGATGTTTTAATTGAGTGATGGAGAATCAAAATACAAATGGTATTATTCTAATAGATGATAATGCCTCATTTAATTGTGTGGTATGTTCCAACAGTCACAAGAAATGCTGAAGTATCATAAAATAAAATGGAGTGACAATCCATATTCAAGGTAGGCGTTCCCATGCTTCCTGTTGAGCAGCAAAGGTGTCGTAAATCTGTTCCTAGAGTGTCGGAAGATTTGTGTTAATGGCCGGCCGGTCCGCGACCATTAAACGCCCTCTTTTTCTTGCGTCGTTTTTCAATGCCTGGCATGCTGGTTTATCCGTTTTTTATACATTATTTATTGCCTGGTTTTTGTACATTAGAGTTTTTTATGACATTTGAATGGTTAAGTTTATAAACAAAAATAATACATATTTTCAACAAGTATTAATGAACACTTTCTACAATACTGCACAATTTCTACAATATTACTTCTAATTCGTATATTTGATGTATATATAAAATGTATATTTAAGTTTGTAGATATTTTCATGCAATTCGTGTATCATCTTTACTCTCATGACCTTTACAGTCTCGAGAGCCAATTGGATATTCTTTTGCGTGTTGCCAACATCATATTCATTTGCTCGACGTTAAAATACAAATTTACTTTGACGATTGGTCGAAGAGAATTGCTTTTACACTTCTGATCGGCGATGTCGAAGTCGCGCTACCTGAAGGCATGTTGAGGCGATCCAAGCGCCACAACGTATTTCCAGAGACTGTAGCAAAATTATTTTTATGGGCTCTTGCGTAGTTCGTTATCAGGGGCAACTCGGCGTTGCTGGACGGTTAAAGAACCAATTCCAAAGTGCGACTAGAATGTTCCGTAGGTTCGATCGTGCACGAACACCAATAGATTATGTGAGGCACGTTTGTTGCTTTCTAACGTGAAGTCAGTGTGAACGCAAAGTGGATTCAATGATCTTCTCAGTATTCATAAAGCACAGGTTTACCGTGAAACTTCAATTTCTCACATCCTACCCGGTGACTATTTTCTGCGAGACATCTCGTTCGCGGACTCCACGTGTTGTGAGTGCACCCCTGCTCATCACTCAGTTTGGACGCTCCTGCACCAGAAGCTACAACGCTCTGATATACACACAAACGTCGTTCCTTATCCTGGAGGGAAGGAAACTTTAATGAACCAATTTTCTGGTTGTTGAATATAAAATAAGCTGTGTTTTGCTGCCCTTGTCCAGGTGATGCATAGGTATCGGCACTGAGAGTGCAGCTATTATAAATTAGCGCTTTCGTTTGGCCCGTTAATGATGTCGCGGGAAGAATGTGAGAGAGATTAACTATGCGGGGCCCGATTCACTTGGCTGGTTCCTTGCATAGCGCTGACCACAGCACTTTTATTCCGAGATAAGTAATTTCGTCCTATGGAATTCGAGTGCCGTCCATGCAGAGTGGTGTAGGCTGTTTTTCTTCGTGCCAGCTGAAAAGGATTGCTTGACTTGGCTTTGACTTACTGTAATGCCGTTTAAGTGTCTACAATTTCCTAAGTTTTTGTTTAATTCTTCGACGGTGTCTCAAGGGTCTCACTCCAAGGGTAGACTTAAAAGGAATTATTTTCATCGCAGAAAAAAACTGCCCAATCGCAGGTTTCTGGTGTGTTGCGGTATCAGATAGATTCAATGAACGAGGGAGTCCCTGCTTCAATCAAGACTAGCATTTAATCTACAAATAAACATTCTAAAACAAACAACAAAATATGTTATTACCTTGAAATTAACATTATAATTCCTCACAATTTGTACATTATCCGAAATTTTTTTCCGAATAACACCTTCGTTGTAACTTATGAAGAGGTAAGAAATATTTAATGTTCTAATCACTACAAATATACAGGTACTGCATGTACCATTTTCATTTGTACTAGCATGATTATGACACAATATAAAGGTTGTGTATATTTTAGAAATAAAATGTATTATATTTTGTATAGAAGTTTAGGTATTGCAGGATCAAAATATAAAAAAGCAATCTTGCGTTAACTAAACGGAACAGAAAATACAAAACAACGAAACAAGGAGAAAAATTGTGTGCCTTTACTTTTTTTAAAAATTATTTTTATTGACTGAATGAAGAGTGCATGGTTCAGTACATATTACTTTTTCACATGTATTTGTTCTGATTTAGTTAACTTAATCTAAAACTAATTCTAACCTAACTACGTACAACATTGGTTTAGGATACTCATTGAGCACCTATGCTTAGCTTACATCTGAAAATATATTAAAGAAGGTATGTGGTGGATGTCTATTGCGGATTCAGGTCGGGAAATCGTAGAGAGTGACTAGGTTGTAGTGGGATATTTGATTTAAGGATATATTTGTGTAGAAATTGTTGGAGAGATGAGCGATATGATGATTGATGGATGGTAAGTGTAATTCTCTATGAAGTTGATCATAAGAAATGAATCATGGGGCGTAAGTGGCTAATCTTAAGTATTCGTTTTGCATTATTTGAATTTGATATGTTTGTCTGTGAAGCGCTCGTTATGATCGGGTAGGCATACAGCATTAGAGGTCTGATAATTGTCATGTACAGATTTATGGCTTTGTTTAAGGAGAGACTGCTTTCGTGATGTAGTAGTGGTTTTAGTTGAATGGATTTAATTTTGGTTTGTTGAATTTTCGTTTTGATGAGAGATTTCCAGGTTAATCTTAAATCGAAGTTTAGTCCTAGGTATTTAACATTTTGGTTTTACGGGGTCCAGTGGATTATGTTGTTATTAATTTGGAGTGGGGTGGGTGTGGCGAATGTTCTGAGAGAGAATATTTTAGCTGTTAATTTAGACGGATTAAGCTTGATTTTCCATTTCAGAGACCAATCTTCTATGTTTTCAGATGCAGTTGAATTTTATTGCAAGTGTGACTTAATTAACGGTGAGACCTGAAGATGGCAGTGTCGTCAGCAAATTGTGCGATATGTGTGTATGGAGAGGTAGGTACGAGGGGCATTCAATAATTAAAGCGACAAAAGTGTCTGGAGAAATAAACGTTTGTTTTTTTTACAAACGAGGGCATTTGCTACCTTTTAATATATTTCCCGCCAACATTTATGCCCTTGTACCAACATGTTACCTGCTTTTTTAATAACGGCTGCAAAGAACTCTTTATCTTGGTGTTTGAACCGATTTCCCACCCATTTTTGACAACCTCGTTATCCTGAACTTCTTCCCACGTAATGCCGCCTTCAATGGACCAAACAAATGAAAATTAGATGGTACTAAATTCAGCCTATGAGGAGGATGAGGCAATACCTCCTAACCCATTTTTTCGATGGTTTCACGGATTTATTAAACAGTGTGCGGACGTGAGTTGTTTTGCTGGAGAGTCTCATCTTTCCTCTGAGATCCACGAGGTTTTTCCCTCATGACTGGCTTCACCTTATTCAAAAGCATATCTAAGCAGTATTCGCTATTTATTATACGCTTAACTTCGCCATAATCACAAAAAACGCACCGACAGCGTCCCAAAACACCGTCAACAGGACTTTTCCAGCTGATGCGGCTAGAAGGACGTTTGTAAGTCACTGAGCCTAGAGCACTTTTCAACTGTTCTATCCCTTGTAAAAATTCTCGCGGTTTTTACTACTTTCACCATACACTTTAGTCATTCTAGAGTATATCCAGTATTAGCTGTTTTTTTACCTTCAGCTAGTTCAAAACGAATCGCAGGACGTTGTTCAACCAATGTGAAATTTTCAAGTAGACCCTCCATCGTCCAACTTAATTTTGAGGTTATGAGCACCACCATGCTGATCCTCCAGATGGTCAGGGCTCATCCCAGTGATGATTGAACTTTAAGTCCAATTACCAAACAAGATTTTTAAAATAATATTACTAATTTTATCGTGGCCAGGAGCTTTTTTAAGAGGGAGATTTTTATTAAGATTTTAATTTCATTTGGGGAACTGTATTTTATTCTATGTGGTATGTAAAGTTATCAGCCAAGGATTCTGCTTTCTCTATGGGTGCAAATTTTTTACCTGATGGTGTGTTTACAGTTGGTATACTTTTCTTTTTCAGAACATTTTGGGTGAACTGGCAAAAAAATTGTTTGTTATGCGTAATGATTGTAGTAGTTTATTAGAAGTTGAGTGGTTAAAATCTATTATTGCTCTTTTAGCTTGGATGTTTGTGTAATATAGGGAGGCTTATTTTCTTGCAGGGATTTAACTGTGTTAATGATTATGTTATTATGATGGGAGACTGATTGTTCGATTTCCAGTGGGTATTTTAACATTATTAATTAAGACGTTTCATTATGGATTATTTTAATTTCTCGCCTTATGAATACTTCGTTAGAAAAGAAAGTTATGTAATCGTGCGTCGGAAAACGGCTAATGTTTGCCAGAAAATCTCTTATAGCTGAAGTCTGGTGAGGAAAAATTCGATAAAACCTTTTGCTAAATTTAGGGCAAAATATCCTCTACGTCGTGGTGTAGTCAAAATCCATGTTTTGTTGCTTCTTGATACTGTCAAATCGACTGACGGCAAAAACGTCCGTCCGTCTGTCCGTCTGTGGTCAACGCCAGCGCCTTAACCGAAGAGCTATTTTCTTCACAATTGATATTCCCCAATCGTTTTTATTAGTACCAAGGCTCTTGGAATTTGAAAACGATATTTTAATTTTTCGGGGTACTTTACATAAAGCCCGTCGCAGATTTTCAACGTTAACAGAAAATGGCTCCAAATTTTTTGATTAAATTTTGTTGTTGAATAGAGCGAAGAACGTTTAAGGGAATGATGTAGGTATCATTTTCGTTGACATTCCCAATTTTTCGAAAATGGCAAAAAACTATTTAAAACTGCAAAACTGAAGATAGAGATTTTTACCTCAGATAAAGTAGGTTGTAAAAAATTAGCACTTTAAATAAGGTCATGTACCATTTTTTTGAAAAACGAGAAGTTTTTGTGTAAATTGCGCTTCAAATTTACAACAACAAAAAATTATTAAAAACCGCTCCCGTTTTTAAAAAAATTTCATCACTTATATATTGAGGGACGAGAAAAATATGGTCTTAGTCCTACTTCGGGGAAATACTTTCTTATTGAAAATTGCAAAACAAATATTTTTAAAACTACAATATTTTAGATAGCGATTTTTACCTCAAAGTCTCTTGTACAAACTAGCTCTTTAAAAAAGGTTATGTCGAATTTTTTGAAAAAAGGAGTCGTTTTTGCGTAATCTTTGCTTCAAATTTCCAAAAAAAATCCTTAAAAAAACCGCCCCAAATTTTTTCTTTAAATTTTCTTCATGTGTGTAATAAAGGACGGTAAATAAATAAATAATTAAACTTGTAGTGCTATAGAATGGCACAGACTTTCTCGTATGTACCATCGTATCAATTGTTTCTTTACCATGCATTTACCATTTTATAGCTCGGTTCGATTCTTTTTATGGCTCTGTTCGACCCCTACGGTGCTAGTATGGCGTAGTGGTATAAATGCCACTAAGCCATTCGTTAACTTTGAGGATCGTATTTCGGATCTCGGAACGGAAAATGTTTGCTGGTAGAAAACACTTTTGCTGGTTTATGAAGTAGTGGAATAGCATTAAGAACGATATAGAAGCTGTGCGAGAAAGTATGTGCGTTGGAAGCACCACTAGTTTAAATATTTTCTAATTAATATATAATCGAAACCTGGGATCAGGGTCTTTTAGTTTTGCTGAGGGAGCATATCTATTACTAACTGGCACCGCATAAACATTATTAGCACTGTTGACTGTTTTTTAGGGCGATATTCATTTTCATCAGAAGCATTGAATGATCTCTTACCGGCATTTGCTGCACTGTCAGCTGTTTCTTTGTTTTCACTCACAGTTTTGATTACACCTTGGGCTGCGTCACTGGCAGTTTGCTAAATACTGACTTTAGCAGCGCCGCTTGTCATTAATTCCTGAATTTCTGGAATTGAAGTTTCCTGGACTCCGTCGTGCAGCGGATGTTGGTTGAGAGTAGCATACTTAAGACCAATATTGCCCTGTTGAGCAGCACCGCTTTGTTATTCATCGTGGGATTGCGGTGTCGTGATGAATGTGGTCTCCATGGCGATGTCTGTATTATACACAGTCTCCATGGCCCGGTTATGTTTTTCCCTAGCCCACAGTAGCTGGGTACTGGTTCACTCGCAATGGTTAATGAATTTAGTGCCGCAATGAGTAGCACTAATAATTGTCACTCCAGTTGCTTCAAGTCCGTTATACACCTTGTACTTCGGTTAAATTAAACAAGCCTTAACAGCAGACACTTCACTGTTCGTAACAGAGCTGAGCGCGATGTGAACTCCGCGACGGCTCGAAGCGAACTTGTGTCATACTGTTCGTACACTTAAAACAACACTGCATCCCGGAAATCATTATTAACAAAATTAATGTTTTTGAAATTTCGTGGGATATTCTCTTTATTTTAAAATATCAGGGTATTTTCTTTTCATAGTTTTAACGAGGTAACTGCATGTCTGAGGTATGATGGTCATCAATTCTTCTGCTACAGTCTTTTCCAGATCATCTTTGTAGGATGCATTCGCTTAGCGAACATTTCTCTTAAAAATTGTCAATAGAAGTTCGATGTGCTTCGAGTCTGACAATTTGGCTGGCATTTTAGTTGTTTGGGGACCTTTCACATTAACTATTGCTTACTAATTCGTGCAGTATGCTTGCTATCACTGTCATGTTGGTACATGTAAATCGGTGGCATACCCAATTTTGCAGCACATTGCTTCAAATTTATTTTCATGTTGTCGTGATATACATGTTATTCCATAAAGCCTTTCATGAAACGAATATTTCCGACCCCTCTTAATGTCATTCATCACATATCATAAAAGATCCACCCCCAAAAGAGTGTTTAGGCCATTCCATTGTCAGTATTTTCTCTACTCTCTGTTGATGACCTCTGAGCCAAAAAAGTTTATCTTAGTCTCATCCAACCAGATGAAAATGTCCCAGAATTCTTTGATCTTGTTCTAGTGATCTTTTACGAACCTTTCTAAACCTAATCTCTCTCCCCTTTTCTTCTAGCTAACATAAGGCTTTTGAGGGCAACTCGTGTATGATATCCATATCTGTATAACACACTTCGAATAGTAGATGGACTTAAGGTATTCTCACTTCTTAACTACAAATAACACATGTGGAAAGCTCAAATCGCTTTCGCAATTAATTGCACTTTTCTCTCGTTAAGCTTCTTTTTCTTGCCGTTTCTCTTGGCATTTTTGGTTTCTCCTCTGTACTTCATTCTCTTTACTATTGTAATGGGACGGTCGCACGCGTCAGGTTTCGACGTCTTTTCTAAATTTTATTTTGAATAACGTTAGGAGCTCCCGAAATTAAGAGCCAGGAAAGTGGCACTTTTCCGCTAAGCTGCGCGCGGAAGGATGGCGCCGGGCGCTCGAGAGGACAGGTCACTATTGAGTAGGCACGGGCGTGGCTGGGGGACGCCGTGAGTGGGCGGGGGAAATACGCACGCAGCGCCGAAGGAGCGTCGTGACGCGCCCACCCAGGGTTCCGAGAACCCCTGACGCCAAAATTGTCGTACAAAGACGCGGCGCCAACGGTCGCCGATGACAACGCGATTGGACGGCGCACACCGCGTGATCTGGGGGAGCCAATCGCCGAAAACCACGCGGAGTGGACCACGTGATCTCGCGACTCAAGGGAGGCAACTACGGGCTACAAGGTTGATGTTTTATGTCTAGTTGTCAGAAATCTAGCTTACGAGCTTATTTTAGGTGTTATTTTTCTATGTGTGATCTAAAGTTTTGCATAGATTTTAAAGATAGGTTCGACCCGGCGCGCCGTATTTACTGCCGTTCACCGGAGAAAATAATGAATTGATCGCTGTTTAATTCAAGATCAACAGTTTGACTAAGGACGAGATACAAGGAAGTATCACCCACTCCATTGACCGCAACCACTGTCTGACAGAAACCGAGAATGGTGTATTACGAGACTTTTTGCTCAATAACTTTGAAATTTTTTTACGGCCAACTAAAGATTTTCTCTTTCATATTCAATTAACCGAACACTCCCCATTTAAATGTAGAAACTATCCTGTTCCATTTGCTTTGAGGGCAGTAGTAAATACGACAATCTCAGACATGATCGCAGAAGGAATTATTAAGAGGGCTTCTACGCCATGGTAATAGTGAGAGAGAAGGATGGTGACGTTCGATCAGTCTCGATGCTAGAAGGCTTGACGCGGTAAGCCAGGTAAGTGTAGCAGATCTCGACCCGGTCGTGCCAATTGACGTCACTTTAAAGAAATTTCATGGAGTTAAGTATTTTTCGGCTATTGACTAAGTTTCTTCGTACTGACAAATCACAATTCATCCTGATGACAAGAAATACGCTGGATTCGTATATGATGGCATAAGTTATGTTTGGTGTCGCACTCCTTTCGGACTCCGAAATTCAGGGGCGGATTAATTGTGTTCCTCAAGAGAGCGCAGGCTTGTCTCCTTACGAGATACATTTTGGAAAAAGCCACCGGATAATATTCCCGTCCTAGAGCGCCTGGCTACGCATAGACCGTTAAATTTTGAGGACAGGTGTCACATTGTTAATGCGAACCTCAATAGGGCCGCTGAAAGGATGAAGCAGCTAGTCAAGAACCTGCACAAGTTAAAGGTGGCAGACAAGATACTTTTACGCACACCTGCCACGCCAGATGCACCTATGGGACTCTTCGCTAAATTCTTCCCCTTCCCCAGCGCCCTGGGCAACGCTGGAGACAGGAAATCAGAACATGTGAGTCGGGTCACACTGGTCTTCATCCCCTTTTTTTCTACAGTGGTTGCAGTACTAATGGCGGTCAGATCAACCGGGTTTCAATTTATCTCACTAAGTTAAAAAAGATAACAAAGGGGATAGGGTGTTACACTATATACTGAGCGGTGTAATGCGAATTGTTCACCAATATTCCTATTGTTCTGAACGAATATACTCTCAGGGCTAAATTCACCATAACCATCTTGATAACCCCCACTAAGTTCCTTCGTCTTAGGTATTTTCACCTTTATTGACTCCAATGTCACATCAAATATAACTATTATCTTCCTAAGCATGCCCCTTAGCTCGTAACTGAATGTAAGTATACCAGTGGAACATACTCTGCACATCAATGATGTCCAACTCAGGTGAATACCACATGTACAAAAACTCCTTTGCTCTTGCTGAAAACATTCAGGACACAAATCAAACCCAAGTTAGATGTGTTACCGGCGAGAGGGGCCCACTTTGCTGCTTGAAATGTACTACATTGCTGAATATTACTCAGCAGCAAGGGTTATCTCGCCGTAACGATGAAGTTAGCTCATAAGCGGTAGTCGGAGCGCTGGCTTTATAAAAACCGTGATCACCTCGTCGCTGCTGCATGAAATGGCGGCCGTGGTCTCTGGCAAAATCGGTCGCCTTCGACACAATTTGGTGTGACTGCACTTCAGCAGAACCACACTGCCTATGTAACTTTTTGAGGTAGAGGAAAACAAGACATGCTAATTGTTTTTGAGTACTGGTGGACGACACCAAACATCGCGGCCCGCTTAGAAACCAACCCGAGAAACCTCTAACCTCCCTCGCTAAGAAACTTTAATGAAAATATTTGGTGTGGGTTTTGAGAAAATATTTTTAGAACCCGAATACGTTTGCAGACACGAATTAAGCGAAATCAGTTTCTTACTTTCAAAAAATTGTAAACGGCCTATATTAAAGAACTGATCTTTACAACAGACTTAGTTTAAAGCCAAAATAGTTATCTAAAATTTTGTAGTTTTCAAATGTTCTCGTTTTTTTGGCATTTTCGAAGAAAGGAGCAATAGCCGAGAATGAGACTAGCACCATATTATTACTGTCCCTTATTACATATGTGACGAAAATTTAAAGCAAAAATTTGGAGCGGTTTCTGAGAAAAAATACATAACTTTCAAGCGCAAATTACTAAAAAACCATTTGTTTTTCAAAAAAGTTTTACATGACCTTTCTTAAAGAGCTTATTTTGTACAAAAGACTTTACTTGAGATAAAAATCTCGATCATCAATTTTGTATTTTTTTTGTTTTTTGCAATTTTGAAAAATCCAAGGAATACACGAAATAGGGGCTAGCACCATATTTTTTTATCGTGCCTTATTACATATGAGGAGCACATTCAAAGAAAAAAATGGAGCTGTTTCCGAGAAATAATTGCCTACATTTCGCTCAAAATTACAGAGAAACTACTCATGTTTTGAAATGTTGAACACGAACGTGTATTTCATAACGAAATCATCCGGAATACCGAGCCGCACGAGGTCTTTGAGTAATCTTCCGAGGTACTGTGTGGTGTCCTTCTGTGTTTTATTGCGAATTTCTTCCAGATTATTTCTTTATTTTATATTTACGGTAATATCAATTTTCAATATAAATTTATAAATTAAGCTATATAATGGAAACTAATAAAAATGAACATGCGATTATTTCCATTTCTTGTTTGGTGTGTTGCAGTGGAAGGAGAAAAATATTTAATTCTATCTAATTTTTATTTTATTTTTACGGTAAATACCAGTGTTCAATATATTTAGCTAACTGTTGTAACTACTAAAAATGAACATGTGATTATTTCCCTTACTACCGGGTGTTTTTTTTATCGTTCGCCGAAGATTCCGGCCGCGTCGCCCGGGCAGTCGAGGGCTCATTCGCCCGGCAAACCGCTGACTCAACTCCCGTGCTATCCGAGAACTATCGCTGCGCCGCGTAACGTACCTTAAAGAAGATGCTGAAAGTGGTGTCCTTCAACTCTAATGCATTCTTGGCACCTCCGAAACACATTTTTGAAGTAAGTCTCGACGAATTGCTGCGATTTTCTCTTCAATAGAGCTTCTAGAACAACCACTTCACGACATAAAGATCGGAGTGTGGTGTGCGTTGAGTTCCACAAGAATTATCGGATCTATTTTTTTCAACACCACCGTTACTGCTGACGTATACATACATCACATATTGGCATTATTCTTCGAACAATTGACATGAACTTTTTAAATAATGTTTATTGTGACGATCGTACAATAAGTCGTGCGTCATGGCCTCCTAGATCACTTGATCTATTTCCTTGTGATTTTTTTTCCTGTGGGGGTACTTGAAAGATCAGGTGTATGCAGAAAACCCGCATTCGGAGGAAGAGCTCCGGCGCTCTATTGAAGAGAAAATCGCAGCAATTCTTCGAGACTTACTTCAAAAGGCAAAACAGAATGTGTTTCGGAGGTGCCATGAATGCATTCGAGTCGAAAGACACCACTTTCAGCATCTTCTTTAAGGTATGTTAAGCGGCGCAGCGATAGTTCTCGGATAGCACGGGAGTTGAGTCAGCGGTTTGCCGGGCGAATGAGCCGTCGACTGCCCGGGCGACGTGGCCGGAATCTTCGGCGAACGATAAAAAAAACACTCTGTAGTTTGGTGTGTTGCAGTGACAGAAGAATATTTAGTTCGCCTTAATTTTTATTTAATTTTCGAAATTGATTTAATAAGTTATCTGGTTCGAACAATTAAATAGAATAGTTTTCATTCAAGTTTTTGTATTTTTACAATGTCTCTTGAAAACGAAGATCTCAATCTTCAGTTCATGGAAGATTATAGAAAAAAAGAAGTTTTATGTAATTCTTCCAAAAAAGATTATTGTAATAAGCAATTGAGAGAAGGTAAGATTGTTAAAGTAAACAAAAAATATCATCAAATTAATCACATTCAAAAATTACTATTAATTATTATCATATTATTTGCAGATGCATAGAGCCAGTTGACTTCGAGATACAATTGTCAAATTGTAAACATTAAAAATAAAATAAAAACCTCCGCTCCTACTTCAGCAAAGAATTTGATAGAGTTTCTTAAGGGAGAAGTGAGAGTGGAGGAAATAACAATTATGTTTCTAAGTGGTTTGCTTTTGAACCACTGGTGTTTTTAAAAGACGTATCTTGTCCTGGAGTGACAAGGGATTCAGTGGGACTAATGAAACCAACAACTGCTGTGGATGTGAGTATCATTTCATTGACAATAATGTGATCTATAAATATATAAATGTTAAATAAAACAATTTACATAAACGTAGTTCAGATATTTATGTTGCCAGGGCAGTGATCCCTTATCTGACATGAAATACTCCAAGTATTCATCTCTAACATTGGTTGCATGAAGTGATGGTCTTCTTGCTATATTTATCAGAGGTCTCAGACCGGTGTCATTTGCTGTAATCTCCTTCTATGACACCAATATAACTATTCTCCAATTCATATTCTCCGAGTCGAGACAACTGAAAGGAGCACATCTGCTTCTCGATGACAAACTCTTTCTTAAAAAATTGTGCAGATATGCACAATAAAGCGTAATATTATATTTTCCAATTTTAGATCCACTGGATTTCTAAAAATTCCGAAAACTGATGCTATCAAACCAAAAGAATTTTAGACTATACGTCGGGCTTGGTTGTGCCTGTAATTAAAAACTCTCTTGGGAGACCCCTTGTTCAAATCTACTTTAAAGGGCTTCAGGTGGTATTGGGGTAGCTCACGGTGGAAGATGTTCTAGTAATTTTAATTCATTATTGGAGAGTTTTGTACCGAACTCTGAATTTTGAAAACCTCCATCAGAAATCCTGCCTTGGCAGCCGACATTACAATAAATAAAACATGAATTATCCACTACCCCCATGAGGACAAGCTTTATGGCAACTCTTGATCAGCGTGCTCTTTTTCCAGTACGCAGCCACGGGTTAGATTCCCGGTCGAGGCAAGATTATAGTGTGCGTTTCCCTTGCAGTGTCCCAGTATATGTTGCTGTGTGACGATGAGAAAATTCACTTCTTAGGTTGAGAAGACCGGAATACGGCGTGGGGTGTCCACGTGCTAACCACACGTACCCCGTTAACCCACGACCGCGAGGCAGGGACGTCGCCGGTAGGCCTTTGCCCGTTCACGGGATCTTGCGCCAAATACATACATAGGATGAGGACAATGCTGAAATGTATAACTAAAAAATGTAGTTCCATTATTTTCTGGACTTTGTATGATAACATGTTTGTATCTGCAGCCCAATAGAGTCGGGGAATTTCATTTGCTGTTAAAATCTTTTGAACATTTTCCCATTCTTCTCATTAGCTGGCATCTAAATAAATTGTTCTTAATTTTTCCAGGTTGTATTGGAAACTGAAGACAATGGTGATGGGACGGAAGACATTCTTATATCTTCACAACTCAGCCCGTTCATAGGAGTCATCCCCATCGTAGGTCTCAGAAGAGGAAGCAGGATGTAAAGGAGGAAAATTCCTACGAAATAATAGCGGCGGCCTATTCGATGATGCCACCCACAACTGAATAGTCCAGTTTTGAAGAATTAATAGCTCAAAAGATACAAAATATAAATACTGAAAAACTTTAAAAAAAATAGCCCAATTAGAGCTACTAAAAACAATCACCACAGTTAAATTAAGTGATGAGAATTTGAATGCAGCAATCATGGTTTCTATGCTCCAATCTTTCTCTTCGCCCTCCTCTTGTTCCACGATTATAACCATTTTTGAGTATGATAATTTATTTCAAATGTAACATTGTAGGTAAATAAAAAAAGTTTTAAAAAACGGCCTATCTTTATGAACTCCTCAAGAACTTCCTTGATGCACTTTGCACTTTCAGGAATCATTTTCAAAATGCTTTTTTTCGACACATGAAACGTAAAGCTTAAGCTGGAAAAAGAGTACCATTAGCTAGGTAACGCACGGTGATTGCAAGCCTTATTTCTGCTGGAATTGCACTCATCACCGTATTACGTCCTCTCAAACGTTCTAGTAAAAATGAGAAATCGTCGGGAGATATTCTCGTAAAGTTTTTAAACAAATCTTCCCAAATCAGGCGTAATGGTGTGTTTTCCTTGTTACAAATATTCTCATCCACATGCGTCTCTCTAACACCAGAGATAAACATGTTTCTTTCACACGAATGAAAATAACGGATTCTATAAGGTAACGGGGGTAACAATGTCACATCATTGTTTCTTTTGAAGTTCTACATTGATGCATCAATCTTCGCAATAATTATTTTGACAGTTTAATCCTTCACAAATGTACAATGTTTCTTCAAAATATTGAAGTCACAGCTTTCATAATTTAAAAGGTTTTATTACTTTTTTTCAAAGAAAGCAAAGTGGCAGTTATCCCGCAAGGGTCAAACATTGCCACCTCTATTTATTTCCAAGTCTCTGGTAATGTTTAAATGTGTGAGATTTGGATAGGAAACATACACATAAATATGCATCAGAACGTTTAAATATTGTAAACCGGGATAAATATTGCTTGGGAACTGTGTCTAAAATAAGTTTTATTACCTGTTTTACATTATGATAAAATGCAATAGGAAAAACGTGCTTTCTCTTGTTTATATTTAGTCTGGGAAGCTCTGCAACAAGATCGTGTTTCGACATAACACACTCATTCACGTCATTTAGACCTGCTAATTCCGTACAGTTTAGTAGCTTTTCCTACTTAATTTTCCACTATTTACTTTTTCCATTGCTTACAGTGCTTAACTTCATCATAGGTTTTTAAACCTAAGATGTTGGATTTTTTATTTCTCTACGTGGCAGAGTTGCAGTGTAAGTATGGCCACTACAAAAAAGTAATTTTGTATCAAATGTAATTAATCTTTTTTTACAATTTATACGTCATATGCTTTAAAAATGATATATAAACTCAAAAATGTCAATTATTTCAATGCAAGAATTTCTTCTCATAGGATATAATTGCAGGAGCAGTATGGCAATGTTACCATGAAAGTAGTATATACTATTTTGCCTTGCTTATACTGAATAATTATTAAGTCACGACATAGCATACCTAGGACATGACATATTTACTTATTTGTGTCCTTTATTTCAATTCAATTAAACCAAAATTAACGAAGTTTCGATTACGAGATTTGCTACATCACACATAAAATTTATGGACATTTTGGGTTACAACTGTAACCCAATGCAACAAAGATAGTATACAATGTTTCTAAGAGATGTAGCTAACTACTGGAACTCTGCCAGCAAATAAATTTACGATACTGATTGTGCTACTTAATTTTTACTCGCCTTACGAATTCTTCGTAAGAAGAGAAAGTTATGTAATCGTGCGCCGGAAAACGACTAATTTTCTCCAGAAAAACTCCTATATCAGGGGTCAGGTAATCAAAAAGTGGAAAAAACCTGTCGCTAAATTTAGAAAAAAATCCTCTATATCGTGGTGTAGTCAAAATACTTGTTTTGTTTCTTGTTGATACAGAAAAATCGATTGATGGCAAAACGTCCATCTGTCCGTCTGTGGTAAACGCTAGGGCCTAAACCGTTCAGCCGATTTTCTTCAAAATTGATATTCCCCAATCGTTTTCATTGATGTCAATGCTCCTGGAATTTGAAAGCGATAGTTTATTTTTTGGGAGTACTTTACATGAAGCCCTTCGGAGATTTTCAATGTTCAAAGAAAACGGCTCCAAATTTTTTGATTAAATATTGTTGTTGAATATTTCGAAGGACGTTTAAGGGAATGATGTATCACATTCGTTGATATCCCCATTTTTTCGAAAATTGCAAAGAACTATTTAAAAACTGCAAAATTCAAGATACAGGTTTTTGCCTCAAAGTCGGTTGTACAAAGTTAGCACTTTAAATAAGGTCATGTACACTTTTTTGAAAAAAGTTGTTGGTTTTGCGTAAATTGCGTTTGAAATTTACCAAAATTTTGTTTCTCAAAAACCGCTTCAATTTTTTTTCTTTAAATTTTCTTTACTTACGTAATAAGGAAGGTAAAAAGTCTTATTTCTTAATCCTACCTCCGGAAATTTTTTGGTGTTTTGAAAATTGCAATAAAATACTTTTAAAACTATAAAATTGTAGATAGAGATTTTTACCTCAGACAAAGTCTGTTCTACAAAATGAGCTTTTTAAAAAAGGTTCTGTAGAATTTTCTGAGAAACTAGTCGTTTGTGCGTAATTTTAGCTTCAAATTAACAAGAAAAATATTTCTCAAGAACCGCTCCAAATTTTTTTTCTGTAAATTTTCTCCACGTGTGGAATAAAGGGCGGTAAATAAATACATAAACTAGTGGTGCTATAGAATGGCACAGACTTCCTCGCAATAGTTATTTTTCTAATACCGTTCTTCGGATATAGGATTAGGAGTCCCCGCAGGGGGGGCGTGTTGCAGAAAAAACTATTGTAGAGTGTAGAAACTGTATTGAATATCATTTGAAGTACTTCTATTCACGAATAGAATCAATGCAGATAAATATTCAGTACTTGTCTATGTTTTCCCAAATTCCATCTTTTGCAATTGCAATTGCAATTTAACGAGAACCCTTGCAATCAACTTACATATCCCTAACGGTTCTGAAATCATTATTACTTTCTCGCCTTACAAATACTTCGTAAGAAGAGAATGTTATGTAATCTTGCGCCGGAAAACGATTTTTCCAGCCCCTGCGCTTGTATGGGGTAGTGGTATCAGCGCCAGCACGTTAACTCTCAGGAACTGTGTTCCACACCACTGGTTTCTTAATGAAAAGTATTGAAATATACCTACATCCTTCACTTCGTAATACGTTGTCGTGGGTTTGACCTGTTCCGAATTTATAGAAAGATGTGGGCGCCAGGAACAGGTGACATAAACTAATACTAACTTTTCCCTATTTAATTCTGTCAAAATTATATGGGCATCCAGCTAGCTTGGGCCGATGGATTCGGATTACATGTATTCGCTATCGCTAAGATAGCCGATTACCTGATCTGCCGACTGTACAGCCTGGCGTGGAATCTGAAATATGGAAATTCTCTGCTTCCAACTAATTAGAAGCTTATGATTGACAAATGAACAGACTCTTTTCTTTTTCCAAAGAACAAAATTTAACAATTTATTCAATGTTAATTTTAACAGATTACTTAATGGCCATGACCCCTTTTAAAAGATATTATTTTAATATACTGCAGTATATGTTACCGTCTTGCCGACCCGCTCGTTCCGAAGACGCTTCTCACTTGGCCGATGAATCCGAGTCGCTCTTCTGTCTTCTGATCTTGCGCGGTTGCTGAAGTATCCAGTCCACACTGCATAAAATCTAGCTAAGTTCTTTCCGACGCTTTAGGTTTATAATCTTTCACACGAGTTTAATAAAATACTAATGTTCGAACTATCGTCCGGTGAACACCCAAAACTGCCCAAGTCCGCGGATGTACTCCGGCAAATAATTTCTAAGTCCGATGACGACTGTTACTTTTCGCACGAAAATGTATAAGTCTCACTTTCAACTACAAGGTCCGCACACTATTTGCACTCCACGAAACTCAAGAGCCGAGTTCACGACCTACACTCCACCACTATGAGTCAGACTGTAACGATCTGCACTCAACGAAGCTCCAAGTCCGAATGAATGTTTTTCTGTATTTTGCAACCCTTGATGGGTCGGTAGCGTCCCACGTTCTATTTTTCCAAAACACGGCGGTAAACACCAGAAAGTCTAATTGCCCCCCGCCAACCCGCTCATTTCTTACAACCCCATGTAGCCGCGCCTTCGTCCGTCATACGTTTTTCGACCAATCACATATTCTTTATTATATCGATCTAGCCAGCGTTCCGGCACCTACGAGGCTTGCAGCTAGTTTATTTACCTGCCCTGCACCATAGCAACCCTCTGCGCTGGCGTTACTAGGGCCGGATATCGCCATTTTACAAGTCCATTTAGTCGCCCCGTATACAACTAATATTATGAATAAACTATGTCCCGTTCTGGTATATCACAGTATTTATCAAAATAGATCTTAAAATAAGGTCATGTTTAATTTTTTTAAAATACGAGTATTTTTGTGTAATTTGGTGACAAAAGAAAATGCCCGCTATAAACTTAATGTGCTTCAGACAGTTGGATGCTTCGTAAGTTAGAATTTGAATATTATATATTTTATTCATATATAATAATAATAATATAATAATAATAATAAACATTATACAAAATACTAACTTCAATAATAATAATAATAATAATAATAATAATAATAATAACAGATAAGAGCTATCCGCACCTTGAAGACAATAACATCCTGGCCGAGGAGCAAAAAGGCTGTAAAAGGGGGTCACAGGGCTGCAAGGAACATCTCATTTTAGACGCGGCAGTCTGCGGACATGTAAAGAAAACATAAGGGACGTTATATACAGCTTATATTGATTATCAAAATGCCTTCGGCAGCATACCTCACTCCTGGCTAATTGATGTACTTGACATGTACAAAATCGACCCATTGGTTGTGTCGTTTTTAAAGACCCAGATGCAAAGGTGGACAACCAGATTACATATTTGCACTCAAGATGATTATGTTCATGCAGGAGATATAAGTATTACACAAGGAATCTTTCAAGGAGATTCTCTGAGCGCTCGATGGTTCTTCCTTGCTATGAATCCTCTATCGACTTTGTTTAATAATGAACAAATGGGCTACAAAATCAATAGCAAAAACGATCATGTACGCTTGTCCCATCTTCTGTACAGGACGACTTAAAATGATACAGCTCCACAAAAGAAAAGCTTAATCATCTGCTCGACACCACTGCAAAATTTAGCAGTGACATTGGAATGCAATTCGGTGTTGAAAAATGTAGCCTAAATGCAATGCGGAAAGGAAAGTCGCAACATCAAATGGATTACATCCTTGAAGAAGGAAACGATAAACAAGAACGAATTCATGCCATGAATCCTGAGGAATATTATAAATATCTTGGATATTTACAAAGATCTAATGTTGACCAAAAAATTACTAAATCCAACATAACCCAGGAATTTAATACACGCCTGAGTAAAATTCTGAAAACTAAACTCAGTGCTGGCAGGAAAATTAAAGCTATAAATACATATGTAATTCCAGTGCTGACCTACGGCTTTGGTATTGTCAGATGGACACAAACCGAACTCGATGCATTCAGTATGAAATGCAGAGTACTGCGTACCAAATTTAGATGTCACCACCCTAAAAGCGCAGTTGAGAGATTCCATCTACCTAGGTCTCTGGGAGGAAGAGGTGTCATAGATATTGTGAATCTCCACAACCAACAACTGGAGAGACTGCGCCAGTACTTTCAAGAAAAGGCTAACAGAAGTAAGATACATCAGATTGTAACATACATTGACCGGAAAATCACACCATTAAACTTGACTGATGAAAAAATGAATCAACAAGAACGAATACAGACCAATGAAATGAAAATCAACAACTGGAAAGAGAAGTGTTGTATACCAAATGAAACAATCCTCTGCGTTCTGCAACAACAATTTATTATTCATAAAATCCCAAATAATAATACACAAAATTCTGTCAGGAGTCCCAATATCGAAGATAAGTTTTTATAGCCGGGTCGTTATACTGATTACAAAATGCCGTTAGTCAAGAATCACAAGTGAGTATGCCAGGTACAATGTTCAAGTCCAGTTGATGCTCTACAAAATGCGGTCGGTGACGGAATGGCGGGGCCCTGGCCCCGCGGCTGCCTCGTCGGCTTTTTCACCCCTTCGCAGGGGAAGGGAGTCGGCTGCATGCCCCCTCTTCTACAGGAGGAGGGAGGGGGGGGCGCCTTCCACGCCTTGGTCGCTCTCCTGGGGCGGTGAGGCGTATCGCTTCTGCAGGCGCTCTCTGCGGCGCCTGTGCTGGCCTCTGGCGTTGCTGGCGGACTTTTGTAGTGCCGGCACACGCGAACACTACACCCTCCCCACCTAATTGTGGGAGTATGGGGCGAGGTGCTTCTGCAGGCGCGCTCTACGGCGCCTGTGCTGGCCTGTGGCGCTGCTGGCGGACTTTTGTAGTTCCGGCACAGGCGGACACTACACCCTCCCCACCTAATTGTGGGAATAGGGGGTGATGCGCTTCTGCAAGCGCGGGCTGCAGCGGCTGGGTGCTGCCTTCTGCTTCTTCTGCTGCTGCTACCGATCAGGCAACTGCACCGGTCGCGCCTCTTTCTCAGAGGCTGCGTTCTGCATTGCGGCGTCGCTGCATGCAGGCGGGCCCGCCCGATCAGCCGCGGCCCCGTTTGCCGCTGTTCAACTGCTGGTTGGCCACCCGGTGCTGCTGTTGCGACTGGTGCTGACTGCTCGTCGGGCTGCTCGTTCTGCGGCGGCAATTCAACTTCGAGTCCGCCGTTCTGAAAACTAAACAGCCTGTCTGAGTTTTCGTCCTGTTCACTTTGCCTTACCGATTGTGGTTTATCAATGCCGGGCATGTAATACGTCCGGTGCCTAACATATTCCTGATACCGCCCTGGCGGGGGCTGCTGTAGCTGCTGCTGATTGATGCTGATGAAATCACGGCTCCGGTTGTCGCCGCTGCACATCCGTCTCTGATGTGGCTTTGTGCCTCCCCACCTAACTGTGGGAGTGGGGGGCGATGCGCTTCCGTAGGCGCGCTCTGCGGCGCCTGGGCGCCGTCTTCTGCTACTTCTCCTGCTGCCCACGCAGGGGCTACTGCATCTGCTGCCGATAATGGTGCCACCGCTTCGGTTGCCGCTATGGCGCCTCCGTCCCTGAGGCTGTGTCCTGTCTCTAGGCCTCGCTGCTGTGCGGTTGCCGCTGCTGCGGCGGCTGCTCCGGGTACAGATTCTGCTCCTCTTCCCCGGGGACCATCTTCTGCGTTTCGGCGTCGGTTTCGCTTGGCTGCTGCCGTTGCTGCGACTGCTGCTCCTGCAGGTGTTATCTCTAAACAATTTCAAAACTGAAAATACAACCAAAATTGTGCTTCTTGAGAACAACCCTGTCATGTCTCTTAGTTGTTGCCCGACTAGTTTCCACAAAAGCAGCCTAACAGCTACTTTCTTCAGTTTTTTCTTTCTCTTAACAGCCCGCCTGTCAGTACAATAATTACTAATGTTCGTCACTTGAACTATCACATTGCGCTTCAAAGATACTGCTTTGCTGCCTAGGATTCCTAAGTTCACCCGTGGGCTTACACTCGCCCATCGCTTACTCTCGTACCCGTTTGGTAGCTTGCACTCTAACTTGCCGCCCGTGGCCCTGGCGCCATCGCCTTGAGCCAGGCGTCTACTTCTACGGCGCACTACGCGACATCTAACCTTGCATTGCTTACCACCATTATTTGTGAACTTCATATCTCTACTTCGCGCTTTCGCCAACTCTTTCATACCAAACTTTACTCGAATTGCTTTCTTTCGTGTTGCTGACACCTCTACTTCTAACTCCAAATGCATTGGCGCTTTACCGTTCTGGTCACTGTCTATACTTTTGGAAACGAGCTCTGTCTTATCATCACAACTGCCACCGTCTAACTCTTTGCTACTAACCGCGGCAGTCCTGTTGTCGCTATCCAGCCTGTATTGCCCCGTCTTCTTCTGTTCTTTACAGCACTGTCCGTTGCGCTCTTGCCTACCACTTACAAGATGATCGCTGTGTGATTTTATTTCCCTACTCTCAGCGCTTACGCTTTCATCTGCACCACTACTTACTCTACTATTACTACCAGTTTTACCCATATTAACAATTACTTTACCATTACTTTCAATTTTATACATATTACACTTTACTTTACTATTACTTTCAATTTCATACATATTTACATTTCTAATCAATAGCTTCTCCCTAGGAACTACATTATCTGTTACCGAGCCTTCACTAGTCTTCCTTTCGTGTAAACTTCGCTTCAACGTTGTAAGCTCGCTCACCGACACGCTCAAAATTTCCCTCATGCTACTATGACCGTTCATTGGTCTACGCTCACTCTCCGATCTGTTCACTTTCTTACTCTTGCTCTGAGCTCTCTCAACGTTTTGCCTACTTCTACTACTGTTAGTTTCAAAGTCGCAATACATTTTTCTACATAATTCTTCCTGATCTACAACTGTATATTTCCATTCATTGCTAATGAATATTTCACGAAAATTCTGCATTCCTATCTGCATCTTGCTACAATTCACTTCACATCTAAGGCTTTCTGCTGCTCTATCTTGCTCCTGATTACTACTACTCTTTTGAAGTCTGTTTCTCTTCACAGACCAGTTGCCGTTACAAAGATTCCTACCTGGCTTACTTGTGCGCACTTGATCCTCGCCGAGCGTGTTCACCTTCGCTGAGGGGTCACCGTTGTGGTAGCTCACTGCAGCCTCGTCTCCTACCGGGAACGTGGCGACCTTTCCTCGTCTGCCACGCGTCACTCTAGCGCCGAGTCTAGCGACTACCTTGCTGCTTGGCGTCGCTTGGTCCACGACCTCTCTGGAGGTGGCAATGTCCCTCTCGCCAGCCTCGCTAGAAGCCGGGAACGTGGCGACCTTTCTTCGTCTACCACGTCTCACTCTGGCGCCGAGTCCAGCGACCGCCTTACTGCTTGGCGTCGCCTGGCTCGCGACCTCTCTGGAGGCGGCAATGTCCCTCACGCCAACCTCGCTAGAAGCCGCCGCTACCACTCCCTTGGCCTCGTCCTCCACGCTCCGTGATGGCGCCGGCTGCGGCGCATCCTTCAAAAAAGCTTGATTAAACTGCACTCTACTCTGAAACTCACGTTGCCGTTCTTTCTGCCCGACCACTCGCTGCTCTCTGTGCTCCTTGTGCAAGGCCAGCTGCTGTTGACATTGATTCTCCTTAAATTTAAAACTTTCTACTGGCTCGTGCGGGCTGCGCTGCAGCAATAACTCGTCAGGCTCGCTACTAGGAATGCTTAGAAAAAATGCGCGCTTGCTGTCTTCGTCCGTTACCTTATGGAAAGCGAGGTGTTGCTGCAACCTCGCCGCGTACGAATACCATTTCTCCTTGCGCGCGTCGAAGCAGGGAAAGGACGGTATTATCTGCCGCTGAGCCGCTGGCGTGGCCATGGCCGTGATCGCTTGCAGAAAGGCCGCGTGCTGCTGTAGCTGGCGCTCCTCCCGTCTTTCCTGCCATTCCTCTTGTCGTTGTAACTGCTGTAAATGCTGCTGCTCTTGTCGTTGTAACTGCTGATGTATAAGCCCGATGAGTTGTGCCGTCTGGTCGCCTGTTGCCATCTTCTTTTACCTCGTCGCCAAATAAATTGTTGTATACCAAATGAAACAATCCTCTGCGTTCTGCAACAACAATTTATTATTCATAAAATCCCAAATAATAATACACAAAATTCTGTCAGGAGTCCCAATATCGAAGATAAGTTTTTATAGCCGGGTCGTTATACTGATCACAAAATGCCGTTAGTCAAGAATCACAAGTGAGTATGCCAGGTACAATGTTCAAGTCCAGTTGATGCTCTACAAAATGCGGTCGGTGACGGAATGGCGGGGCCCTGGCCCCGCGGCTGCCTCGTCGGCTTTTTCACCCCTTCGCAGGGGAAGGGAGTCGGCTGCGTGCCCCCTCTTCTACAGGAGGAGGGAGGGGGGGCGCCTTCCACGCCTTGGTCGCTCTCCTGGGGCGGTGAGGCGTATCGCTTCTGCAGGCGCTCTCTGCGGCGCCTGTGCTGGCCTCTGGCGTTGCTGGCGGACTTTTGTAGTGCCGGCACACGCGGACACTACAAGAAGCAACTTCATGGACGCTACCCGTACCAGATAGAGGGAGAACTGATGGATCGTAAGGCATCAATAAAATGGTTGTGTATGGGAGAGCTTTTTGCTGAAACAGAGGGCTTTATAACAGCTATTCAGGATCAAGTAGTAGCAACTAAAAACTACCGTAAGTTTATCCTGAAAGACACCAACGTTCGTGAAGACAAATGTCGGCTATGTGGAGAACAAAGAGAAAATATAGACCATATTATCAGTGGATGTAATACTCTAGCATCTTTAGAATATACAAAACGACATGACGACGTTTGTAAAGTGGTTTATCAGCAACTATGCCTTAATAATAACCTTTTGATGGGTAACAGAACACCATATTACAAATACACTCCTGAACCAGTCATTAACACAAATTATCACAAAATGTACTGGAACAGGTCCATCTTAACAGATAGGTCTGTATTATCTAATAAACCGGACATTGTATGGCATGACAAGAAAAAAAGAAGGTGTATTTGATCGATGTCGCTGTCCCGCTAGCTCACAATATCTCAAAGTAAAGGAGTGAAAAAATTCTAAAATATCAACCATTGGCAAATGAGATAAAGGAAATTTGGAGCAACGTAGAAATGGTGACTATTGTACCAATTATTCTAGGTGCCACTGGTGAAATTCCTAAGTTCCTTCATGAATCCCTGGCTGAACTACAACTGAAGAAGGGGAAATACATCCAACTGCAGAAGATTGTCATACTAGACACATGCAACATCGTGAAGAAGTTTCTAAACCTTGATGGTTGATCCAGTGCTGATTACGACAGATGAATCGTGTATCTCTGGTAACCGAGATGCATGTGTGGAAAGAAATGAAAAGCAAAGAAATAATAATAATAATAATAATACATTATGATAAAGTGGTTCTGAAAATTTCCCAAGATGATAAATGCCCCATTTGTCAGGAACACGTAGAAACCATTGATCATATTGTCTCAGCTTGTTCAATCCTAGCAAAGACCGAATACTTGAAAAGACACGACAGGGTGTGTAGCTACCTCCACTGGCAGATCTGTACCGCCCTCGAAGTTCCAAAAACATGCCCTAAGTGGTACGAACACTCACCGAAACCGGTGACGTCTGTTGGATTGTGTACGATATACGACCAACAAATTCAAGAGCGATAGCGGCAAACAAACCGGATATAGTCATCCGGGATTCGGAGAACAAATCGTTTTTACTTGTTGATGTTGCTGTACCTTGCGATCAAAACGTCATTACCAAGGAGGCAGGGAAACGTCTTAAATACAAGAGTTTAGAAATCGAGATCAGCAGAATGTGGGGCGTAAAAGCACAGGTCGTCCCGAAGTTTTCGGAGTTTTGGGATTTGTTCCGCAAAATCTGTGTAAGAACTTCTCTAAACTCCCACAGCCCACATTTTGCGCAAAGTATTGTAGAGACACCGACAGTCCCTAGATCTATTTCTTAGGTAGCTGGTTGCAACCTGGAGTTGATTTTATATTTAACCGACCCATAACATCTTTGGTCGTGATATAGAGGAATAATAATAATAATAAGAAGAAGAAGAAGAAGAAGAAGATGAAGTTTATTATCTTGCAAATGGACTGTTGTCCGGTGGCAAGTTGCAAATACAATAATTTTAGACAAGATTCAAAATGTAATACAATAGAAAAACAAATTTATTATAATAATGAACAGAAATATTAATAATACAATAATTAATAATACAAGAGTACTCCCGGTTTTTTTACAATTAAGAATTCTGAAATTAAACAGTACCTTACAAGTAATACAATTGTTATTTATGTGTCTACGGCGCCAAGTAGACGCCCTCGCCTCGAGGGCGAACCCCTAACCCAAGAGCCTCCGGCCCGAGGGGTCGGATGCCGCCCGTGGTGCATACAAAGCCTTACGGCTTAAGTACAAAACGTACCTTACGGCTTACGTTGATGCATACGGTTTTTTTGTACTTTTTTTAAAATTACAAATATAAACAAGTTTTCCAAAACGAAATTAAAGATTATAATTGCAGTTAAGTTTTGTTTTACAAATCTGAATGATGTGAAATTCCAAAGTACGAGCAAATTTGTAATTTATTATTAGGTATTTTGTAGTTTCATATAAGTAAGACGTAATTTTTTCGTTAAATTTCTTGTAAAAACAGCGTAAACTGCACTTATTAAGGTGGCATAAGTCCGATTTTCACGGTTAATTCTGAATTTTCGAAAATTGCAAAAGTTTGAATTTTATTCGGCGTCTTCCTCCAACTACAAAATTGCAGATAGAGATTCTTCCTTCAAATAAAATTTGTTCTTCATAATGAGTTCTTTCTTTAAGGTCATATAAATTTTTTTGAAAATTTTAGTAGTTTTCGCACAATATTGCGTGTAATTGGAGCAATTTTTTAAAAAAATACAAAAACAAGATTTTCTCAAACATAGGTCCAAATTTTTTCTTTAAACTTTTGGTATGGATAGTGCTAAATGTACCCTATGAGACGACATAAAATCCATATTGGTCTATTTCTTTGTGTTTTTCAAAACATGTACTTTTTGACTTCTTTCTCACGTCGGTAACATTTACATTAGTGGCGATATCTTTACAATATTATATTTAAGAGTTCAAATGTTTTAAATAATGTCAAAAAAGGTGTTTCAAAAATGAATAGTTTTCTGTGAAAACTAGCTCAAAATTCGGCATTTTCAGAAGAGCTCTAACTCTATTTTCTCATAGATGGCTCCAAATATTTTCTTCAAAATTTTAGGACGGATAGTGCTAATTGCTCACTTTCAAATGATGTAAAGTTCATTTTGGGAATTTTTTTGTTTTTTCGAAAATTACACAAATATAAATTTTTTTTGAAAGATCTCGCACATCTTTCATATGCACACTACCAGCAATTTGGAAACACTATTGTATTTGTGAGTCAATGTGCGTCAAATTACTTGAAATGAAGTTTTTTCAAAACTCAAAATTGTTCTGAGAAAATAAGGTTCAAATTTCGCATTTTTAGTAGCGCTTAAACGCCATTGTCTTAAAAACGGTTATAATTTTTTAAAGGAAAATTGCCATATAGGACGAGGTTTTTGTGTTCTTTAATATTCTAAAATTAATATTTCTATTCTACCATTAAGAAACCAAAAACTTAATGAAATGTCGAAAAAAACTAGTATTGTTACAGAATGGCACGGACTTTCCCGTATTAATTTTCAATTTCCTTAGGTCTTCGCTAGCTATTTGGATTTGCTACATACTCTTTCTTGTCAGCTGCCATCTATCACCTCCAAAAGTACATTTTTTTGTCATTTTCTTAATTTTTCAGTTTCCTATTGGTAGTACGGAAATATGAATTTTAGAATATTATAGAACACAAAAACCTCGTCCTATATGGCAGTTTTCCTTTAAAAATTTGTAGTAGTTTTTAAGACAATTGAGTTTTAGCGCTACTAAAAATGCAAAATTTGAAGCTCATTTTCACAGAAAAGTTTTGAGTTTTCAAAGTACTTTATTTGACGTTATTTGAAGCACTTACACTCACAAATATAATTATCTTTACAAATTGCTGGTACTGGTCATACTAAAGATGTGAGAGATTTTTCAAAAATTACATTTACATAATTTTTGAATAAACAAAAGAAAACTCAAAATAAACTTTACGTCAAATTAAAGAGTGTAATTAGGACTATCCCTTAAAAAAGTTTCAAGAAAAAAATTGCAGCCATATATGAGAAAATGGCGTTTGAGCGTTTCTGAAAATGCGGACGTGTGAGCTACTTTTCACAGAAAACGGTAAATATAATAATGTAAAAAAATCGCCGCTAATGTAAATATTAACGACGTGAGAGACAAATCAAAAAAACGAGTTTTGAAATTTTTGAAAAAAAAAAAAACCTTAAAATTAAACTTTACGTCATATCAAAGTGTGCAATTAACACTATGCGATCGAAAAGTTTGAATTTTTTTATCCATTTATGTGAAAATGGCGTTTGAGCGTTTCTGAAAATGCTGTAATTTCAGCTAGTTTTCACATAAAACGGTTGTTTTCGATCAACTTTACTTGACATTATTTAAAGCACATGTACTCATAAATATAATAATGTGAACAATTCGCCGCTAGTGTAAATATTTACGACGTGAGAGACAAGTCAAAAAATTATATTTTTGCAATTTTTGAAAAAACAAAAGAATACAGCAATATGGCGTTTCGTCATCTCGTAGGGTACATTTAGCACTATCTCTACCGAGAGTTTAAAGAAAAAATTTGGCGCTGTTTTTGAGAAAATCTGGTTTTTGTAATTTTTTAAAATTGCATATATTGCACGCAATATTGCGCGGAAACTACTAAAATTTTCATAACAATGTACATGACCTTAAATATTTTGGAGAACACATTTTATTTGAAGGAAAAATATCTATCTTCAATTTTTTGTAGTTGGAGAAAGATGCCGAAAAAAATTCAAACTTTCAGAATTTTCGAAAATACAGAGTTATTCGTGAAAATCGGACCTATGCCACCTAAATAAGTGTATTTTACTCTGTTCATACAAGAAATTTAAAGAAAAAATTTGGAGCCTTTTTTGAGAAAATTTCGAAAATATCCGGCGGGCTTCACCTATAGTACCCCTAAATTTCGAAGAATCTTTTTCAAAATCTCAAAGCTTTGACTAGAACCATATCGACCGGGGAAAATCCTTTTTGGAAGAAATCGTATTTATGGTTTAGGCGCTAGCAGTGTTCACAGACGGACGGACAGACGGACGTTTCCCTTTCAATTGGTTTTTCGATATCAAGGACCCACAAAAGAGGATTTCTAGCTACACCACGTGTTAGGGAATATTTTTTCTTAATTTAGCAACTGGTTTTATCCACTTTTTCATTATCACGGCCCGGCCATGAATTTTTTTCCGCCGAAAATTCGCCATTTTTTTCGCGCAGCATTTCATAACTTTTCATATACTACGTATATCATTCCGTGTATACGTAACAGAAGTGAGGGATATTCGAGAACAGAACAAAGACGCCACGGAAGTCTACGACATTCGCCACGAAGGACGAGATCACCCGAGAAGCACGAAGACCGTGCGAAGACATTGTCTGTAAGCGACAAAAGTATTTTCTCGATTTAACGGAAAAGAACTTGAATAGTTTCAAAATAATCATTTATATGAAATTAAAACTAACTCATATGTAGTCGTATGTTGGTACCCGGGAAACATGATATTCATAACGTAAAATGTAGTTAATATTAGCCGGCATAATAGCAACATTTGAATTGATAAATTAGTATTACGTTATTTATATTACGCATTAGCAAGGTGGGTAATATTAACAAAAATATATTTTCCCGCAAGACCCCAAATTGGAAAAATATATTCCAACACATTCATATGGCTGCTGAACAGAAGTGGTGTAAGTCAAGTCATAATTCTGGGAAAAACATGTTTATTAAATTTAAAATAAAAAATTAAAAATATACATGTTTATGAAATTAAAATATACCTCTGGGATGAGCAAATATTTCATGGAAATAGACATTTATTAAATGAATCATTACACACACTGATAAGAAAATGATTCATTTCAAACTTATTTTTATATATAAATTGAACAATTTGACGAAAAAATTTACTTGCAAAATTTCCACGCTTAAAGTACTTATAGCTTGATTCTAAAAGCTAACCTTAGCTTTGGTACTTGAAGCTTACTCTTAAAGGTGAAAGCTTTAAATAGCAAGGCGAAAGAATATTTTTTCAAAAATATTAGAGAGACTTTTTTATGTGCGAATGGAAACATTTCTCAATAAACACGACGCGTTTTCAAATTGCCAACATGGATTCCGGAAATCAAAATCTACGGAAACAGCCATTTTTTCTTTTCTTAAGGATGTTGCCTCATCATTGGATCAAACGAAGCAACTATTGGAATATTTTTAGATCTTTCGAAAGCTTTTGACGTCATTGATCATAACATTTTACTTTCAAAATTACCTTCATATGGAATCCGTGGTATTGTTCTAGATTGGCTATGTTCGTACCTTAAACTACGATCTCAGAGAGTAGAAATACCTTACTGGATGATGGAACTTTATGTACACACCTTTCCGGTTCTTTGCGAATTGCACGTAGAGTCCCGCAAGGATCGATTTTAGGCCCTATTCTCTTCCTATTATACGTAAATGACATGCCCTTAGCGGTTTGAAACGGAAGAATAGTTCTCTTTGCGGATGATACAAATATTCTTTGCAACAAAGGAACCGTAAATAGTACAATATCAGACGTTTCAAATTGGTTCCGTAATAACAAATTAATAGTAAATGAAAAGAAAACTGTTTCAATGCAGTTTTCCATATCAAATAAAAAATTCTGTACTACACTGAAAATGAACGGTGTGCCATTGACTGATGTTAATGTAACAAATTTTTAGGTCTATCAATTCAGTCAAACCTCAAATGGAATGCCCACTTAAATGAATTGAACACAAAATTAAGTTCATTATGCTACGCGTTCAGAATTCTTTCAAATTCCGTCAGCCTTCATACAGCTCGTTGTGTACATTTTGCCAATGTTCACTCCCGCCTGAGATATGGCATAATATTCTGGGGAAACACATCTTATAGCTCCCAGACTTTCAGATTACAAAAAAGAATTGTACGAATAATAAGCAAATCCAACCCACGTGATTCTTGTAAGTCACTCTTTATTAATCTAGGAATTTTACCATAACCTTGTCTCCTGATTTACGAATCAGTAGGTTTTGTCAAAAATGACTTACTTAAGGGCGGGAATATATTTTCAGCAAACGTCGATGTCTATAAGTATAACACACGACGTAGTAATCATATTCACCAAGTGGCAGTATCAACAGCTCACTACAAAAAATTCACATACAATTCATGTACATTACTCTACAACACTTTGCCAGAAGACATTAAACGATTAAATTCGATAGAAAAGTTCAAGTCCCAAGTAAAATCTTTTCTGCTGCATAACTGTTTCTATACAATTCGAGACTATACCGAGCATCAAAAAGGAAAGTAGCCTTAATTTTAACAATGATAGTTAATGTAATTATTTATCATTTGGACTGTACAATTCTAAAGAACCTGTAACAGTATTGTATCACAGTTTCTGGGTTGATGGCCTTCATCTCGATCGGGTTTTTCGTCCAGTTTCCCTGATCCTTGAGCAAATGCTGAGATGGTCCCTTGTTTTGCTTCTGGACGTAAATGTAACTTCATTCTCTGTGCACGTCTTCTGAATTACAGTGGGTAATATAGTTATCCAAACTATCGTTTTCCATATTATCGGGGCAAAAAGTATTATTCTTTCATGACGAACATGAGGGTTCAGGGAAGGAATTTAGAGATAATTTACCTTTGAAAATATATTTTATTATATAGGAGCGAATATTTTGTCAACAAAACTCGAAAAAAACCTCTCTTTTTTGTATTCAAAATTCGACTAGGATATGGTTATCACAGAATTATGAAAACGTGCACAAAATTCACTTCTCCCCATAGCTCGTCACACGCAGTTTTTAACTGTTTTTGACGTAAATAAATAAATAAAAACCACCTTCCGTAGCTTTGTTTGATTTTGTGAGAATTTACACAGGAACTTCACAATATTCTTTCATTTTGTACGAACTAATCAGTCCTCGGATACACACGCTGTTTTGTTTATCTGACGTCATATTGATAAACGAGGCAAATTTGTCTTTCATTTAGACTCCCCCCTCCCGAAAAAATATAAAATGTTTCGAATTCTAGTTGGATTCAGCAACGAGCTAGTAAGCCGTACGGTTTTGTATGCACCACGGGTGGCATCCGACCCCTCGGGCCGGAGGCTCTTGGGTTAGGGGGTCGCCCTCGAGGCGAGGGCGTCTACTTGGCGCCGTAGACACATAAATAACTATTGTATTACTTGTAAGGTACTGTTTAATTTCAGAATTCTTAATTGTATAAAACTGGGAGTACTCTTGTATTATTAATTATTGTATTATTAATATTATTGTTTATTATTATAATAATCTTATTTTACTATTGTATTACATTTTGAATATTGTCTAAGATTATTGTATTTGTAACTTGCCACCGAACAACAGTCCATTTTGCAAGGTAATAATTTTATTATTATTATTATTATTATTATTATTATTATTATTATTATTATTAAAACGAGGCGTTTCTTTCGTCCATTGGAGACGTACTTCACGCTTGTTTGGAAGTCACCGCTTCTTTACAGGATCAAGAAACTATTTCAACATCTACTCCAGTATGTTTTACTTTGTGCCTCAAATATTCCACGTATATCAGAAGTGTCAGCTCAGCATCATTATTTATTATGTACCAAGCACAACAGAGTATTGGCATGTAAATTACGATCAACGCAAAAGATCATCCTGAAAAATAATTACCTGGATATCATCTCTATTTTCTTCGTCAGTAAGACTGTCTACATCCGAAGGTATTATTATAACAATCATATCTCTATTTTCTTGTTCTTTGGTATCCAATTCTGCTAAAATAGATTAGATTTCCGCAGTTGTTGAATAATATTTCTGATCCATTTATAAAATTGTGCACATAAAATGTAATTTTTCTAATCGAATTTGTACAGGCAATGTTATCAGCTTCTAGTTCAAAGAACTGTGGACGATATCATTATCATCCCGGAATTCGAGCCGGGAGAAATGAAGACTTGCACATACCGCCAATCGCCCAAAGAGCAATTTAGCCTGTCGCGAGGTGCTCCAGTGTGTTCCCAAAGATGCGTTCGCGCAACTTTATGTGTAAGATTACAAAATTAGCACCGAAGGAAAATTTTAATGGAACATTTTCATGTCACGTTGTTTCAAATACATCAACAAGTCATAAAAGTAAAGATATATTGAAAATAATAATTTAAAATTTTTTGTGAAGTAATAAGAAATACATCTGAAAATTAGTGACACGTCACATATTAAAAAAATCTGTAATTTTTTGTAAAATGATAGCTTTTTAATACAATATTATAACCAAAACTACATATTGTTCGAAAACGTTTAAAACAGTACCATATTTAAGTTAACAATTGAAGAAAACGAGATCGAAAAAAATGTTGCGTTCACACATCAGTGGGACTTAATGGGTTAACATCATACTCTTTCCGAAAATTTTCCGATACGTTGTTTATTTCCGAAACTTCCTCCAACAAAATTCTCAGAACAGTCAATAAACTAAAAAAATAAATATTCACCTGGTTTAGAAGAATTTCCGGATTGTTTATTAAACACTTCTATTAAACTCTATGCTCAGGAAATTTCCAGATATTTTCAAAATAGCAAAAGTAAAGCCACTTTTTAAAAAAGGGAACAAAAATGAAATTCAAAATTACCGGCCAATTTCTCTTTTGTCAGTTTCCTCATAAATATTACAGAGGCTATTCTAAACGCGAATGGAAACTTTTCTCATGAAAAACGAAGCGTTTTTAGAGTCACAACACGGATTTGAAAACCAAAATCTACGGTAACTCACATTTTTTTCTTTTCTTAAAGATGTTGCTTCATCAATGGACCAAAATCAAGCACCGATTGGAATAGTTTTAGATCTTTTGAAAGCTTTTGACGTTATTGACCATCTTGCTCTCAAAATTACCTTCGTATGGAAATCGTGGTATTGCCCTAGATTGGATAACTTCGTACCTTAAACTTCGGACTCAAAGAGTAGATATACCGTACTGGCACGAAAGGACATTATTTACTTATCTTTCCAATTCTTTGCCAATTGAGCATGAGGTCCCGCAAGGTTCGATCTTAGGTACAAAAACGAAGCAATAAGTAGTACGATTTCAGAAGTTTCAAATTGGTTTCGTAATAACAAATTAATGGTTAGCCTAACGAAAGAAAAAGGTTTTAATGAATTTTTGCATCTTAAATCAGCACTCACATGTTCCATTGAAAATGAACAGTATGCTATTAGCTGATGTTAAGGTAAGCAAATTTCTAGGTCTCTAAATTTAGTCAAACTCAAATGAAATGTACATATAACAGAATTAAACACTAAATTAAGTTACGCATTATGTTATTATTACACATTGAGTTACGCATAATATTATGCTAAATTATGTTACGCATTCTTTCAAATTCTGTCAGCCTTCATGCAGCTCGATGCTATTTGGCAAATGTACATTCCCGCCTGAGATGCTTCCGAATGATGCGATCGATTGCGCCACTATATAGTTACGAAATGAAAATTATTAACGCAAATCTTTTAAGCAAACTGTGTTTTGACTTCTTTACTTGTAGTTTCTTGTATCATGGATGTCTTTCGTCACGGTTTCTTGTTAGTTGAATAACAATTGTATACATCATTCTTATAAAGGTGAGAACTCGTGTTTGAATTGCATCGCCTATTGTCTTCTTCAAGGTGGTATCTCAAATATACTGTGACAGAGAATTAGAAGTGAATGGGTCCAGTTTTGGTTGCATATATTTTTCAATTAATTTACTAATACTATTTTAACGTGATTATTTTTCTGTTAGTATTCCGTGTGCAATCTGTTTCACATAAATCTACCCAAATGCGTTACTCACAAGTTGGGTGCAATCCTTGGCAACACTGCCCACAAAAACAAATAAGTTGAAGTTGTACAAGTAGATTTACGCGAAGGTCGATAGAAATGATTAATTTGAACACGAATTTCAAGAATTATCTTGTAAAAACTGTTGTGTCAGCTTGGGTAAATATTTTCACAACAAAACAGTACAATGGTAAGTAAACACTTTTGGTATGTCTCTAACTTTCATATGAAACGAAAATATGTAATATTGCCCAGACAGGCATACATCGTTGCATTTATGATGTTTAGATCAACGTTTAATTATTTCAAGTTAAGAGTAAGCGTTCTGATTATACTGTATTTAGAGTATTTTGGTATCACAGCATGCCAATAATTTATAAATAGAAAATCCTAGGAATCATGTGTTTCAATGACATTTTGTTGAAGTGTGGAGAAGTACTTCTTTGAAATTCATCTCCCCTTATTTTTTATCATTAACACTAATTACCAATTAACATTAAAATAATTACCAATTTTTTTTTAAATACATCATTGTATGAAAAAAAATACTACTACGTCATACTAAATATTATTTTGATTGGCATCTAACTCACGAACCATGATTCATCCAGATATGTGGCTGGTCTCATATCGATATTTGGACTTCCCGTGTCATTTCATCCGCTGAATGTTTGTGCTTTTATTCAATAAAAAACAAGTTTCTCGCATGGTAAAAATTGAAGGTCATCAAAATGTAGAAGTAAACTCTTGGGCATCATTTGTAATTAATTTCTTCGTAATTAAACCATGAAACTCTATTATAAAATAACCATCATATTCATAAGAGTTCTGGGAATAACTGATAAAAAATTCACATGTCTAAAATCAACCCAACTGAAGCTATCGTTGATAAAACATGTTAAATATTTGGGCATGAAACAGAAAGGACGAGCTGAAAATAACCCCGAGCTTCTACGTGAAGTGGCAACACATTTTGCGGTAGAAAACGTCTTATGGAAAATTGTATTGGACAGAAAGGGAGGGCCAGGGTTGGGCAAATAATTTAATTATAGTATTAAAATTCTTTGTAAATAAGTATTTAAATACATACTCAAAATACATTAGGTTTTGATTTGCTAAATACATACGCATTTAAAATACTCAAAATACAGTAAATACAATAATTTTGCATTATACCTTTTTATTGCAAGAATATATTGTTAAATTCAATTAGTAATTGACAGTCACAAATTTCTTAACAATAACTAACGTTTTGCTCAGACTGTTGAAATATGTTGTAAGAATACATATAAACAATTTCAAATATAAAATGATATAAAAAATGTGTCTAACACAAATAACCAGAATTTCCTTTTAAAATAACTAAATTTTCAAGCAAATCGTCACGAAATAAACGCCTAGTTGGCGAACGTATAATACGTGCAAAGGAAAACACATTCAACAGGTGTGGATGAACATAAAACTAGAGTTGTAACTTACAAACACTTTTTTTTACTGTCGGATAATTTTTCTGTCGGTTTCATTTCTTTTTGTGGGATAATTGCCCAGCATTTTAATGATAAATTAACAAATATCTTTTTGAACTAATTATTTTTTCTTTCAGTATTATGCGTGCAATTTGTTTCATGTTTTAACCCAGATCGTTACTCGGAAGAAGCGGGGCGTCGTCGTTGGCAACGCCGCCGTCAGAAACAAATGAACGTACGTTATACAAGCAGATTCCCGGGAAGGGCTGCGGATTGACACGAATACAAATTTCAAAATTTATAAATATGGTTTTGATTTTATGTTATCTCTGTGTGAATATTTGGACGGCATAACATTCCAATGGTACGTGATCATTCTTTTAGTACATTTCAAACTGATATAAAATGGAAATAAATAGTGTTGCCAGAAGATGCTTAAATGTTACGTTTGTGATGTCCTGGCAAATTTCTCGATTTTTTTGAAGTTAAGTGAAAGCATTTTGATTAACCTTTATTTGCGATATTTTTAAGTGTTACGGCATGTCAATGGCAGTATATTGTAAGTAGAAAATTCTAATAAAAGTTTAAATTTGTAACCTTTTGTTGAAATTTGAAGTAGTGTTCACGTACTGTGCCGTTTGGAACGGGTTTCAAGAACATTCATGTGAGTTTATTAATAGCCTGTAATTCTTATTTTCATGTTAATAATATCAATTTTAGCTTTCAGGAAAGGCATGGTTAATTTTCACAAAATTATTCGCCAACTGTATACAAAGTAGAAGAAATTTGGTATTGCAAATCATTATGCCCTATTTGAGCAGAGATAGTTCTGCAGCCCATCTTAATAGTATTCATAATGTAAATGGTTTTATTCAATTAGAACACTGTGTTTAAAAGTTTACTTTCTATTTTCTCAACTACGGCACTGCTTACACAGTGTAGAAAGTGTATTTTCTACATTGATGTTGTAGTGGATGCAGCGCGGTGTGAGGTCCGTTCTGCGAAGCGACTACATACAGGGTCAGATCAGGTTTCAGGAGATTGTTTCGTAGGGGCAAATGAAAGGCAATGCACTTGTGTATAAATTAAATTTAATTCTTGAAATATTGATTAGTTTTACAAGTAGTTAGGTAGTAAGCCGGAGGACCAATGAATGTTTGTAATTAAAGGTTTCTTCTTTCTTGAAGTTTACACTTACAGTTTGATGACAGTACAGCAAGCACCAACCCAGGTCAGACGGCTGAGTGTGTGCGTGCCATCCGTAGAAATGGGCTGCGGATGTTACGGCTGGTAGGCTGGATGTCACCATGGGCGCGTACTCGCGTGCTGGAGCGGCCCGTACTGTTGATCGCGGCCTGCTGGCCGCGCCGATTGATTGCCGGAGCCTTGATAGGCAGAGCAAGGACAGCTGACTCGTTCGCAGGCTGTCCGACGAGTAGAGTAGTAGTTGTAGCAGCAGTAATAGTAGTTTGACGTAGAGTGACTGCGTAGAAGTAGCAGTGATTGACTGAAGAGTGACTGCGTAATGGTAGCAGTGAGATTGACTGAAGAGTGACTGCGCAGTAGTAGAGTTTTGACGTAGAAGTGTGACTGCGTAGTTTCACATAGTAGTGAACAGGGCAGTAATTGTAGCAGCAGTATAGTAGTTTGACTTAGAAGTGCCTGCGTAGTAGCAGCAGAGTAGAAATGACTTAGAAGTTTGACATAGCAGTTTCACATAGTAGAAATGACATTGAAGTGCCTGCGTAGTAGCAGCGAAATTGACTGATAGTTCGACATAACAGTTGCAGTAGTAGTGGTAGAGTTTGACTGCTAGTGACGCGTGGGAGCGAAGTTGCCGTATTTATTTGAACGTATGTTTCTGAGTGCAGAGGGGGAAGAGTCACGTGACAATTGCAGCTAGCCTATGAAGTACAGTGAGACGTAGTGTGCCACAAGAAATGCTCGCTATTCGTTGTTATATTTTGAAGTGTGTCACGTGACTTGTGATGGCACTGGCTGTGCCCGCGATGGCTGCATCTCATTAGCAAGGTTTGGTATTTTCTCACGGGAACCGCGATGCTGGTTGAGAGTAAGGGGCGGTGAGGCGGGCGCGGGCGCGGTCGCGGTCGCGGGCGCGGACGCGGCTGCCTAGCAGATGCGTTCGTTGTCGGCGAATTCTAACGCCTGTATTAGGGCGGGAGGCACGTAGCGATATCTGGAATGTTTGTAAATATGTCTGGCCGCCGAAGTCTGAGAAAAGCAGGTAAAAGGCTAATGGCTTGAGGGCCGCGCGCCCGCCGGGGGAGGCCGAGCCTGCCGCCCCTTCCCCGGCTTACAGTAAGTGCGCGGCGGTTCGGCGCTTGCGGCCAGAGGGCTCAACGAGAGTCGTTTTGTTCCCCGAACATCTGTGTTTCATTTCTTATGTTTTTGTATAAACGTGCTAGAGCCGTGAGAAACTTTGAGGGTGGGGCAGCCGAAGAATGTTGGCCGCGCGGGGGAAAGACAATTTGAGGCTGCACCCTGCTGGCGAGTTTCCTTGTAATTGTTCGCGAGATTGAACAGATGTAGATAATACTGATGCAACAAAATGTCTGCCAGTTGATACGCATAAGCCACATTTTCCCCATCCTAATTCAATCACAGAAATAGGCTATACGGTAAGATTTTATTTCTCATTTTTAAAATGAAACTTAAGTTGCCTGTTTTTTAGAGTTAATTTTTTATAATCTTGTATAATATTTTTGATTTGTATAATATTTTAAATGACAAAGGGATCAATTTAAATATTAACAGATTTTTGCTCACATGAAGTTCACTAAGGGCCTATTTTCATTATTCACTTTAAATTTCATTTTTATTTATACTTTTTCTGCATTTTTTCACACTCCTGTTCAACAACTTGATAGTATTTTCCTTGTATCATAATGCTTTACTTATTTTTGTTTTAAATTGCTGTGCATTTTCTGCTCAATACATTATTTCTAATAGCTATTAATTTGTAATTATTTACTTCTTGGCACAAATATTGAGACTCAAGGAAAAAAAATCATTATTTACTATTAGGCCTCACAGCAAGATTACATGACAAATTAAATGAACTAGTTGATTCACAAATTTTTGTTGTTTTTCCTAATATTTTTTACAGATGCCAAGTTGTTTAGTTGTAAAGATATGTATTTGAACTGCAATGAAAAGTTGTATACAGAAAATAATGTTCTGTGAAAACTCTTTGTCAACAAAGAAATTTCTTTTGATAAAAATCTCAAGAAATATATGGCCAACTCATTTTTTGCTACTTAGCTAAAAAACAATAGAAGAAGAATTTCTTTATTCACCTATAATCTAAATCCTGGCTTTCATTATACACAACTGATTCATCTCTGTATATAGTCTTCAATTATTAAAATAAGTATCATTAATTGCACATTATCTCTGACAACATAAGAACCATTACAAATATCAACCAGGCAGAGTTTGTGCTAGGTCTTTTAGACCCAGATCATTGTTTTGCTGGAGAGTTTTGTTTTACATAAGGTCACACAATACAGATCCACTGTGAGCTAGATTTGGCTATCTCATCCTGACTCGTGTAAATAGATAAAGAGAATAGACACATCATTACACTAGATATGAGTTATTTGTTTTGAGCAATGTATATAACTTTTTTAAAGTTGATGAACATATGCTGTCAACCTTTACTCATTTAAAGTAGATTGAGCATTTGAATCAAAATGTCAGATTCATCAGTAGACCAATTTGAAAATACATCTGATGATGATATCGAATAATTATTATGTGAAAATACAAATTTTTGTTATTTTAGTGATAGTAGTAATACTATTCTATTGAGTAAAAGCCGAATTTCTGGTGCTGTTGATGTAAGAAATGCCGGCCAAGTGTAGAAAGATAAAAGTAAATTACTGTTTTGATATTTAAGCATTTAAACATTCTTTAAGATGATAGAAAATCTGTATTATCAGCTGTTTATTTTGTTAGTATATACCACTACATCTAAAATTCTCAAGAAGTTCTCACTTAAATTAGAGTCAATTCTCTTAAACTGATATTTTTCAAACCTCTCAGGTAATTAAAAATAACTTAAAAAAGTTTTCACCATGTGAAGCGATTATATCTAATGGTCAAAATATTATTGACAAAATCATTTATTGATTTTAGCCTTTAAATATACCAAAAAACCGACGATTCAGAATGTTCCAGAAGCCCTTCACGAAATGTGGCGATGGCGAAACGTTGCACAGGAAGCTTCCTTCTTACTAATTATTCTTCAACTCAGTGAATGCTAAGTTTCCATTTATGAGTATTAGTACATCAGAGTTTTGAAACGACAACATATTAAGGTAAAGTAAAAATGTGATTGAGCCTATGATACACCTGCATAAGAAATATAATTTCTGGTAACTACTTGCCATGTAGGATGGAGGGATAAATAATCGATAGGTATATTTTATACATGCCCATTAAAATTGGCAAAGTGATGTTTGCATATAACCAGCATTGTGAAGACACATATGGAACACAATATTTTTGGACACATATGGAAACCATGACATTAGAGGCAAACTCAAAAGGTGGCAAAATTTGTTCTGAATTGACTGAAGCCATCTTGGTTCATACTCATTAGTGAATGATCTACATGAATCTGAGATAGAACATTTAATTACAAAAGAACTGATAAACCATAATCAGATAAATATTGTTAACACACATTTTAACAGCCATGAAATGTCGAAGTTTTAATTTTAAGTTATTGGAAGTGGTAGGCCTATCACTCCAATAAATAAAATTATACCTCATGATTCCCCATTGACCTTAAGATAGAACTCTTATACACAAAGCATCAGAAATAAGATCTAGAAACACACTAAATTTCTTCAAATGTTGAATGTGCAAGCAACTCTTATTTTAGAGAGAGTAGAAGAATTTCGTATGCAGAAAAATTTGATGTAATGAGTTATGTGTAAAAATCTTCTGAGAAAACTTTTATTTTTCTTCTATCAAACATTTTCACTAGTATCATCTTCCTTTCCCTTTTAGGTTTTTATCACAATCGGACACTGAAGCCTCTGCGACCATAGAAAGAAAATACACAACCATTCCTTCCTCTTGTTCAGACATGCCAGTACGATTCCAGCTTAATGCCAGGAGGGGAAAAAAGGAAAATATTGATGAAAAAAGCAGAAAAAGGCCCAAATAAGGCAACATGCCAAAAAGAGTCATCAGAAACTACAAGCAAAAAGAGGCAAAATGAAAATCCACTAAAACAACTCCAGAAGTACAATGAAGTGATTCTCATTCTCAAAAGTCGTAAAATCATAACAACAATAAAAAGGCATTTTGCCAAACTTTCGGGCTCTAGTGTTAAAATTACTTGCTTCAAGCATTTCATCCTGCATTTCCCAACTCGTGAAAATTTATTCAGTACAGGTTTTAATTCATTAATGGTAAAAGACACATTTTTTCATTACATATTGCTCAAAAGTTTCTGATATTACTTGAGAAATATATCAAATGATGTGAATATACAGTAATATGACTTTCATTTTGTAGATAAATTATATTCACCTTTGAAGAGAAGAAGGACCTACATGAATCTGAGATAAAACATTTATTTATAAAGGAAATGATAAATCATTATCATAGAAAATTGTAGTCCTTCATTTTCAGGACTGGGATTAGTAAGGTGAGTGGAAAAGCACTAACAGAAACAAAAGTCAGAAGGACAACCAAATATGAGAAATTCTTTTAGTGTCCGATTGAAAATCAGTATATATTATATGAACATAATATAACTAAGAGTAATTAGTAAGCCATTGTAAAGAAAGTATATTATCTATTTCAAATAAAAAAGCTCAATTCACAACAATTTATTTGCATTTGTTTTTCAGTGTTGTACTCAAGATCATTCATTATAATAATTCCTGGGTGGACTATAAGTGCGGGATGAAATCATTATTTCTACTTGAATAAGGATGAAGATAACATCAAGAACCTGTGGTCCTACAAAATAGATGAGTACAAAAGAATTATCATTGCATGAAATTCTCCCTGTGTAACCTATATTTAACATGATTATCAGTAGTGAACCAAAACTGGGGAGCTTCATCTGTCTTCAGCTTCTAGCAGAAACTGATGTCAGAAATTCACAAATATAGTTTTTACTAATTTTTTATAATAATGAATGTTATTCATATCTCAATTTAATGCAACATAAATCAATGTATTTAAGGAAATAAAAGTAAATGTTATAATGTTCAATAAGGAAAAATGCTTTGTAAGAAAATTGCCCAGTGGACACAACTAAAGACTCCTCAATAGAAAAATTCTGGTTATGCCACTGGTGATCAATTTGTGATAAATTTTGAAATCAATTTTTACTGCTAACCTTTAAT
The DNA here is from genome assembly GCA_031308135.1 of Acheta domesticus. NCBI lineage: Eukaryota > Metazoa > Arthropoda > Insecta > Orthoptera > Gryllidae > Acheta > Acheta domesticus. Next base: position 215,156,807 of record JAHLJT010008446.1, read on the forward strand.
TGGTATCGCTTTTCAAAACGTTTAATTGGTATCGCCGGTGTGTAATAGCGCACACGCTTAATTCCTATAATTCAACGTATTATTTGAAAACATTGAACTAGTCTAAAAATTAACATTTGTTTTGTAAAGGTTTATGGTGATGCAAAACTTCCAGTTCAAGTCCCGGTCATGGTAGGATTTTTCACAAGATCATGGCATAAACATTGGGGAACCGGGAAAAGTTTCCTCAAAAGCAAATGAGAGTCAATGGGCAGAGTGAGAACAAGTGTAGTGGAATATCATGGGGTTGGTGAGACAATACAAAGAAATTATGGGCTGAGGTGGCACAGGGCTTCAATTGATGTTACTGCAGTGTTTCTGAATGGGGGTTCTAGTGTTTGAGTCCTGATGGTGGCAGGATATTTTTCACTAGCTAGATAGCTACAAAGAATTCAGCCACTTTCTGGAGAAGAATTCCTGCGGTTGGCTGCTCTGATAGGTAGTTTTCCCTGGTTTCTACAATGAACGCCAAGCTAATGTCGAAGTAGTACCCTAACAAACGCGCCATGCGGACCGAACGCGATCTTTCCTTCATCTCCCTTGTTCTATTGTACCCCTTATACACACTTACACTTACATGCATCACACTACAGCAAATGGCGGGAGACCAGTTGAGAACTAAGCTAGGGCAGTACTCCGCTAGTGGGAGATACCTGGTTGTGGAAAACATCTAGCCGAAGTGTAGATCGGCGCCGAATCTCATTATCCAGCGGCGGAAGATCATCGACACGTCCCGGGGAAACCATTCATTACACTTACAGGACAAACGGCAGCCGTTGACCCGCCTGGAAACACCAAATAATCAATGGAAAGTAGGCACACCACTTGGAGAATTGCTTCATAATAAAAGCATTCATTGTTGGTTGTATTTGAATCATTTTCAAATTCATGTTCATTCTCTTGCTTTTGTTTGGTTTCAAGATCATGACCATGATCTCTATAATTACATGTAATCTCACAGTTTTGGTATCTCTAGGCGGGAAAAAAAAACAAACAACTTAACGTAATTGGTATCGGCAGTATCTCATACCACATCACACAAAAATATTACATAACTCTAAAAAGATACCACTAGTGAAGCTCTAACTTTGTTCAGAGATAGATCTACTCTAAGAAGGTACTGAGCCGCTGGATGTGTAGTCATAACAATCAGTGATTGTTGCACAAGCGTGAACTTGCTGGCACAGTATGTTAGACCGCGGTACCAATTAAAGGTTAAAAAATAAATAAATAAATATAAAAACAACAATATAAATTATGGGAACTTCTTTTGTAGTTCATATACACTTATTCACTTTTTTAATGTTTACATGGATTTTGGCTTTAATGAACATCATTTCCTGTTGATTTAGTGGAAGATTTTAATGATGACAATAATATCAATAAAAATAGAGCTTCTATTTCAGAATTATGTTAAAACTTGTTGTGTTTTACAATAACAGCTTGTACTGTCAAATGTGTATTGAACTGACACACAGATTGCGTCTGAGTAGCTAATTACTCAATAATACTACATAGATACATTCCATAATTTAAAAATGATTAATGTGTTAGATTAATTGATATAAAAATTTTGTAGGCATTTTCAAAAATTCCCAAATAGACATTCAAAAAGCCAGTGCTTAAATTTTCTACAGAGGATGCTGGATTTGATAGTGGAAATTGTTCCAGCTGTGTGTCTAATGAATACAAATTTTCTCAACGTTTGACATTTTAAATTTAATGAAATAGATGCTGATTTTGTGTGTGTGTGTGTTTGTGTGTGTGTGTGTGTGTGTGTGTGTGTGTGTGTGTGTGTGTGTGTGTGTGTGTGTGTGCCAAGTAAATGAGGCAAACATTGCCATTTCATCGTATGGGTTTACCAACACCTGTAGGTGTTCCTAATAATTTTGATGAAAAAAATGAGCAGGAAAAGAGAATCAATGAATTGCTGATTGCAAAAAACACATAAGTCCACATTTAATGAAAAAGGAGTTAAAAGCAGAATTGCATACTTTTTTATATAGTTCTATCCCACAGTATGCTAAAACAATCAAAGTTGCCATTTCCTACAGTACAAACAGAGTTAGGTATTTTAAGGTGAGGTGGGAAATACTCGCAGACCTGCACATTGATAATTTTTCAGAGCATTTCCGTTTTTCTTTGTAAAAATAATTCACTAAAAATAAAACTCATATGAGTTTCATATTTTGCATATCATTTCCATTGTTTTGTGAAGAAAATCTCTCATTTTCAACATCCCATATTGCCTTCCTAATGACATCTTAATTTCTTCTTAGCGAAAATTGCAAAAGTTCCAAATTTATTAACATTGGCGGATGTTCAAATAAGATAATGTACAATTTTTAAAAAATATAAGAAGGTAATTTTTGTGGAATTTTGCATGAAATATAGACAATTATTAATTTTAAAAAATGGCTCCACATTTTTTCTATCAATTTTCTCCTTGTATGTATTAAATGATTGGACAAAATCGATGCTCATTTCATTTCTGGCAAACTATTTTTGGAAATTGCACAATGTTAACATTGCAAAATTACAAATATGAAGACATAAATGGTTGTGTTGAATGAAATCTTTTGTAAAAAAAAAATTAGATTTTTAAATGAGTTTTTGTAAGGTTTTATGAAAAATTGAGCAGATTTTGCACAATTTCTGCTGGAAGTTAATGCATATTACAAAATCATTTTGTCAAAAAACAGCTCAAAACTTTTTCTTTAATTTATTTTCATGAATGAAAGAAAATATGCTGATAAAATGGCATGGGCGTCATTTTCATTGAACTCTCTCAATTTTAAAAAATTGCAAACATTGGAAATAGTGTGAGAAATTATATGCTGTTGAAGAATCACTACTTTTTTGGCAGATAAATATTGCAGAAATGTGGGTTGTAGTACTATCTTCAAACCTATTATCTTCTATGACCGCTTCAAAAGTTGTGTATGTGGCTATACATAATTTACAATTTACAATGTAATGTTACTCCGGGGAAGCGTATGTTTCCCATATTTTTATTTTCAATAAATGCAATGTCGGCTGGTCCCTGGTGAGCCATTAGTTTATCCTTTCATTTGTCTTCTGAGTTAAATATTGCTACAGTGGAATAAATATCACTGAAAATCATTCTGATTGTATAGTTTGTACACGTCTTGTACATATAGTCAATAAGTCTGTGGATGAGAAATGCATGCTATGTTTGTAAAATCTAGATATAATACAATTAGTATTATTAGTATTTTGTGGAAAGTCAAATATCTGGAGTGTGTCAGAAGTAGAAAAGTTTGTGGGTGTGGGCAAATCAACATCAATTTTGTGACTTGAAGCATTTGAAGAGATTCTTAACATTTTGGCTCTTGAATTTAAATTTGATTATCTAAATGCTAAATTACAAAGTGTTTTCCTTTACAATTTATTTAAAGTGAATTAGTTATTCTGAGTTCGTACAATTGGATGATTCTCCAAAACGAGGGATTTATCTTGGGCAATTTCTACAAAGGGAAGGTAGTCTTTCATAATAATTACACACTAGATCTTAAATTTTAATATTTATTTTGCTTTTGGGATATTACAAAGCTCGGCTGGTAAATAAAAACAGATTCTTATTAAACAATTATCATCTTTATTAGAATATTTCTTCTCTCATTTGTGCATCACATTGAAATCTCAATATTTGCAGTTCCTCATTCTCCTAAAATAGAACATATTTCCTCCTTCTTTGCAGTGCACTTCCACTTTGCACAATGCAAATAGGACTGGAAACAAGATTTACAAACGGGTGTATGATAAGTGTGTACTAGCAATATTTCTTGGTCTTCCTTTTTTTCATTGACCTGTGATTGTCCATTCCACTATTTCCTTTCGGAGCCTCCTGCTGTGCATTTTTTGCAGATGGCCTATCCATTTTATTCGTTGGGCTTAATGAATTATATTATATCTTCACCATTTATTAGATTTTCAATTTCTTGGTTGATTCTTATTCTCTATATGCCTGGAATCACTTGGATTGGACCATGTATTTTACATAATAGGTGCCTCTCAAATGTCCTAAGCAAATTGGCATCTTTTTCATTGAGGGTCCAGGCTTCTGAAATATATCTTACAATTGGACATATTAGTGTCACGCAAATTCTTGTCTTTATATCTTTTGCTATTAGTTTTGATCATAACAATTTTAAATTGGAACACTATGCCTGCTATCCTTTTTTAATTCCTTCATTAATTTCAACTTTGATGTGATTTTTCTCATTCAATATAGTGTCCGAATAATCTCATATTGTGAGGCCCTGGCACAGAAAAAGTTGATAAATCTTGTTCTATTACGTAGTAAATTACTCAACATGTTATGTAGTCAAATTTCTCAAATAGTGAGCCCATGATACCGAAAAAGAGTTTTCTTTCTGTTTGTGAATATCATCAGCGCCTAAACCATACAGAGGATTTTTTTACAAAATTTACAAAACTTGCCCAACTGATCTGTCTTGACTCAAAGCTTTGCAATTTTGAAAAAATTCTTTAAAATGTAAAGGTACTTTACATGAAGCTCCAGGGACTTTTCAAAATTTTCTCAAAATGGCTCCAAATTCTTACTTTCTTTCTATGTTTATTTATTTGAAATAAAGAGTAAACTACTCTTATATAGATGGCACAGGTCAGTTTTTCACTCTTAATTCTGAATTTTCGAAAATTTCAAAAGTTTGAAATTTTTTGGCTTATCCCTACTATTACAAATTTGAAGATATTTTTCCTTCAAGTGAAATGTTTTCTCAATAATCAGTTCTTTCATTAAGATCAAGTACATTTTTCTAAAAATTGTAATAGTTTTCCTCCAATATTGCTTGGAATATGTGCAAAGTTAAAAAATAACAAAAACAAGTTTTTCTCGAAATGGCATCTATTTTTTCTTTTAACTTTTGTTATAGATACTGCTAAATTATTCTATGAGATGACATTTCTTCTTCTTCTTCTCCTTCTTCTTCTCCTTCTTCTTCTCCTCCTTCTTCTCCTCCTCCTTCTCCTCCTCCTTCTTCTCCTCTTTCTTCTCCTCTTTCTTCTCCTCCTTCTTCTCCTCCTTCTCCTCCTCCTTCTCCTCCTCCTTCTCCTCCTCCTTCTCCTCCTCCTTCTCCTTCCCTCCTCCTCCTCCTCCTCCTCCTCCTCCTCCTCCTCCCTCCTTCTCCTCCTCCTTCTTCTCCTTCTCCTTCTCCTTCTCCTCCTTCTCCTCCTTCTCCTCCTTCTCCTCCTTCTCCTCCTTCTCCTTCTCCTTCTCCTTTTTCTTCTCCTTCTTCTTTTCTTCCCCTCCCAAAACGACAAAAAATTAATATTATTGTTAATATTTACATTGGGGGCTATTTGATCACAATGCCTATAATAGTGCTTTAAATGATGTCTTATAAAGTTTGTCGACAGCTCAAAAGTTTTTCCGTTAAGGTGAGCTCAAAATTCCGCATTTTCAGAAATGTGCCATTTCGATCAAAACAACTCAAATTTTTTCTTCGAAGTTTTTCGTATGAATAGTATATATTGCGCTGTTTAAGGTGATATAAAATTCATTTTCTGTATTTTGTTTGTTTAAAAAATTACCCAGATGTATTCTATCTAAATATATCCATTAATGGCATATTTCCAGCAATTTGTATACATTATTGCATTTGTGAGTGGGATGACTGCCAATAAAGTTTTTTGAAAATTCCAAAGATTTCTGTGAAAAAGAGGTTCAAATTTCTCACCCTTAAACGTTTTCTCAAAAAAAAAAACAGCTCCAAATTTTTCAACGAAAATTTCCTTACAGGACGAGGTTTTACTCTTCTGTAATATTCTTAAAGTAATATTTCTGTTTAACTGTTAAGAAACCAAAAAATTGAGAACATTTCAAATAAATATACTTTGGCCAGTTTATAGATAGATAGATAGA
>JAHLJT010008446.1:215162853-215196151 GCA_031308135.1 Acheta domesticus
GTCGCTATATTACGTGAATACATACGTGTTAAAGTAGTAAATAAGCACTCGAAAAAAATCGAAATATTTCAAAAGTATGACCTAACTCCTGAACTCAATAATCGTGTGTATAAGCAATGTCGTATTCATAAGCGAATTTTTTAAAGCAAATTTTCGCATACAAGCGCGTGCACTCATTTCAAGCATGACACTGGACAGTTCAAGAATATTTTGTAGTAAACCATTTTTGAAGTGTTCAATGCCCTTGTTTTTACCCAAAGTTTATATTCCGTTTTTTGCAAAATGAGATAATTATATCACTAGATATCTAATATATACAGTGTCCTACTAGGAACTAGTTGCATTAGGATTGATTGCTCCTGTCATTACACAACTCTCTCGCTACCTTCGTTTACGTCATTTATTACGTGAATACATACGTGTTAATGTAGTAAATCACATTCGAATAGACTCTACATATATCTAAGTATTACCTAATTCCTGAACTCGTTAATCGTGTGATAAGCAATGTCGTCATTCATAAGCGCATTTACCCAAGCCAGCGCGTTCATTCTTTTCAAGAGTGGCATAGTACAGTTCAAGGGAAATACTTCTAGTAAACCATTTCTTAAGTGTTCATTGCTCTTGTGTTTACACAACGTTCATATCACCGTGTTTTGCGAAATGAGATTGTCATTATGTGAGCTGCTTCTTACAGTAAACGATAATATCTAGGGAGTCCTATTAGAAACGAGTTTGTTAACAGTTCATTGCCTGTGTCAATACGTAAGACACACCATTCTTGTTAATTTTATTTATTACGTCAATACATACGTGTTAAAGTAGTAAATCACATTCGAATAATATCGAAATATATCAAAAGTACGACCTATATTCTTTAATAATCGTGTTTATAAAAATTTCGTAATTCATAAGCGAATTTTCCCAAGCCAGCGCATGCGGTCTTTTCAAGCATGGCACAATACAGTCTAATGGAAATACTTGTAGTAAAACATTTCTGAAGTGTTTAATGCCCTTCTGTCTACATAACGTTCATATCACGGTTTTGTGCGAAATAAAATCGTCATTATATCAGTAGCTTTTTACTGTTTGCTATAATATATACCGAGTCCTATCAGAAACGGTTTCCATAAGAGTTCATTGCTTTTAACAACACAGAACTCTCGCGTTACCTTTCATCACTTCTTTTAATACGTGAATATATACATGTTAAAAAGGAAATGACACTTGAATAAAATTGAAATATATCCAAAGTACAACGTATTCCATGGACTCACATTAATCCTGTGTAAAAGCAGAGTCGCCTATTCATTAGCGAATGTTCCGAAATGCTCGCGTGCACACTTTTCAACACAGTACAGTTCAAGGGAAATGCTTGTAGTAAACCATTTCTGAAGTGTTCATTCCACTTGTGTTCACATTCATATCACGGGTTTTGCGAAATGAGATCGTCCTTTTTGAGCATCTATTTACAAGATACATCACGATACATAATACATCACGATAATACAGTATACTTCACGATAATATATACAGAGTTCTATTAGAAAAGTTTTTCCTAACAGTTTATTGCTCGTGTCAATACACAGGAGTCACTATTCTTGTTTCCTTTTATTATTACGTGAATACATCCGTGTTCAAATGGTAAACCATACTCGAATAAAACCGAAATATATCAAAAGATCGACCTGCTTTTCGAACTCAACAATTGTGTGTGTAAGCATTGTCGTTATTCATATGCGAATTTACCCAAGCAAGCGTGTGCACTCTTTCAAGCGTTGCACAATACAGTTGAAAGGAAATGCTTGTTGTAAACCACTTCTGAATTGTTCAATGCTTTTGTGCTTATAACAATATACTGAAATATACAACGTTCATATCCGGTGTTTGCGAAATGAGATTGTCCTTATCTCAGTAGCTATTTTCAATAAACTATAACATATACGGAGTCCTATTAGAAACGAGTTCGCTAACCGTATGTTGCTTGTGTCAATACAAAGGAGACACTATTCTTGTTGACATTATATATTACGTGAATGCATATGTATTAAAATTGTAAATCACATTTGAATAAAACTGAAATATATCAAAGTGAGACCTACTTTCTGGACTCAATAATCGTGTTTAAAAGCAATTTCGTTATTCATAAGCGAATTTTCACAAGCAAGCGCGTGCGTTCATTTCAAGATAGGTGCTTTGGTTTCATATCACTTTGGTTTCATTTCATTTCAAGATAGGTTTCATATCACGGTGTTTTGCGATATGAGATTGTTATTATGGTAGTAGCTATTTACAGTATGATAATATATATAGGAAGTGCTATTGAAAATGGTTTCCGTAACAGTTCTTGGCTCGTGTCAATACACCAGAGACACAATTCTTGTTGACGTTATTTATTACGTGAATGCATATGTGTTGAAATAGTAAATCACACTCGAATAAAATCGAAATGTATCAAAAGTACGAGCTACATTCTGAACTCAATATATCTGTTTATAAGCAATTTCTTTATTCATTAGCCAATTTTCCAAGTACGCGCGTGCACTGTTTTTAAGCATGACACAGTACAGTTCAAGGAAAATCCTTGTAGTAAACCATTTCTGAAGTGTTTATTGCCCTTGTGTTTACACAACGCTCGTATCACGGTTTTTTGCGAAATGAGATCGCCATTATGTCACTAGATATTTACAGTATACTATAATATATACGGAGTCATATTAGACACAAGTTCCATGAGAGTTCATTGCTCGTGTCAATACACAACTCTCGCGCTATCCTTGTTCACTTCCTTTATTACGTGAATACATACGTGTTTAAATAGTAAATCACAGTCGAATAAAATCGAAATATATCAAAAAACTGGACTTACGTTAATCGTATATAGTATAATCATATGTATAAACAGAGGCGCTTATTCATTAGTGAATTTTCCGAAATGCTCCCGTTCACTCTTTTCAAGAAAGGCACAGTACAGTTCCAGTGAGATGCTTGTTGTAAACCAATTCTGAAGCTTTCATTGAATTTTTGTTTACACGACGTTCATATCACGGGTTTCGCGAAAGGAGATCAATTTATGTCACTATTTACAATACACGATAATATACACGAAATCCTATCAGAAACGGGTTCGATAAGAGTTCATTGCTCGTGTCAATACACAACTCTCACGCCACATTTGTTCACTTTATTTATTACGTAAATACATACGTGTTTAAATAGTATATCACCCTCGAATAAAATCCAAACATATCAAAAGTATGACCAACTCCCTGGGCTCCCGTGAATCGTAAATAGTATAATCGTGTGTATAAACAGAGTCGTTTATTAATTAGCGAATGTTCTGAAATGCTCGCGTGCACTCTGCATGAAAGGCAAAGTACAGTTCAAGGGAAATGCTTGTAGTAAACCAACTCTTATGTGTTCATAGCCCTTGTGTTTACACAACGGCCATTTCAGGGGTTTTTGCTAAATGAGTTTGTAAGGTTTCAGTATCTATTTTTAAGACACAATAATATATGAAGAGTCTTATTAGAAACGCGTTTCCTAACGGTTAATTGCTCGTGTCAATACACATGAAACACTATTCTTGTTCACTTTATTTATTACGGGAATACATCCGTGTTTAAGCAGTAAATTACTTCCGAATACAACCGAAGTATATCACAAATAAACCTACTTTATGAACTTAATAATCGTCTGTATAACCAATGTGGTTATTAAGCAGTGAATTTACCCAAGTAAGCGTGTGCAGTCTTTTCAAGCGTGGCACAGTACATTTCAAGTGAAATGCTTGAAGTAAACAACTTCTGAGTTCTTCATTGCCCTTGTGTTTACACAACGTTCATATCCAGTGTTTTGCGAAATTAGATTGTCATTATCTCAGTAGCTACTTACAGTACACTTTAATATATGCGGAGTCCTATTAGAAAAGGGTTCCCTAAGAGTATGTTGCTTGTGCCAATACACGGGAGACACTATTCTTGTTGACTTTACTTATTACGTGAATGCATACGTGTTAAAATAGTAAATCACACTCGAATAAAACCGAAATATATCAAAAGTGCGACCTTCTTCCTGAACCCATTAATAGTGTGTATAAGCAATGTCGTTATTCATACGCGAAATTTTCCAAGCTAGCGCGTTCACTCTTTTGAAGCGTGGCACTGTACAGTTCAAGGGAAATGCTTGTAGTAAACCATTTCTGAAGTGTTTATTGCCTTCTGTTTACACAATGTTTATATCACGGTGTTTGGCGAAATGAGTCATCGTAATATCAGTAGCTTTTTACAATTCACGGTAATATAGACGGACTTCTGTTAGAAATGTGTCCCTAAGAGTTCATTGTTCGTGTCAGTACACAACTCTCACACTACTTTTGTTTACCTCATTTATTACGTGAATACTTACGCGTTTACATAGTAAATCACACCTAATAAAATCGAAATATATTAAAAGTTTGACTAATTTGCTTGACCTACTGAGTAATCGTGTGTAAATTCAATGTCGCTTATTCATTAAGGAATTTTCCGAATGTAGCTCGTGCACTGTTTTTAAGAAAGTCACAGTACAGTTCAAGCGAAATGCTTGTACTAACGGTTTTCTACAATATTCATCTCTCTTGTGTTTACGCAAGTTTCATATCACGAGTTTGTGTGACTCTGTATTGTTAATATATCATTGGCAATTTTGAATATATATAGACGGAGTAAATTTTGAAACTGTTCCTGTGACAGTTTTTTGCTCGTGTGTATACTAACTTCACTGACTATTTTCGTTGACGTTATTTGCTACGTGAGTGAATGTGTGTTTCAATAGTAAATCACACTAGAATAAAATCGGAATGTATACAAAGTATGACCCATTTGCTTGGCACTTCAGTGATCTTGCTTATACACAAAGTCCTTGATTCGTTAGTAAATTTGGCAAAGCGTGCGCGTGCACTCTTTTCATGAATGGCACAGTGCAGTACAAGCTGAAATCTTATACTAAGAAAAATTTGGAGTGTTAGAAGAAAAAAACTATACCGCCATGTCACAAAGACTCGAAATCAAATTGAATATCTTAGACAAGTAATAATTAGAGTAACACAATATTTGAACCAACCAAACTACAAAAAATTAGCCAACAAAATTAAGAAAAACACATGCAAAGATTAGAAAACACGGTCCCCAGGAACATGAATCAAGAAAATGCCTTCATTACTAATGAAAGTATTACATACATGAAACCCAAAGTAGTCACAGAACCCTTCTCAATATCGCCCAATCACCTGCCTCCCCACAATGTACAAAATCTTGACGTCATGCATTGCAAGTAAATCCAAGATTATATTGAGGACAGAGAAATAATGACAGAACAACAGAAAGGTTACAGACGACTACTTAAAGGATGTAAGGAATAACTCCGAACAGATATGGTCATTCTCCAGCAAGCACATAAAAACCATAGAATTTTGCACCTGGCTTACATTGACTACAAAAAGCATCCTATAGCGTTTCTCACAGTTGGCTTATTGAAGTTCTCCGTCTATACAAAATTAATGAAACCATCATTAACTTCCTGGAAGAGATCATGACTCATTTTGAGAACATTGTCCTTAGGGCAGCAATACTTTACAATCACATCAAAAGACATCAGTATTAAGCGAGGAATCTTCCAAGGAGACTCTTTATGCCCATTGTTTTCTGTCTGGCTCTTAACCCCTTGTCAACACAACTTAATTGTACTATGTGTTCCTAATTTGTAAAAATAAGAAAACCTCCATAGCATATCACATCTAATGTACATGATGACATCAAACTTTACTGTTCGACAGACAGACAGCTTCAATATATTCTTGAAATAACTCCAACATTTTCGGAAGACTTCCATATGAGTTTTGGCATTGACAAATGTAAGACACTTCACGTAGAGAAAACAGGAAAGTTACAGTAGCCTTAGTTATCAAATGACAATACGGGTAATGAGTGATGAAGAAATATACCAGTATTTAGAATTAGATCAGGTAGCAGTCACAGACAACAAAACAATCAAACAACTTCTGACACAACTGTACAAATCGAGAATCACGGCACTCCTGTAAACCAAATTAACAGGCAAGAACATGATAAAAGCAATTAACACATTTGCCGTACCAGTATATACATCCTCATTTGGAATCATACCGTGGAGCGACACAGACCTCGGAGACATCCAGACTGACTCGCACAATTCTGACAAAATTCAGACATCTCCATCCAAACAGTGCAATAGAACGAGTAAAACTCCTACGAAATGAGGGAAGAAAAGCGCTAATAGATCTAAAGAATCAACAATAAAAACAATTACAAACTGTGTAGCCTGCTGAAAAGGTGGAATCTTGTCATCCTAAGAGTCAAAGCCCCGCTGCCTGGACGCAAGTCGACATGCTCGAAGTGCCAGAAACACTTTCCTAGAGAGATTCAGAAATTTCTTGGCGCAAGCTCGTGATTTGCCGGCAATTTTTTATATATCTATTTTCTCGCTCACCATGGGTGTCAGTGTAGCGTTGCTGTGAGGTTAAAGCACATATCCGATGTTCCGATGAACAGTCACAGCCTTTCGGATGATCTCAGTTGTGCGGCTGCCAGTTTGGCAGTTTCCTCTCCGACTTGAGCCACAGCCATATTCCGTCGCAGATAATCAGCGCATCAGCGCGGCGTATTGAGAAGCTCCAAGCGGCAGGAATCATTTTCCAGGATCCTGCATTTTCTTTTGTTGGCTGGTGAGTCGTCGGATATCATTTGTGCCAGTGTCGGGTCGGCCGATTTTTGGCCAACGATTCTTTGACTCGTTTTCCTCTTCTGGTTAAATCGGCTCTGGTAAACGGCCAGTCGGTGTCGAAAGTGTCGTCAGTCTATTGTTGAACATCATCGTCCAGTTGAAAAGCCAGTGTGTTGGAAACTTGTTTCCAGAGAGAGTCGGAATGTTTTTGTTGATATCTGTCCGGTTGTGGGCCATTAATAATATCTATCCCCACGTCATTCATTGGAATGCAAGTTTCGTTTCCGCATTGATAGTTAAGAATGACCAATGCTACTTCTCACAACGTTGTTTCCCACAACTTTCAGTTATATCTTGAATTTTTCGCCATTTTTTTAATGTTCTACGCCAATTGAAATCCATCGGAAGCAGAACCATACTGAGATGTCGGTAAGATCCAAGCATCAGAAGCTGTTTTCCAATTAAAATCTGAAATGTCCGTGGCGTGCTGATGAGTTAATGACCATTAACTGATGACCATTAATTGTTTATAATTATTCTCTCGCTTCCATCTGTTTAAAAATTAATTTGTTGCGGGGCCACTTGTGCATCTCCATTAGTGGAAAGACTTTTTAATGCTCTGCGGATCCACTACGTTTGCTGGTCGGTTACGTTTTGGCAGGCGTATTACTCCATTTTCTCTCCTTCAGATCCTCTAAATACTTGTGCATTCGGTAGTTGTGCCCCCAGTGTACATTTTCATTCATTTCCAAGGCTTAATTTTTGAAGAAGAATACTATTTTAAGATTTGCAGTCGTGTTCCTGGACATATGGAAACAGTTACTAATAGGGAACTGTTCAATATACAGTGTTTTTAACAACTTTGGAGTACATAATTTAATCGCGTAAGTAATAATAAGGGCCGGATACTTACAAGCACGAGTAGGCATCACTATTTTTCATCAATTTTCTTCCCTCATTTTCTTTCATTGGGGTCAACTTGGTACAGCAATATAGCCTTATCAACGTATTAAACATGCTCGATTATCACTTTTACAGTTACCAATACCTATCTCATTTTTCGTTAAGAAATATAAAGTATAGATAATTGTCCGTCACCCATCCCCATAATTGTCCGTCACCCATTCAGATCTCTCCGCTGCGCATTCATTTATCTTCCTCCCCCCCCCGTGCTTGAAATGCAACCTCTCTGCTGGCTTGACGGGCACGGAGAGCCAATCACAAACTTTGGCGCGAATTGTTCAAACTCTTTCACCACATGATGCTATTTCAGCGTATATCTTGTAGAGTGCCGTACACCTCTCTTCATCAAACGGTGAACACGAAAAAGATTCTAGTACCAGATGACACCACACCCGCCTTCATCCGTACGATTGGAGATCTCTTCTTGATATTCTTTGAACTGCTTGAAACTTCGCCAGGCGGAATATTCAAATTGTGAATTGTTTTCGCACGCAAAGTGGTGTGGGTTTATTGTTGATTTATAATTCCTATTCTATTCTGAATTGGAGGGATTGATCATATTATACATATTTCCTAACAACCTTTTGAAGAAATTCAAATTCTTTTATGAATCAAAAATTGCCAATTTTTACAATAATAATATTAGCTGATGATATCTTGCATTGTAAAATTGAACAATAAAAAGGATTTCAACAAATACTCCTTTACAATGGAATGATCGGCCGTGATTGTACCATAACTGGTTAAATAATTAAGAACCAGCGAATGTATTATTATGCGAGTAATTAAAAATTAGTACAACAAAATGTACTGATGGCTTTGTTTGGTCGTTACTGTTTAACACGTTCGTCTCTTCATGTACGTGATCTTGATCGCATTACACTCATTTTTTCTGAAGGTTTGTGCTTTAATGGTGTGTATCGCCTCAAGGTTCGTTTGCTTTTGATGCTCTCCTCTTCGATCTCAGTAAACTTCAAAGATTCTTAGCGTTCTCTTTTTGCATAAAAGAAGATATGAATCCATCTCTCTGTGCAAATTTTAATCGTGAATATAAACCTCGCCATTACCCTGTCACTTTCTGTTCATTTGTCACCCTAGTCTTGCTTCCTCGGATCATTTTGCTCAATTACTATCATTATAATAGGTTCTTTTTAAAAGCTACCACCTTTATTTGAATACTTTTTGTTTCATTCTTACATCACAGTCAAATACTCGATGTTCACGGTCAGTCTTGCTTGTCCTAGGCATTGGAAATCAGGTGCCATTGAGCGTCAGCGAATTTCGTTTGCCGATTTACCAATTGCTTACACATCACTCGATGGCCTATATTTTTACACGGACTGAAAGCACTGCAACGTGACGGAATGTAGAAAGCTCTACAACTTGTAAATTCAATTAAGGTGTAACGAACGAACGTGTTGGGACACGAGCGAAGTCAGATATGGGCAATCGTATCGTTTCCGTACGTTCCATAACGCCACTTCTCACAACTTTCAGTTGCATCTTGAGTTTCTCGCCACAATGTTTACTCTACACCAACCTGATATCCGTTGGGGGCAAAACCCTATTGACATGTCGGTAAGTTCCGAGCACCGGAAGGTATTCCCCAGTGAATATTCGTGCATATACGTGTGTGGAAACACTCTCTGATGCTCTGCAGATCCTCTGCATATAATAATGTATAGTAAAAAAATTGTGTGACAATAAAATTTAAAATTGAATAACGGTAGAACAATCCATTGCATTAAATCCAAGTTTCAAAATTCAACGAAGCCAAATTTACGCTCGTACATGAATGAAAAGTGCAAATGCTGATCAAATAGCATTTCGTCTAATGCGATAGTGGTACAAAACAAATTTATATCGAATCATTTTTCTACTATATATATATACACACACACATATATTAAATGTTGAGTTAGTGCAACATGGGAACTTAGTGGGTTAAATCCCTCACTGTAGAGCTCTGTGGACGATTCAAGTTGCACATCGGCCATTTGTTGCCATTTGTTAACGAGCACTGATTTCCTTTCTGCTCATACGTATTCAATCGTCTTAAGAGGCAATACGTTAGGAGTTGATAAGTTTATTGACTTCTAAATTACTGTTTGAAATAGTAGAATTTTTTGTGGAAGACAGTGGAGACAAGTATTGCATCAATGCAACTTCAATAACACGGCCTTTACATTTTCGAGAGCTAATTGGAACAGATTGGTTGCATCTTTCCTATAAGCGAACTTTGTTTATGTGAAATGACGGACACTACACTGAAGCGAAGTAATTCATGAATACCAAAGACTTTCCATAAAATGGTCACAATTGCAGTCTGTTTTATGCGTGTTTCCCATTGTATGTTCCAAACTCGACGTCAAAATACTATCGAAAACCATGTGGTGTACTTGAAAAGTGAATTGCTAAATTGTTTGCCATCAATAGTGAACATCGGTGTCATGGATCCATCTCATCCACAGAGCACCCACTGCCTATGCGGCAACATGCCTTCATAGGAGGCTGCGAGACGCGCGAGAGCCTCCGTGCTAAACCATTTCCAAAGCTGGACAAATCGAAAATACACTTCTCTTTTTGGTTGACGGACGTCATGGCAACAGGAAGGCGCGCGTCATGTTGGGCCGCCGCTATCCTGCAGGCACAAGCAGTGCTAGTACTTGGTGGTGCTACCTATATGTTACGCATAAAACGGCTTGGCTCCATCTTCAATTGTAACGCTGTTTGTAGCACAAAACTACTTCTTTTAAATGTATACTGTCCAGCCATAAACATTAAGTCAATTTTAGACGAAGGTAATTCTAACAATTTTTTGGTTAAAAAATATGTATCTTTAGTGTTGTTAATCAGTTTTGTGGGGAGACCTGGCCTCCTTTCCCTTCTCTGAAAATCCGCCACTGCCGTCATCTCATTGGTAGGCGAGAATTCGACCCCAGCCTACGAATCTGTCAGTGGGTTTGCGCAAGATGGGCCAATGCCAATATACAGTTTTACAGTATTGGTGGTACACCAACGAAATGACAAAACAATCCTAGGCCAATGTGAAAGTAGGGGAAGAGATCGACTTTCGACCTTGGCCTTTTTTTGTCCACTGAAAAATGTCATAAAGTGCACATTGCCCATGCAAACCGATAATCACTAAAAACTAACATTGGCAATAATTGATCACACATCCAGTGCTTGTAGCGTCTGGAATGTAGATATAATATGCGATATTTTAAGATTAAAGAAGCTAAAAGAAGCAAGAATACATAGTATTGTGTTCTCTCTTTATGTGCTACTTACGTTTCATAAATTTTCGGAAAATAAGTATGTTTCTCTTACTCTTAATTAAAAAATGTTTCTTCTATACATTTTATTATTACTAATTTTTACATCATATTTCTTCTAATGTGCTTTCCGTTTAGCCATCCGATGCGACAACGTATATCTCGAATGCAATGCTTCACGTTCTTGGAGATTTGACCCCAAAAAGTTCCACCATACAGGTGAGACACCACTCCCCTCTTCAATAATGCGATTGGAGCGCTCTCTTTTGTTTTTCTTCACACTTCTTGCGTCTCTTCCTCGCGGAGCATTCAAATTGTGAATTGTTTTCACGTGGGAGTTTCGAAATGGTATGTGTGCATATTGATTTATATGACCTGATTCAAATCCGAATCTGCGCAGTTAGTCACAATGGTGATATTTTTAAGACACTTTTAACGGAATTTCAGTTTCTTGATTGTATGAAGAAACTAAATTTAAGATTTATCACTCCAATGTTTCATTGGACGGCACTCATCCCTTCAACATTGAAGTCTGTAGATGAGAAGTGCTTTTAGAAAGCGGCAATCCTCCATTCTGTCAAGATGTTCTGAACAATTTACCCCGTATCTTTCGATTTCATCAAGGATATTAGGGTATTAGTTCCTGACGTTATTTCTTTTTCGATCTTGAAGGGTGCATCTTGCCATAAGTCCGAGAAATGTCATTTTAGCAGCATCGAATTTTCTGGCTTGATTTTTGGTTACAGTCCAGTTCTCAGATCCGTAAATACTTTATAGAATGTCAGGCGTCTTTCTTTGCGTGTTTATTTCAAAATTTTGATTGGCAAGTTCAACCGAATGTGTGGGACTAATTAAATTATTTATTGCATCATTATTATTCCTTGAGGAAATATTGTAACCTAGGCAGTTGATATTGTTGACTCCTCCTCAGGTAACTTTATCAACTACAGTTTTTTCTCTTAAAGGGTCTATTCTTTTGAATGCAATTATCTTAGTTTTATCAATACATATTTTTTAATCTTGATATATTTAATTTAGTATCGCTCACAATTATAAAATTTACTCTCCACACTTTTTCACATATATTCAATATCTTTTTAACTCAACACCTTCAATGCTTCTCGTGATGGTTGTCATGCTTCAATAATTTGTCAAATGATATTTAGTAACAAATATATCTCGAATAAACAACTCATTCACACTTCAAAAAAGAAGAAATTTGTGAATTAGACTCTCTACAAATGAGGCTAAGAAAGTGAAAAGGAAACTGGAGCTTCTTTCCAGAATTAGATATATTCTGGTCATCAGCAAAGAGCAAAGTATCGGTGTTGTGTCTTCATTGCATTCACTTCAAGTTTGGTATATTTTTGATTAATTGCTCTAGAACTGTTTGTTCCTGAAAAATTTCCCATGATTTCTGTTTATTCACGTAGACGTTTCGTAGACAATAAACAACAAATATCTTGAAACATAATATTCTTACCTTTTCAATTTTCTGCTGGGTATCAATATTGCTTCTATTCTACTTCTCTCCTGACGGAATCCACATTGTTCTTCCATGATTATTTGTCTTATTCTTATTGTCAGTTTGTGTATATTGCAAAAATATACGCATATATGCTTGCAGAAATGTTTCATTCCACTAGTAGGATGCTTGTACTGCTATAGTTGTTGCATCTTTTCCAGTTATCGTTTTTTATAATGTTGCACACTAGTGCAGTCCTCCATTCTTGAACTATTTAGTGCTTCTTTATCCCATTCCTTAGTTTTATGATTTGGTTTTTTGTTTCAGTCCTCCATATTTGATCATTTCAAGTTTTATCTCAACTAGTCCTGCTCCCTTCCTGTCATATGAACGTTGCGTTGCGTTGACACGCGTCTCCCAACGCTGATGACGTCAGTTGCGTCGACCGCGCGACGATATCTGCGCACACGAGTCAATTAACGCGCGTCGTAGATCGACATTGTATCTTACGAAACGGCGCACGAGCGTAGAGAATCTCGATTGTACATAACAATTTTATCCTCTACTTTCTTTCCTATTACTACTTCATCATTGTGTCTGCTTGGTCTAGATCATATCATACTCTTTCATAATGTTCTTCTAATTATTTGTCCTGTATATTTTTTCTATAAGTTTGTGTTGAATCTGTGTCTTGTAGTCATTCCTAGTTTTATAAAAATTTGGTATCCTACTCTGTGCATTTGTGAAATTCCTTTTCAGTGGCTTCACATACTTGCCCCAAATGTTCCTCCGTATTTCATAATAAATATTTTTCATGCAAATATATTGCAATGCACACAATTTAAATGAGTTTTCATTTAAATTATGCCTCACTTTTAATTAGACTGAAAATATGTAAGCTGGTTAAAAATTAATACCTTCCTTGTTCTAGATAATGGTAAGTCTTGTCTGAAATACATTCAGTAATTCAGGTTCAGAGTCTTGGCCTTGTTCACCAAAACAATACGAAGATCATTTTTATCACCTGAAAGCATAAGTATTTATATTGATCACGTGAAATGATCCAAAAGAATTAGAAGCCAAAGAAAATATTAGGTCCCTATTTTTGAGCATTTGGTATCCTACTCATTGAGCATTTGTGAAGTTCCTTTTCAGTGGCTTCACATACTTGCCCCAATTAGTGCTCTATTTTCCTTGGGATGTATTCATTACTTATGGTGTTTCGTTATAAAAAAGGCATAAAAAAGGGTTGTTTTTTCTTACATTTGTCACGTTTTCCTCGCGATGCGTCTCCGAACCCGTTGTGGGGCGTTGAGCGCTTGCAGTAATCCTCCGGTACATCAATTCTTTAATTTTTGGAGTAATCCTTCATTACTGCGATGTTGGTAGTCCCCAATGTCGTTGTCTAGATGATCGCCAGGTAGCACCTCCGCGCACGCGCCTCTCGCGCGCCCCTGCGTCACTACCCAGCGGCGCCACACAAGCCGTTTTGCCACGAGCAAAACTTGTTACCATATTTATCCTGTTTCTAAGCCATGAATTGAGCGATTTTACACCTTATTTTAGTGAGCAAGACTTGCTCGTCGTATGGAATGTATCTCCCGGCTTATAACATGACTGGCAATAGTCAAAAAATCGATTCCATACACTAGATATTAAAGCAAATTTATCATTTGCAAACTCTCGCTCCGTATTGATTTTTTTGTCAAATCTTAAAAATCGCATTATCTCTGAAAATCTTATTCGAGACATCGTTTCCTTGAGAAAAGTGTATACCCATGTAACTGACCATAACGTACTGAATATCGGTATTCCTCGCACCACTCACACCTCGGGCATCAAGCATTGGTTCAAGTTCAATTCGTGATAGAGGAAACTTATTGTCACCCAAATTCTGCGAGTTTCATTTTCCGTACAATTTAAAATATATCGCAAAAATAATATTGTCTATAAAGAGCCACCACGCACAGCTTTCACTGTCTTAAAATATGTGGCCTTGCATATGCTGCTGCCGAACTCACGAATGATATTTTCTTTAGATCTCCTACCAGTGACAAAATCACCTTTAACAATTGCTTTCCACTCTGTACCATCGGAGGCAACAAGAATAATTGTTTCTTCATTTTCAACAATGTCGGGAGCAATAATATTGATCCTTAACCTTCGTGCATACTTCTTAGTAGGAACACTTATAGTTGATCCACGTTTTTGCTTAATAATACTCTGTCGAACAGAACATTGGTTTCTTCTGTTACATTTTCTTCTTCACTATCAATTCCTTGTTTGTACACTTTCTAGCAACGAATCATTTTAGGAGTAGAAACATATCTTCCACTGCTCTTTTGTTGCTTTAAGAATATAGAGGCAGTTTCTTCCACGACTAGAAGCAGAAAGTAATTTCATTCATAATACTAGTAAAACTAGCATGTTCACTTTAAGAAATATAAGAAAATAGACAACAAAATAATCCACTGCAAGTAATGTTAGAAAACTTACTCATAGGAAGATCCTAGTCATCTGACGAGTCCGAACTGCAATTCCGAACATGAAATTGTTGTTCTGAACACGAAAATTCCCCTCCATCTGGATTATCAAAAGCAATATTTTCAACACTGCAGCTATGCTTTTAGGCGACAAAGATTTATGGTCGCGAAAAAAACAAACTTCTCGTACGAGAGCTAGAAAGAAACTCAGGAAGCAACCTGCTTGTACAAGTAAGCTAAGAAGACTAGGAAATTCCAAAACTGAGAGACAAGTTATGTCTGGAAACTCCCGGATAAGGTGTTTCAGGAACTATAATTCCCGTTCTAAATTTATATTGTTAGAACGCAAAGGGAACAAGCTATAGCGCAGGCGAAGACCCAAGGAGGAGAAATGACGCCCTGTTGGCATTATAGGCAATTTTTATTATTTTTCAAGACATATGCTTTTTAAAAGCACAATGTAACTAAACACGATATCAATAAAAGAAAACGATGAAAGGCCACGAAATCGCTATCTCCTATCTACAGAAACTAAGAAATGCTAAGTAGTTAAAGAGCGCCAACGAGGACATAGCGCCTCTGGGCGATCTAGTGTTAATTGGCAAGTGACTGCTGCCATGGCTGCTCTGTCCCTCCACGGTGGGGCTGCTGGTGTCGGCGCTCGCAGGTGGAGGGCTGCCCGCTTCCAGTTGAGATGTCGCCAGGGAGGCGCTGGTGGTCCACTACTCCGCATCCAGTCAACTGAGTAGTAGGGCAGGCGCCGCTGCCCGGAGGATGTTCCGTCGCCCCAGTCGAGTTGTCCATTATGACGCCCGGCGAAGTCAGGCGTAGGGTGGTTTCGACGTTCAGAGGGAAGTCCGAGGTGCTAGCAGGGTCGTTGTGAGGTCCACAAGAGAAATGCGGTGTCCAAAAAGGAAGGTTGTTTTTCCTCCAGAAGACTAGTTAGAATAACCAGCGAGTGGATCAGTAGCTACGCGAGCAGTCCAAGAACAGAGCAGGTACACTGCGACGGTGGGCACCGCCCACTCCTGCACGCAGCACTTACAACTTACACCAAGCGAATAAGTTCAATTCGAAATTACATCAAACACAGGACAGAATGATCCGGACGGCTCCCCGTCAACTACCTGCCTCGTCTGTTCTCGATGTCGCCTTGTGAAGTAACTCGATCATGTGACAAATGCGGCAGCTGGAAGAAATAGAAGCGGTGTTTGATGTCTTCGCGAAACAACGGAAAATCAACGTACACTTTTAAAGGATGAAAATCTCCGCACAAAACCCTATTACTTCGCGCTGTCTTTGCAGTAGCGATGAAGTCAACCTGCTCGCTCGACTCACCCCGCTCAAAGAACGGAGTGAACAAAGAACAAAGATACCTCTGTTGTACAGTTCTTGTCATTACTGCAATTCTCTGGGAACTTTCAATGTGAAAACTTCCGTATACGGATTGTATTTACACACAATATAAGAAAATATAAACGCTATTTATACACAAAAAAATAATACTGTACACTTTGTCACTGTGAAATTTAGCACTGTTCACTTTGACGTCACTACATAAATTTAATTAGCTTGATAGCGCTCTTATTACTTTCTGCATTGGCACTTGCCAAGTTAGTAAGAAATTGAATAATGATGTGTGCGTTCATTGGGTAGCGTTTAGACATCGTTTTCTACTTCTTTGATCCTTTGCCGAGGGAGACCATTGGCTGCCAAACAGCATTTTCAGTTCGTCCGACCACCTCTTATTCTGTCTGCCGACGAGTCTCTTCCCAAGTCTTGGATCCCAAGTGGTAATTCTGTGAGATCAGCGGGTATGGGGAACTCGCATGATGTGATCTGTCCAACGGCATTTCAGATATCTGTTTGAGTAGATATCATCCTAGAAATCTAAATGGTAACTTATATCCAAAAGATTATTCGAAAAATGCATTAATAAATTATAGAACCATTCAGGCAGAACGCGTATAAAACTTCCTCAATAAATAGAAGATCTTTTTGAATCTAATGCTTTGTTTGCATTTCTTTTTAAGCATGATTCAAGTGATTTGATCAGTTACTTTTATTACAATTAAAGTGAAAAATTTGTGAAGCGATTTCTCTAAAAACTTATTACTCATATGAAAAGAAAACGTGTTTTATACATTTCTGTATTGGCGAAATGAGAGCGTCAATTTGTCACTCGCTCTTTGCAATGTAATATATACTGAGTGAGAAACAGGTTCCCTAACAGTTCATAGCTCGTGTGAATACACACTTCTCTCAGTGTTTCCGTTCATTTTTTTCCAACATTAGAGCCGGGAACAGTTTATTGCTCGTTTTAGTACACAGGAGACACTATTCTTATTGACTTTATTTATTACGTGAATACATACGTGTTCAAATAGTAAATCACACTGAAATAAAACCGAAATATAAAGTACGACCTACTTCCTGAACTCAAAAATCATGTGTATGAGATATATCGTTATTAATAAGCGAATTTACCCAAGCAAGCTCGTGCTCTTATTGCAAGCGTGGCACAGTACAGTTCAAGAAAAATGCAAGTAGGGGCCATTTCTAAAGTGTTCTTTGTCCTTGTGATTACACAACGTTCATATCAGGGTGTTTTGCGGAATAAGATTGTCATTATATCAGTAGCTACTTACAGTATACTATAATATATACGGAGTCCAATTAGAACCGGTTTTAATAAGAGTTTCTGGCTCGTGTCAATACAAAACTCTCACGCTACATTTGTTCAATTCTTTTATTACGTGAATACATACCTGTTTAATTAGTAAATCACACTCGAATATAATATATTATATATATTCTGAGAATGTTATTTTAACTAGGAAATCTATATGTTTACAGTGCAGTTTTGTTGGAGATTTAAAAAGAGATTGGTATGTTAATTTGCTTAGCTTGAATCTTAGAGAACTATTATTTCCCATTCTAGCGAGTGCTTATCAACATCGCAGTGTTAACATAAGGTTTCATTTTTAAATTGTACAATGCTCGAAACACAATTTCTACCAAATCTTTAATTTTACATGATTTACAATGTTTCACACTTGAATATCATATTCTCATAATACAGAATATCTCAGAATAAATATCACAAACGTTTAGAATATGTAGGGGGAGTTGAAGATTACATTTTGCATCATCAAACACTGATGTTTGTCAGGTGCATGTTCCAACATAAACCTATTTCATATACCTGTCAAACAACAGTGCAGATTTCCCCAAATTTTGATACTAAACTTTTTTGACACCATTAACTTATTTTATTCATATACCACACCACACTAGTATTGAGAATGGAAAAGTCATGAAATCATGAAGATCTTATACATACCTAACTGAGAGCTATAATCACCACTTTCCATACGAAGCATGTAAGGTATAACACTATCAATTTGAACATTTCCTATGAGTCCAGCAAAAAAGAGCTCTTCCATAATTTTGGTTGCAAAGCTCTCAGTGGAGGTAGTCGTAAAAGTAGTCGAGGAAATCTGTCTCTATCTTCGGGAAACGTCTGACTAATATATCCTCTAAGTTCCTGAAATGCCTTTTCTTGAAATTTTTCCACTTGGCGTTGCATAATTAAACCAGGTGGATCTACAAATTCAATACAAAACAATTCTTGTTACTGTTTTTTAATAATAATATTGATAACAACCCAAGAGAATATTCACATATATATATGCAGCGATTTTTTTACGGCTGACGCCGCATCTCGCTTCCCGATCTCCATTTTTCTCTATCATCCCAATCTCCTTCCTGCAGTCCTCTGGCAGCCATCGCGTCTTGTACGTCTTGGGCCCAGCTTCTTGGTGGTCGACCCCGTTTCCTTCTCTCGGGAGAATTCCATTTCCATATTAATTTAGGCCATCTAAACTCCTCCATTCTTTCTAGATGACCATACCAGAGGAGGCGTTTGGTTTCAATTTTGTCGATAATATTTCGTTTAATGCTCGTAATATCCCTTATTCTCTCATTACGCACATGTTCCAGTTTGGAAAAGCCACTGCTTCTTTCCAAAAATCCAATTGAAATGCAAGAAGTCTCTCTCGTTCTCTTTTATTCAGTTCCCAAACTTCTGCACCATAGGTAGTAATACTTTCAACCACTGAGGATTAAATGATCTGCTTTGTTCTTTTTTTATTTTGTCATTCCACAGAATGGGGTTTAGTTGCCGTATCGCTCGTTTACCTTGTCCAATTTTATTATTAATGTCATCACTGCTTTTACCATTACATGATAAAGTGACCCCTAAATATTTAAAAGTTTTACAATCTTTAATTTTTTCAGTCTCTATTTCTATATCTTCCAGCTCGTCATCTCCCACTTTCAAATACTCAGTTTTAGACATATTAATCTTTAGGCCCAATTTTTCATATTCGTCTTTCAACTTACGGAGCATGTAACTCAAGTCATCCATATCCCCGGCCACGATGACCTGATTGTCGGCAAAGAGTAGGGTATACATAATTTCAACACCGACTCGAATGCCCATACCACTACATTTCCTCTTCCACTCTCCTACGGCTTCCTCTAAATAGATCTTAAAAAGTGTCGGTGCTATAGTACATCCCTGTCGAAGGCCCTTCGTAACCAGGAATTCTGAGGAAACTTTATTGACTATTTTGACCATGCTCAGACAGTTGCTGTAAAATTCTTTTATGGCTCTAACATAAGTTGTCAACACTCCATTCTTATATAAACTGGTCCACAACTTGTTTTGTGGGACAGTGTCATAACCCTTGTGTATATCTACAAAAGCTAGATGAGTTGTTAAACCTCTACAAACTCTTTTTTCAATCAGGTTTCGTAATGTAAATATCCCATCTACACACAATTTTACACAATCCACATACATTTTACACATATTTCACACAATTATACACAATCGCTCATGTATAGATGGGAATATTCACATACCTGAACTAAAAAGGGTGATTGCTTTAACACGTTGACTGCCACCATTGTATTGATTTAACGTATCATAGTGGCCAAAAATGTTTTTGAAGAATTTATATAAAAAAATTTGTGGATTATTATTAGAGAACGTTGAGTTACGCGATGCGTGCATATTTTGTAAATTATAACATTTTTTAATTCGTGAAGCCACGTCGGTCTCACGCGGCTGTAGGGTAGAGATTTATCGTAGGAGCCATGTGAGACCAACGTGTCACCACATCTAAGAGTCTTATCAAGCCGATCCAGATATGTCTTTCCTCGGTATTATTGCGTCACGAAGCATTCGGAGAAGGTGGTGATAGGTGGGGTGGCTGCAGCCGTCCGGCGATAGTACAGACCAGTTCACATTTCCTTTGTTGTGCGATTGCAATGTCACGTTTTGAGGATGAACAGTTTTGTAAAATGGTGCAGGAAGTTTTATCAGAGGAAGAGAGTGATTTCTCGGACAGTGATTTCTCGGACAGTGATTATAATCCAGATTGTTCAGAGAGTGATGGTTCAGAAAATTCTTTCGAGCATTCAGTGGAAACAAAAACGAAACGTTTTCCTAAAGAACATTTAAATCTGTGTCAAAATGCAGTGCCATCTACTAGTCGAGATAGTGTCGATGAAACAATAGATTTGGTAATAAATACGTTGTTTTCCGATGAGACACACGAATATAATGAAGAAATCTCAAAATCCGTGAATTCTTCAATATCTTGGGGACCTGTCACCGGAAACAATTTGAAGGTATTTCAATTTGACAGTGGCAACTCTGGAATAACATCAAATCTCTATGAAAATTATTACGACAAGGAGCCCTCTGATTTTTATAAAATTATGATAAATGAGGACATTTTAAACCTGATCGTTGAAGAAACAAATCGTTACGCATCTCAGTGTGTATTGAAAAATAGATACAAAAGGTCCAGGGTAACAGCTTGGCGTAATACAGATCGCGAAGAAATGGAAATTTTTTTAGGTTTACATATTTGGATGGGATTATGCAAATTTCCATCAATTGAAAAATATTGGTCGAAAAATAGCATCTACATGAATACTATTACTTCGAAGATGTCACGCAACAGGTTTCAATTGTTGCTCAAAATGATACATTTCAATGACAATGAAATTGTTTCTGAGGACCGATTGCAGAAAATAAGACCTCTGTTGAACAAAATAATACAAAATTTCCAAAAGATCGTTAATCCAGGTGAAGTGGTTTGCATTGACGAGACTCTTGTACCGTGGAGAGGGCGATTAGGATTTAGGCAATATATTGCAAATAAGAGACATAGATTTGGAATAAAAGTCTTCAAATTATGCCTTGCTGGAGGTTACACGTACAATTTACATGTTTATTGTGGTCAGGAAAAATCAAAGGAAAAGACAGTTCCAT
Source organism: Acheta domesticus (assembly GCA_031308135.1). Lineage (NCBI taxonomy): Eukaryota > Metazoa > Arthropoda > Insecta > Orthoptera > Gryllidae > Acheta > Acheta domesticus. The sequence continues at coordinate 215,184,130 of JAHLJT010008446.1, forward strand.
CAGGAATCGTCATGAAACTTATGGAAGAATTAGTAGGCATGGGTCGCACGCTTTGTACAGATAATTATTATACATCAGTGTCATTAGCCCATGATCTCCAAAACGTTCAGACACACCTTATTGGAACTTTGAGATCAAATCGGAAGTTCAACCCATCCAATGTGGTGAACAAAAAACTTGACAAGGGTGAAACAATAGCCGAAGAAAGCAACACAGGTGTCGTAGTACTGAAGTGGAAAGACAAGAAAGATGTTTTGGTTCTGAGCACGAAACATAAAGATGAAATTACTACAGTAATTCAGAGAGGCAAAGAAAAAGAAAAACCACAGATCATAGTTGATTACAATAAGTATAAATCATTTATAGATCTCTCAGATCAAAAGAAGTCTTATTCAAGCTCAATCCGTAGGGGTATAAAATGGTATCGCAAATTGGCTATTGAATTATTAGTAGACACAGCAATTGTGAATGCTTTCATTCTGCACCAAACTGTAGCAAATCAAAAACTAAAAATTACAGAATTTAGAGAGCACATTGTCAAAGGATTGTTGAAATTGGAAGATTCTGAAAATGTTTTTACTAGGAGTAAGGAAACACAGCATGTCCTAACAGATGTTGGAAGAAAAGGAAGAAGAAGATGTAACAAGTGTTACAAGGAAATGAAAGAAAAACATGGGAGAGAAATTGCTGCAAGGAAAACACCTCAAACAACTTATAAATGTAGAGAATGTGACCAATATTATTGTCTTGATTGCTTTTTTAAAATTCATAATTGTACAAGAAATTAATCAAATCAAATGAAATTTAGAGAATGAAGGATTTTGAAGAAGGTTTCTGATGAAGATTTGTACTAGGAGTAAGGAAACACAGCATATTCTAAACAGCTGTTGGAAGAAAAGGAAGATGTGAATTGACATTTTAAATAAAGAGATAAAATACAGAATTGATATAAAATAGAATTATAATAGTTACCGATTAGTATATTGTTTTATATCAATTATATTTTATTTATTTTATCAATTTATTTAAAATATTAATTCACTTTCATTCACTAAATTTGATTAATTATTTTCAAGTTAGTAAAAAATTTCCTCTTTCTGGCAATTTTTGTTTATCTTTTTTATTTACAATCTTACTAAATCCTGAGGCCGAAGCCAATGAATGTTTTCGGTCCTAGTGGCCGTAGAGATTGTCTGAACAGAAAATCAAAGCATTGCGTGAAGCCACTGCGGCACCATGTGGCTCCTTCCTTCATCGGTTGCATGAGACCGACCTGGCTTCACGCGGCCGCAATGTCTCTTTAATCTGTGAGTCCACGATGTCACCACGTGGCAGTCAACGTGTTAAGGTGGGCATATTCATGTACATCTATTTGCAATCTATTCATAGTGATAACATATTCTTGTAGCTTATATACGTGCTTCGTTACCTAAAAAATATCAAAGCAATGGTAGACAGAAATAACTATCTTTATATTCAAGGATACTGGCTAGATAAAAAGTTTTCAAAAACATACACACAATTATTTTTTAAGGAAAATTAAGCTTACTAAATTCCGTATTTCATTATTTACCAAAATTCATCTATTTGCATTTTTGTTAAGTTTAGGAACGTCCTTCATAAATTCACAATGGGGAGATTTTTCAAATACAACTTATTTCCTTGAACATAATCCCATCTGTAACAAACTGTGTGTGAACACACAAAGAATTTTGTTTTTCTTGTAAAAATTTAGCAATAAGAATGAGCTCGTGAAGATGGCAAACATTTCTTGTATCGTAATAAATTATGTTTAAAATATTTATAAAATATTGCAATGCTAAGAAATAGTGACATCACACTTGGTAAAAATTATTGTTATCTACAAAATAATCAATTTTGTGAAATTTTTACCCCAATTATGATTTTAAGTTTGTAGTTATTGCTATGCATATAATTTAGTTTTACTTTTCATTTATGCCTATATGATATTTTTGAATTTATACCTTTTCCAGAAAAGCTGGTGTACTTTCTCGGAGTTTTAGAACTAAGCAAATACATTTCAAAAAAATAGAATTTTGATTATGTTATCTCAAAAATTTATTCGTTAGTTTACATGGCAAAAGTGACTGACATTGATGATTTCTTCCTGTGCTATCATCCACTTTCCTTGATCAGTAGCCAAAGTCTCCCATCAAATCTGTTTTGTACCACCATTTCTTGCACCTCTCAAAATCCTGGATATCATAGTGGAGTTGCTCATTGGGTTCTTGTTCCTGTGAGCATCCTCCCACAATGTCTACGAAATCATGAAAACATGAGAGGAGCATGTGGGATATACAATAACCCTTGGAGACTCTCAATCATAATTGAGAATTTTATAATTAGGATCTCTCTGATTTCCAAGAAGTTTTCTACATGCCCTTATTTCAAGCGTGGCACTGTACAGTTCAAGGGAAATGCTTGTAATAAACCAATTCTGAAGTGTTCATTGTACTTATGTTTACTCAACGGTCATATCATGGGTTTTTGCGAAATAAGATCGTCATTATGTTAGGAGTTATTTACAGTATTAGATAATATATACCTAGTCCTATTAACAACGGGTTCATTGCCCGTGTCAATACACAACCCTCGCGCTACCTTTGTACACTTCCTTTATTAAGTGAATATAAACGTAATTAAATAGTAAATCACACTCGAATAAAATCGAAATATATCAAAAGTACGACGTATTCCCTGAACTCACATTAATCTTATATAGTATAATCATGTGTATAAGCAGGGTCGCTTGTTATATAGCGAATTTTGCGAAATGCTCGCGTGCACTTTTATCAAGAAAGGCACAATACAGTTCAAAGCAAATGCTTGTAGTAAATTAATTCTGAACTGTTCAATGCACTTGTGTTTACACAATGTTCATATCATGGGTTCTATGATATGAGATCGTCATTATGTCAGTATCTATTTACAATACGCGATAATATATACAGAGTTTTATTAGAATTTGGTTCCCTATCAGTTTATTGCTCGTGTAAATACACAGGAGACACTACTCTTGACGTTATTTACAACGCGAATACATACGTGTTCGAATAGTAAATCATATTCGAAAATTAAAATGTATCAAAAGTACGACCTACTTCCTGAACTCAATAATCGTATGTATGCACTCTTCTACGAAAGTCACAGTACAGTTTAAGCAAAATTCTTGTTCTAACCCATTTCTGAAATATTCATAGCTCTTGTGTTTACATATCACGATTTCTCATATCACGCTCACATCACGAATTTGTGGGAGACTATATTGTCAATATATGAGTGGCTATTTTCAAATTTAATATGTGCGGATTTACAATTTTAGAAACTGTTTTTGTAACAGTTTATTGCTCGTGTGTACACTCACTTTACTTACTATTTTCGTTCACTTTATTTGCTACGTGAGTGAATGTGTGTTTCAGTAGTAAATCACACTAGAATAAAATCGAAATATACAAAAGTATGACCCATTTGCTTACCACTTCAATGATCTTGTGTGTGCACAATGTCCCTGATTCGTTTGTAAATTTGGCAAAGCGTGCGCGTGCACTCTTTTCATGAATGGCACAGTACAGTTCAATCTGAAATCTTGCACTAACGAATATCTGGAGTGTTTATTGCGCTTGTGTTTTACGCTTGTGGTTAGGTTTGGTTTTACCTAACCTAACAAATTTCTTGTTCATTGCTCTTTGGTTTACGCAACGTTGATATCACTGTTTGTGTTAAATGTTGTTGCCCACCCTTACATATTTATTTCCAGTACAAAATACGCACAGTCGTTCTGCAGATGATTTTCTGGAAAGGTTATTGTTGTTTAAATGCATCGTCGTTTTTCGACTACTTGTGCGGAGTGTTATCTGTCAATTTCAATAAATTTTTAAGACATTGAAAACAATAATAAAGGCGGTTTAGAAGTGTTTTGTCGTTGATTCATATGCGCTGCATTTTAATATTAAAAAAATCTTGTGTCTTCTCTGCAGGGATACAATAATAATAATAATAATAATAATAATAATAATAATAATAATAATAATAATAATAATAAACCTCGTGTGGTGACCAAGGATTATAGTAGAATAGCACAACGAAATCTCTCCCTGTCGTAAGAGGCAACTAACCGGAGCAGCTGGCCGCTGTCCTTACCTGTGAAAGTTATCCATCTCTCATTATCTCTCCTGTCAGTGTCCTAAATTGTCCTCTCAAGTCGTTTCCTTTCCTCAGGTGAAATACAAACCATCCACCCCTCAAGATATCCCCCTATTCCCTATCACACCCCCTTTTCCCCTCCCCCTCTTTCTGCCAGTCTTAAGACCAACCCTACGTGTTAGCAAGAACAACTATGCCAGGTGGAAGACGAGCAATTGTCACCGACTCTAAAGGTGCTAGGGGCAATGGCAATCACCCATTCTGAAATGGAGAGACGTTTAAGAAGTCATAAGACCTCGGAAAAAGAGCCGCTTCCCGGGGAGCGCCGGGGCACGTCTGGTGCCGGTGCCGACCGTGACAGCATGCGAGTCACCGGTGGCAGGACGCTGAACAGGCGGGCGCCTACCGGGTCACCCGAACAAACTACAGCCAAATCCCAAAGAAGACACCCACGATCTGTAGCTTCACCTGCCGACAGTGTTTTGCCTGAGTACCTGCTCGCAACCACCAAAGCAGGGAAAGTGCGGCAACGTATGAAGTTGACGAGTAACTTCAAAGAGTATATAATTCGCGTTTATTACAGAGCCACACGTTTAGAAACAGAAATGTTTGGATGCAGACAATCTCTACGTGCTGAATTCACAGATAAGTTTTCCCATATTGTCGTCACAGAACAAAGCCTTGTAGATCAGAAAGGAGCTATACTAACAAACAATCTAATTCCAAAAGTAAGGTTGGAACAAATTAAACAGGAAGTAGCAGAAGAAATCTTTTCCTCCAACCATGGGTGCCCCTTGACACAAATTATCGCAGATTCACACGTAGTTCCAAATTCAACCCAATTAGATGAAGCTAATCAGGATCCATCAACCGCAGGTGCCAAGGAAGATAACATGTCAGACATAATTGATATATACCAGGAACTTTTTCTCAAGTACTCAGGATTAGATCAAACTCATCGCCCCAGAATTCCTAAACTCAACAGCGATAGAAAGGACAGGCTCACCCAAATAATTCAATATATAAATGTGCATGTCTTGCCCTTCCAGATCAAATAAGAACACACTTTAACAGACATACATACTATACAGTCCGCCTTACAGCCTTTAATGACGTGACGTGCCGTGCCTGGGGAGAAGCTATTGAAAGAACAATGGCGCTTAGTCTGCTGTTACTCATTTTAACATGTGTGGGATCACCAGAGTTGAGGATGATGCTGTCATGATGATCGATTACTTTTTCCAATAATCTGTCTATTTTATTAATTTTGTACGATCCCCGCAAAGACTAATGACAGATAAAGGCCCCATGAGTTATCAAGGGCTCTTTTATCTGATTTATGTCATGCATTCCGATTTCTTGTAGAGGGTATCTATTAGGGATATAAACATTTCGATACATATGGGGTTAGTCGAATTAATTTTAATTGCCACAAATTCAATGTCGGTTTTAATTTTTAGAATTTCATTGGGAATCGACTCTTTGGGATACGTAGCCACGCCACCACAGGCATATTCTGTGTTCCTTCTGTTTTTAAAGGTGCAATTATGTCTAGATATTTTTTACATGTGTTTATCCTTTAAAATTGGTTTCTTGTATACAGATTATACCAGGATTATGTAGTTTGCGTAAGTATTGTTAGTTTTCTAATCTTCTATAAAAACCACTAACATTCCTTTGCAGAACTATCATAGATTCTTCTTTGTAATGTATTTTACTACCAGTTTTATCCGCATTAATTAAATACTGTGTTATGTTCTGAAATGCAGTGTTCTAGGTAGTCTCTAAACTGAAATATGAATCTGAGACCTCTATGTTGGAAATTTGTTTTCTAAGTTTTTTGTAACTTTTGTAAATCTACCCTTTATGGATTTTTTAATTCTATAGTTTATATGCTTATTTCAGCATTCTAATTATTGTATTAAAATCATTTTAATAATTTTTCACTATAGGAATGGGGTCAGGTACCTTAAAAGAGTTTTCAAGGAGTGATTTTAATTGAGTGTGTGTGAGAGGAAATTTGTATTGGTTGAAATCAGTAAAAGTTTTGGTTGGGAACAGGAGATCATTCATTGACTTATTAGTTCATTGACTTATTAGTTGAACTATCTTGAGAAGCTTTATTTGAATTTTTGATGAATTTATTTGAATTTATTTGAATTTTATTTGAATTTCTCTTTATTTGAATTTTTGCTCTCTTTTTCTTTGAGGGTTTATGGGCTTGGTCTTTACATTTTACATCATTGTATAATATATTATCAAGGGTGGAGGATGATTCAGATGGGAGGCTTCTTTTGTTGATAGGAGGAAAGTGTGTATAATCCACAGCAACTAAATCAGATGCATTGTCACATGGTTGTTCGGAAGAGGGGAATCTCTTCTAAAATATTATGATTATTATCTGCTGCTGTAATTATGACTGGTGTCAGGCTAATGTTATTAATTGGACATCTGCTGTCAATATGGTCTTCGCTTTTACATTTGAAACAGGTAATATTATCAGTTGTTTTCATATATTATTAGTCTATATGATGTGTGTGGATATGGGATTAAAAGTGACTGAGGTAATTTTTCTACACCATCTGTGTGGGCAAAGACTTGTCTCCTGAAGCTCATAATATGGGACATACCTGGTGCAGGTACACCAGCTCTGATAAAGGTAATGTTAGAAGAAGTTTGAACATTCAGTTGTTGAAGAGCATTTTTGATAACCTCATGTAGGATAAATGGACAGACATTGGATATTATAATTCGTACATGTTTGCATAGTAAGGGTCATAGACTCACATTAATGTCATTAATAATAAAAGTTTTATGTTTATCTGTTGGGTAGTTAGTGATTTTCTTGGTACTGAAGAACACACAAATCCTACTACTCGCTATGCGTGACACGAAATGAATGCCACTCGGATTAATAAAGTTGATATTTTACTCACATAATCTTCCATCGGAAGTCCTTTCTGGGCTTCTATAATAATAGTTTGGTCCTTTGATGGAAAGGTGTCCATTGACGCAGCTCCAGCATATTGTTTCACATTTGATCCATGATATTGTTGTTGGGGAATCCAGGTTATGTTCTCTTGTTGTTCGATGTGTCCATTTTGACGCAACTTACCAATCTCTCAAGTAACACCTACTTACAGAATACACTTGGAGACGAAATTATCACAGTTTTATTCATACGTTAACCAAATAAGATAATAGATTTACTGTCTAAGGCACACGCGAACGGAGCATATGATGTTGCTAGTACCACAATCCGACGCGGACTAGCTGCATCTTGTTGCTTACAGCTTTGACCAAGACGCTTTTAAAATCATTTCCTAAATCTTGTATTTTGTCAATCACGAGATAACATGGGGTCTCATTTATTTTTTAAATGGTTTCTAATTTCAGCAGAAGTCACCAAACCGCTATTTATAAACGGCAGGGATTCTTGTTAATTAGGTTTTATCTTTACGTTTTTAAAGATTCAGATTGCGGGTGCATCAGTATCTAGTACATTCAACACTATCAGTTATAGAGTGAATTATTACAATTGTATAACTTTGCTTTTAACCATGTTGCTCCACCTGTGCTATTGGCTTCGGAGGAAATCGTAGATCTAGAGCCTGTTCCCGAAAAGCGTAAGCTAACATTGGAACCTTTAGAAATACCTTCTTTCCGTTTGAAGTAAGAGTATTCACCGAAGTAAACGTCTACAACGGTGCCTTAAATAAGCTTATGTTGCGAAACTTTGTGAAGAAACTTATAAAACATGTGCTTACTCTCTCTGTTTGCAAAAACTTTCTTACAAATATAGATAACTCAACTCATCGGGCATGCTATACAACGTGCTATGTTGTGCAACATGCTATACATCGGGCATGCAATGTTGAACATGTTCTTACTTCTAACAAACTGGTTCGTAGACAAGATCGAATCTTTAACTGTAACTGGCGTCGTTCGCCTTCTTTACGAAACAATACGCAATTTTGCGCCGCTTTTCAACGTACATAAGCGTCAGACGTCAGTGACATTAAAATCTACCATCAATGGATAGTATGGGGCAGGAATAATACTGCATTACTTTTCGTTTACATCACGTAAAGATGTGCACAAATTGTAAGAGAATGAACCGTCAACTGTGGCATGTTTTGTTCTCGACAGGCGGTCGAGATGTGTTTATCTTTGCTTCACCGTCACACCCATCTTCTCCTACTATCTGCCATTCTTGGAACATGAATTATCCCTCTTTCTTCCATTTCTACGGACAGATATGATGCGTTTTGTACAATTTCACTTTCTGCGTTTTAACTAACACCTGATACTAAACCTTCGCTATTTTCAATTGCAATACACATTCCAATAGCGATGTTCAATACGACTTGATATTACTCATATCAATAAAAACGTTATGATCGACACGGAAGTTTCTAATTATATTAATAAATCATAATAGTGTGCCATATATCATTCACTACGTCGTATATTATAATTGGCAGACAAGATCGAATCTTCAACTGCAACTGGCGTCGTTCTCCTTCTTTACCAATAATACGCAATTTCGCGCCGCTTTTCAACGTGCATAAGCATCAGACTTCAGTGTCATAATAATCCACCATCAGCGGATTGTATGGGTACAAAAATTACTGCATTACTTTTAGTTTATATTATCTGATGACGTGCTGAAATTTTAAAAGGCTGGACTGCAAAATTAAATACGAATAATCTAGAATAACACAAACCGAATCTTATTTCTCTAATTTTATAATTCCCAACTATAAATAAAACACAACACTACTTATAGTTGTGTTATTCTAAAGATATATTTGTTTTATTTCTGAATAACTTTCGTCTATAAGAATCGGTCTATCATGAAAATTCCTGTGTCTAAACTATCTTCCGAAGTTTCTATTTCCCGATCATCATCTTGTAGTATAATAAATAGAGATTATCCTATCGAAATTAAACGACACTGACTGGTTATATATACATTCACGAACACTGCATTGATTTAGCAAAGTGGATTGTGTAGGTTTTGGTTGGAGGGTTTTACCTTCTCCTCCAATTGCATTCTTTAATATTTCTTGATTGTATTCTTTGATCTTTTTTGTGTTTTGTTATTTAAGGTCGCATCAACTACTAGGTCATTAGCAAACACTATTTGATTTAACGGTATGGTATGAGGATGAAACGATATAGTGATGACAGGGAGTGAAAGGACGAACACATAACCATGCCCGAGGCGGGACCCGAACACGCGACTCCTCGGTCCGAGATCACTATGGCACCAATGCTTTGGCGATCTCGGCCACGGGGCCGACATTGACACGCCCTTGATTATTCTCTTTATGTCTTGTATGGTTCTTTCAAATATGCTTGATTCTGATCTCCAGCTTATTTCATTATGAAATTTCCTTTCTGCAGTAATAACAGTAAAGCAGTTTTTATTCTTTGTAGGGCTGTTCTGTGGTCATTTGTGAAAAATGAAAAAAAATGTCCAAATACTTTTTCCGCTCTAAGAGATTGTTTTGTAAGAATTATATTTCATTTCCACTTGACACACGCCGAAAGCTCCATGTCAGTCTTCGGTGCGTTTGTTTGAAGTAGCAATTATTTAATTTCTTTCAAAACCGACATTCAACTAATTTCTTCATTATGATTCCTATTTCATTGTGTATTTATGTTTTCTATAGTATTGAATCTGCGATTATACGCCCAGAGCATGTTTATGCTCTTTCTACATCAACTGAAATCGGTAATGCAAACTACATATCTCGGTGAAAATTCGTCTCCCAACTCTGAAGTATTCAATTGTCCACGTTGAAGAATCCTTTAAAAACACACAAATTGTGGAACCCATCTTCTTTCTCCAGTACTAGCTGAATTATGTAACGTACAGCTTAGGCAATTAGACCATGACATTTTTCAAATCATTTTTTAAATCTTGTATTTTGTCAATCATAAGGTAACATGAGGTCTCCTTTATTTTCTAAATAATTTATAATTTCGGCCAAAGTCGTAAAATTTCTATTTATAAACTCCAGGGAACTTTGTAAATTTGGTTTTATCATTATTTTTGACAGATTCTGTCTGGTGATGCATCAGTATCTTGTATATGCAACACAATCAGTTATGTTGAAATTATTACAATTGTATACGTTTGCATTTAACCATGCTCATCTTGTGATTATTAGCTGCGGAGGCAATGGTAGGCCTGTTCTCTAAACACCTGAACTTTCTTTGGAGACTTTAGAAATATTTCTTTGCGTTTGAAGAAGCATATTCACGTAAACGTCTACAACGGTGCCTTCAATTCGCGTATATCGCGTAACTTTGTCAAGAAACGCACAAAACCTGTGCTTACTGTTTGCAAAACTTTCTTACAAATATAGATAACTCAACTCATCGGGCATACTATATAACTAGCCGAATGTGGAGTCGCCGACGCTGTAAACACTTTTAAAAGTATCTTCATATGTAGAAAATTTTTGTTGAACATGTTCTTACTTCTAACGATCTGCTTTCGCTATCCGATTCACTCCCGGACAAACACGGAGGTCACGCTCCTCGATCTATCGATCTTGCAACGGCTTAGTAAGAAGCTTTGCTGAATTAACTGTGGATCACTCGGGATCTTTAAATCTGTGAGGCCGAAAAATACCATGAATCACCTCACAATAGGTAAACGGTCACAAGATATAATCTAGTACTATGTAAGAGTGTAGCGTATTCTATATTATAATTGCTACGCTTAAATTGCCGGTTCTGTGACTTTTGTTATGTAATATATGACTAATTTCTCAGCCTGCGAGATGGAACGATTGTCTTTCACGATAGACTGTCTTTCACATGCAAATAATGAATTAATCTCTGCTGCAAATATCCATATACTTTCGAGCGGAAGGGCGATGGGGTGCGGGAGAGGTAAAAAAAAAGGGATGGATCATGTCCGTCAAGCAGAGGCGATTGGACAAATAGGCGTTCTTTACCTTCGTTCCACTTCATGGGAGTAGGAGACAGCAGTATATCACTAAGCATAGCATTAATTCAGAACATTTCGAAAATCCATTTTATTCTGTATCATTTTACATGTAAATCAATGGTGAAAGAATTGGTGTAAGTTCCATTTCTATATTTCTTCATTTGAACCATAACTTCACACAATTAGGAATATGGAGTTTTATTTCAAACCAGCGAATAATAATGTTAAAATTGCATTAATGATCGGAGAAACTAAGATTCTACGAATTATATATAAAATTAAAACTAAATGTAGTAGGAACACATTAAATCATTAAAAAAATACATTGGACATCATAATCATATTTCTAAAATGCTTGTGACGCGTTATGATCCAGTGCTCCATCAAATCTCTGTTCCGTAAATTGTTTACAATGTCACTTACCGGGGGAGTGGTGTATAATCGAGCAACCTTTTCAGCGAAATGAAAGGAAACCTTTCGAAAACTATAGTACTTTCAGGGTAACACACCATCTTTTAATTTTTTTTGTATGGAGTAAAATTTTCAGGATAGCATGTCCGTAAGATTACATAATTGTGATGTCCAGGCAGTGTATCCTTCATCAATGTACTCTTCTTTCACTATTATATCTATCTGATGATCTTTTTCTAGATGCTGCTTTCAATTCCCAATCAGGTGTCCGGCCTGTAGACATTTCCATGTATTATTTGGAAGGCTTGTTCTATTTCGCCTTAGTGTTCTTTTGAGTTCAAATATTTAAAATATAAGAATGAATACTGAGAAGACAAAATTGAAGTTTGATACTTCTTGACACGTATCTAACATGATTCAAAATGATTCAAAAAATGAAATCCCCATGATTCAAAAAATGAAACACATGTTCTCAGTGTT
>JAHLJT010008446.1:215196251-215300639 GCA_031308135.1 Acheta domesticus
GGCATAACACTGGGGTCAAATTCGAAAATCGAAAAATTTTTCCGTTTTTCGCGTTTATCTCGGAAACTACGCGTCGTAGAGCCAAAAGGGCCTTGATCTGTGTTCACAACTTACGATCATGTTTTTCGCCATTTTCTCGAAAACTAAAAGTCGGATCGAAAAACGGACTTCACCACTGAATTCGCCATAAAATTCCGCGTTAGGATGCATAACACTGGGGTCAAATTCGAAAATCGAAAAATTTTTCCGTTTTTGGCGTTTATCTCGGAAACTACGCGTCGTAGAGCCAAAAGGGCCTTGATCTGTGTTCACAACTTACGATCATGTTTTTCGCCATTTTCTCGAAAACTAAAAGTCGGATCGAAAAACGGACTTCACCACTGAATTCGCCATAAAATTCCGCGTTAGGATGCATAACACTGGGGTCAAATTCGAAAATCGAAAAATTTTTCCGTTTTTCGGCGTTTATCTCGGAAACTACGCGTCGTAGAGCCAAAAGGGCCTTGATCTGTGTTCACAACTTACGATCATGTTTTTCGCCATTTTCTCGAAAACTAAAAGTCGGATCGAAAAACGGACTTCACCACTGAATTCGCCATAAAATTCCGCGTTAGGATGCATAACACTGGGGTCAAATTCGAAAATCGAAAAATTTTTCCGTTTTTGGCGTTTATCTCGGAAACTACGCGTCGTAGAGCCAAAAGGGCCTTGATCTGTGTTCACAACTTACGATCATGTTTTTCGCCATTTTCTCGAAAACTAAAAGTCGGATCGAAAAACGGACTTCACCACTGAATTCGCCATAAAATTCCGCGTTAGGATGCATAACACTGGGGTCAAATTCGAAAATCGAAAAATTTTTCCGTTTTTCGCGTTTATCTCGGAAACTACGCGTCGTAGAGCCAAAAGGGCCTTGATCTGTGTTCACAACTTACGATCATGTTTTTCGCCATTTTCTCGAAAACTAAAAGTCGGATCGAAAAACGGACTTCACCACTGAATTCGCCATAAAATTCCGCGTTAGGATGCATAACACTGGGGTCAAATTCGAAAATCGAAAAATTTTTCCGTTTTTGGCGTTTATCTCGGAAACTACGCGTCGTAGAGCCAAAAGGGCCTTGATCTGTGTTCACAACTTACGATCATGTTTTTCGCCATTTTCTCGAAAACTAAAAGTCGGATCGAAAAACGGACTTCACCACTGAATTCGCCATAAAATTCCGCGTTAGGATGCATAACACTGGGGTCAAATTCGAAAATCGAAAAATTTTTCCGTTTTTGGCGTTTATCTCGGAAACTACGCGTCGTAGAGCCAAAAGGGCCTTGATCTGTGTTCACAACTTACGATCATGTTTTTCGCCATTTTCTCGAAAACTAAAAGTCGGATCGAAAAACGGACTTCACCACTGAATTCGCCATAAAATTCCGCGTTAGGATGCATAACACTGGGGTCAAATTCGAAAATCGAAAAATTTTTCCGTTTTTGGCGTTTATCTCGGAAACTACGCGTCGTAGAGCCAAAAGGGCCTTGATCTGTGTTCACAACTTACGATCATGTTTTTCGCCATTTTCTCGAAAACTAAAAGTCGGATCGAAAAACGGACTTCACCACTGAATTCGCCATAAAATTCCGCGTTAGGATGCATAACACTGGGGTCAAATTCGAAAATCGAAAAATTTTTCCGTTTTTCGGCGTTTATCTCGGAAACTACGCGTCGTAGAGCCAAAAGGGCCTTGATCTGTGTTCACAACTTACGATCATGTTTTTCGCCATTTTCTCGAAAACTAAAAGTCGGATCGAAAAACGGACTTCACCACTGAATTCGCCATAAAATTCCGCGTTAGGATGCATAACACTGGGGTCAAATTCGAAAATCGAAAAATTTTTCCGTTTTTGGCGTTTATCTCGGAAACTACGCGTCGTAGAGCCAAAAGGGCCTTGATCTGTGTTCACAACTTACGATCATGTTTTTCGCCATTTTCTCGAAAACTAAAAGTCGGATCGAAAAACGGACTTCACCACTGAATTCGCCATAAAATTCCGCGTTAGGATGCATAACACTGGGGTCAAATTCGAAAATCGAAAAATTTTTCCGTTTTTGGCGTTTATCTCGGAAACTACGCGTCGTAGAGCCAAAAGGGCCTTGATCTGTGTTCACAACTTACGATCATGTTTTTCGCCATTTTCTCGAAAACTAAAAGTCGGATCGAAAAACGGACTTCACCACTGAATTCGCCATAAAATTCCGCGTTAGGATGCATAACACTGGGGTCAAATTCGAAAATCGAAAAATTTTTCCGTTTTTGGCGTTTATCTCGGAAACTACGCGTCGTAGAGCCAAAAGGGCCTTGATCTGTGTTCACAACTTACGATCATGTTTTTCGCCATTTTCTCGAAAACTAAAAGTCGGATCGAAAAACGGACTTCACCACTGAATTCGCCATAAAATTCCGCGTTAGGATGCATAACACTGGGGTCAAATTCGAAAATCGAAAAATTTTTCCGTTTTTGGCGTTTATCTCGGAAACTACGCGTCGTAGAGCCAAAAGGGCCTTGATCTGTGTTCACAACTTACGATCATGTTTTTCGCCATTTTCTCGAAAACTAAAAGTCGGATCGAAAAACGGACTTCACCACTGAATTCGCCATAAAATTCCGCGTTAGGATGCATAACACTGGGGTCAAATTCGAAAATCGAAAAATTTTTCCGTTTTTGGCGTTTATCTCGGAAACTACGCGTCGTAGAGCCAAAAGGGCCTTGATCTGTGTTCACAACTTACGATCATGTTTTTCGCCATTTTCTCGAAAACTAAAAGTCGGATCGAAAAACGGACTTCACCACTGAATTCGCCATAAAATTCCGCGTTAGGATGCATAACACTGGGGTCAAATTCGAAAATCGAAAAATTTTTCCGTTTTTGGCGTTTATCTCGGAAACTACGCGTCGTAGAGCCAAAAGGGCCTTGATCTGTGTTCACAACTTACGATCATGTTTTTCGCCATTTTCTCGAAAACTAAAAGTCGGATCGAAAAACGGACTTCACCACTGAATTCGCCATAAAATTCCGCGTTAGGGATGCATAACACTGGGGTCAAATTCGAAAATCGAAAAATTTTTCCGTTTTTGGCGTTTATCTCGGAAACTACGCGTCGTAGAGCCAAAAGGGCCTTGATCTGTGTTCACAACTTACGATCATGTTTTTCGCCATTTTCTCGAAAACTAAAAGTCGGATCGAAAAACGGACTTCACCACTGAATTCGCCATAAAATTCCGCGTTAGGATGCATAACACTGGGGTCAAATTCGAAAATCGAAAAATTTTTCCGTTTTTGGCGTTTATCTCGGAAACTACGCGTCGTAGAGCCAAAAGGGCCTTGATCTGTGTTCACAACTTACGATCATGTTTTTCGCCATTTTCTCGAAAACTAAAAGTCGGATCGAAAAACGGACTTCACCACTGAATTCGCCATAAAATTCCGCGTTAGGATGCATAACACTGGGGTCAAATTCGAAAATCGAAAAATTTTTCCGTTTTTGGCGTTTATCTCGGAAACTACGCGTCGTAGAGCCAAAAGGGCCTTGATCTGTGTTCACAACTTACGATCATGTTTTTCGCCATTTTCTCGAAAACTAAAAGTCGGATCGAAAAACGGACTTCACCACTGAATTCGCCATAAAATTCCGCGTTAGGATGCATAACACTGGGGTCAAATTCGAAAATCGAAAAATTTTTCCGTTTTTGGCGTTTATCTCGGAAACTACGCGTCGTAGAGCCAAAAGGGCCTTGATCTGTGTTCACAACTTACGATCATGTTTTTCGCCATTTTCTCGAAAACTAAAAGTCGGATCGAAAAACGGACTTCACCACTGAATTCGCCATAAAATTCCGCGTTAGGATGCATAACACTGGGGTCAAATTCGAAAATCGAAAATTTTTCCGTTTTTGGCGTTTATCTCGGAAACTACGCGTCGTAGAGCCAAAAGGGCCTTGATCTGTGTTCACAACTTACGATCATGTTTTTCGCCATTTTCTCGAAAACTAAAAGTCGGATCGAAAAACGGACTTCACCACTGAATTCGCCATAAAATTCCGCGTTAGGATGCATAACACTGGGGTCAAATTCGAAAATCGAAAAATTTTTCCGTTTTTGGCGTTTATCTCGGAAACTACGCGTCGTAGAGCCAAAAGGGCCTTGATCTGTGTTCACAACTTACGATCATGTTTTTCGCCATTTTCTCGAAAACTAAAAGTCGGATCGAAAAACGGACTTCACCACTGAATTCGCCATAAAATTCCGCGTTAGGATGCATAACACTGGGGTCAAATTCGAAAATCGAAAAATTTTTCCGTTTTTGGCGTTTATCTCGGAAACTACGCGTCGTAGAGCCAAAAGGGCCTTGATCTGTGTTCACAACTTACGATCATGTTTTTCGCCATTTTCTCGAAAACTAAAAGTCGGATCGAAAAACGGACTTCACCACTGAATTCGCCATAAAATTCCGCGTTAGGATGCATAACACTGGGGTCAAATTCGAAAATCGAAAAATTTTTCCGTTTTTGGCGTTTATCTCGGAAACTACGCGTCGTAGAGCCAAAAGGGCCTTGATCTGTGTTCACAACTTACGATCATGTTTTTCGCCATTTTCTCGAAAACTAAAAGTCGGATCGAAAAACGGACTTCACCACTGAATTCGCCATAAAATTCCGCGTTAGGATGCATAACACTGGGGTCAAATTCGAAAATCGAAAAATTTTTCCGTTTTTGGCGTTTATCTCGGAAACTACGCGTCGTAGAGCCAAAAGGGCCTTGATCTGTGTTCACAACTTACGATCATGTTTTTCGCCATTTTCTCGAAAACTAAAAGTCGGATCGAAAAACGGACTTCACCACTGAATTCGCCATAAAATTCCGCGTTAGGATGCATAACACTGGGGTCAAATTCGAAAATCGAAAAATTTTTCCGTTTTTGGCGTTTATCTCGGAAACTACGCGTCGTAGAGCCAAAAGGGCCTTGATCTGTGTTCACAACTTACGATCATGTTTTTCGCCATTTTCTCGAAAACTAAAAGTCGGATCGAAAAACGGACTTCACCACTGAATTCGCCATAAAATTCCGCGTTAGGATGCATAACACTGGGGTCAAATTCGAAAATCGAAAAATTTTTCCGTTTTTGGCGTTTATCTCGGAAACTACGCGTCGTAGAGCCAAAAGGGCCTTGATCTGTGTTCACAACTTACGATCATGTTTTTCGCCATTTTCTCGAAAACTAAAAGTCGGATCGAAAAACGGACTTCACCACTGAATTCGCCATAAAATTCCGCGTTAGGATGCATAACACTGGGGTCAAATTCGAAAATCGAAAAATTTTTCCGTTTTTGGCGTTTATCTCGGAAACTACGCGTCGTAGAGCCAAAAGGGCCTTGATCTGTGTTCACAACTTACGATCATGTTTTTCGCCATTTTCTCGAAAACTAAAAGTCGGATCGAAAAACGGACTTCACCACTGAATTCGCCATAAAATTCCGCGTTAGGATGCATAACACTGGGGTCAAATTCGAAAATCGAAAAATTTTTCCGTTTTTGGCGTTTATCTCGGAAACTACGCGTCGTAGAGCCAAAAGGGCCTTGATCTGTGTTCACAACTTACGATCATGTTTTTCGCCATTTTCTCGAAAACTAAAAGTCGGATCGAAAAACGGACTTCACCACTGAATTCGCCATAAAATTCCGCGTTAGGATGCATAACACTGGGGTCAAATTCGAAAATCGAAAAATTTTTCCGTTTTTGGCGTTTATCTCGGAAACTACGCGTCGTAGAGCCAAAAGGGCCTTGATCTGTGTTCACAACTTACGATCATGTTTTTCGCCATTTTCTCGAAAACTAAAAGTCGGATCGAAAAACGGACTTCACCACTGAATTCGCCATAAAATTCCGCGTTAGGATGCATAACACTGGGGTCAAATTCGAAAATCGAAAAATTTTTCCGTTTTTGGCGTTTATCTCGGAAACTACGCGTCGTAGAGCCAAAAGGGCCTTGATCTGTGTTCACAACTTACGATCATGTTTTTCGCCATTTTCTCGAAAACTAAAAGTCGGATCGAAAAACGGACTTCACCACTGAATTCGCCATAAAATTCCGCGTTAGGATGCATAACACTGGGGTCAAATTCGAAAATCGAAAAATTTTTCCGTTTTTGGCGTTTATCTCGGAAACTACGCGTCGTAGAGCCAAAAGGGCCTTGATCTGTGTTCACAACTTACGATCATGTTTTTCGCCATTTTCTCGAAAACTAAAAGTCGGATCGAAAAACGGACTTCACCACTGAATTCGCCATAAAATTCCGCGTTAGGATGCATAACACTGGGGTCAAATTCGAAAATCGAAAAATTTTTCCGTTTTTGGCGTTTATCTCGGAAACTACGCGTCGTAGAGCCAAAAGGGCCTTGATCTGTGTTCACAACTTACGATCATGTTTTTCGCCATTTTCTCGAAAACTAAAAGTCGGATCGAAAAACGGACTTCACCACTGAATTCGCCATAAAATTCCGCGTTAGGATGCATAACACTGGGGTCAAATTCGAAAATCGAAAAATTTTTCCGTTTTTGGCGTTTATCTCGGAAACTACGCGTCGTAGAGCCAAAAGGGCCTTGATCTGTGTTCACAACTTACGATCATGTTTTTCGCCATTTTCTCGAAAACTAAAAGTCGGATCGAAAAACGGACTTCACCACTGAATTCGCCATAAAATTCCGCGTTAGGGATGCATAACACTGGGGTCAAATTCGAAAATCGAAAAATTTTTCCGTTTTTGGCGTTTATCTCGGAAACTACGCGTCGTAGAGCCAAAAGGGCCTTGATCTGTGTTCACAACTTACGATCATGTTTTTCGCCATTTTCTCGAAAACTAAAAGTCGGATCGAAAAACGGACTTCACCACTGAATTCGCCATAAAATTCCGCGTTAGGATGCATAACACTGGGGTCAAATTCGAAAATCGAAAAATTTTTCCGTTTTTGGCGTTTATCTCGGAAACTACGCGTCGTAGAGCCAAAAGGGCCTTGATCTGTGTTCACAACTTACGATCATGTTTTTCGCCATTTTCTCGAAAACTAAAAGTCGGATCGAAAAACGGACTTCACCACTGAATTCGCCATAAAATTCCGCGTTAGGATGCATAACACTGGGGTCAAATTCGAAAATCGAAAAATTTTTCCGTTTTTGGCGTTTATCTCGGAAACTACGCGTCGTAGAGCCAAAAGGGCCTTGATCTGTGTTCACAACTTACGATCATGTTTTTCGCCATTTTCTCGAAAACTAAAAGTCGGATCGAAAAACGGACTTCACCACTGAATTCGCCATAAAATTCCGCGTTAGGATGCATAACACTGGGGTCAAATTCGAAAATCGAAAAATTTTTCCGTTTTTGGCGTTTATCTCGGAAACTACGCGTCGTAGAGCCAAAAGGGCCTTGATCTGTGTTCACAACTTACGATCATGTTTTTCGCCATTTTCTCGAAAACTAAAAGTCGGATCGAAAAACGGACTTCACCACTGAATTCGCCATAAAATTCCGCGTTAGGATGCATAACACTGGGGTCAAATTCGAAAATCGAAAAATTTTTCCGTTTTTGGCGTTTATCTCGGAAACTACGCGTCGTAGAGCCAAAAGGGCCTTGATCTGTGTTCACAACTTACGATCATGTTTTTCGCCATTTTCTCGAAAACTAAAAGTCGGATCGAAAAACGGACTTCACCACTGAATTCGCCATAAAATTCCGCGTTAGGATGCATAACACTGGGGTCAAATTCGAAAATCGAAAAATTTTTCCGTTTTTCGCGTTTATCTCGGAAACTACGCGTCGTAGAGCCAAAAGGGCCTTGATCTGTGTTCACAACTTACGATCATGTTTTTCGCCATTTTCTCGAAAACTAAAAGTCGGATCGAAAAACGGACTTCACCACTGAATTCGCCATAAAATTCCGCGTTAGGATGCATAACACTGGGGTCAAATTCGAAAATCGAAAAATTTTTCCGTTTTTGGCGTTTATCTCGGAAACTACGCGTCGTAGAGCCAAAAGGGCCTTGATCTGTGTTCACAACTTACGATCATGTTTTTCGCCATTTTCTCGAAAACTAAAAGTCGGATCGAAAAACGGACTTCACCACTGAATTCGCCATAAAATTCCGCGTTAGGGATGCATAACACTGGGGTCAAATTCGAAAATCGAAAAATTTTTCCGTTTTTGGCGTTTATCTCGGAAACTACGCGTCGTAGAGCCAAAAGGGCCTTGATCTGTGTTCACAACTTACGATCATGTTTTTCGCCATTTTCTCGAAAACTAAAAGTCGGATCGAAAAACGGACTTCACCACTGAATTCGCCATAAAATTCCGCGTTAGGATGCATAACACTGGGGTCAAATTCGAAAATCGAAAAATTTTTCCGTTTTTGGCGTTTATCTCGGAAACTACGCGTCGTAGAGCCAAAAGGGCCTTGATCTGTGTTCACAACTTACGATCATGTTTTTCGCCATTTTCTCGAAAACTAAAAGTCGGATCGAAAAACGGACTTCACCACTGAATTCGCCATAAAATTCCGCGTTAGGATGCATAACACTGGGGTCAAATTCGAAAATCGAAAAATTTTTCCGTTTTTGGCGTTTATCTCGGAAACTACGCGTCGTAGAGCCAAAAGGGCCTTGATCTGTGTTCACAACTTACGATCATGTTTTTCGCCATTTTCTCGAAAACTAAAAGTCGGATCGAAAAACGGACTTCACCACTGAATTCGCCATAAAATTCCGCGTTAGGATGCATAACACTGGGGTCAAATTCGAAAATCGAAAAATTTTTCCGTTTTTCGCGTTTATCTCGGAAACTACGCGTCGTAGAGCCAAAAGGGCCTTGATCTGTGTTCACAACTTACGATCATGTTTTTCGCCATTTTCTCGAAAACTAAAAGTCGGATCGAAAAACGGACTTCACCACTGAATTCGCCATAAAATTCCGCGTTAGGATGCATAACACTGGGGTCAAATTCGAAAATCGAAAAATTTTTCCGTTTTTGGCGTTTATCTCGGAAACTACGCGTCGTAGAGCCAAAAGGGCCTTGATCTGTGTTCACAACTTACGATCATGTTTTTCGCCATTTTCTCGAAAACTAAAAGTCGGATCGAAAAACGGACTTCACCACTGAATTCGCCATAAAATTCCGCGTTAGGATGCATAACACTGGGGTCAAATTCGAAAATCGAAAAATTTTTCCGTTTTTGGCGTTTATCTCGGAAACTACGCGTCGTAGAGCCAAAAGGGCCTTGATCTGTGTTCACAACTTACGATCATGTTTTTCGCCATTTTCTCGAAAACTAAAAGTCGGATCGAAAAACGCACTCTACCACTGCATTCGTCATAAAATACGTGCTAGAACGCACAATATTGGGGTGAAATTTGAAAATCAAAAAATTATTTGTTTTTCGCGAACTTCTCGGAAGCGGGGCGTCCAATGGCAAAAAGGGGCTTAATTGGTGATCACTACCTACGATCAGGTTTTTCGCGAATTTCTCGAAAATTAAGAGTCGTATCGAAAAAACGGACTTCACCACTACACTCGCCATAAAATTCCGTGGTAGTACGCACATTGGGGTGAAAATCGAAAATCGAAATTTTTTTTGTTTTTGCGAATATCTCGGAAACGGGGCGTCCAATCGCAAAAAGGGGCTTAATTGGTGATCACTACCTACGATCAGGTTTTTGGCGAATTTCTCGAATATTAATAGTCGGATCGAAAAAACGGACTGCACCACTGCATTCGTCATAAAATTCCGTGCTAGGACGCACAACGTTTAGGATTATAATTATGAATTGCTTCTCTATAGAAATTTAATTATAAGATTCGGTTCAAACAATGTATCATTAACATGATCAATTTAATGTATTGCACAAACAACTGTAAACAAACATAAAAAAACAAAGAAATCGGAAAGGTGAAACACAACTGCAATTTGTAGTGCTACGTATACTAATGTATTGTATCATTATTTGAAAATCTAATAATGTGCCGAGCATACTAAAAAGAAAAGAATCATAAAAGAATTATCCGTCAAATACGGTTTTCGTAACATATATTTCTTTCATATCTTACACACTTGATATGGGCGATTCAAGGTGATCGATGCGAATTAAAGCACTCCATTTCTACTTGGATTTTGATACCCTCAAGACTTAAAAATCCCATATTGACAAAAAATGACAGAACTCTACAATAAGGAAATTTGAAAAAGCTGAGTTGTATGAGCCCAAACACGTTTTCTCAAAAGTGTTAATTTTTTTCTCCAAAAAAATGTTTGATAATCTGAAGGTTGTAAACTAACGAAAAAGTATACCACTTCCACGTGTATAACCTGCGAAAAATTAAGAATTCGAGGTGTCGTCCTCTGAAATTCCCAGGAAATATTTCAGGAAAACGCTAATGCAGAGCAACTGAAGCGTTTTATAGAAACAACTTGTGTATCATTCCTGCCCTTGCATTCATGTATGTCTCTCTTCCTTTTTGTTTTTTAATTTTTTATTCTTTTTCTCGTATTTTTGTCTCTTATTTTTGCATTCATCTCACCCCAGTTTGTTTCTGTGTGCGTCTTGGTCTATTATTTTCACCATTTTTCATTTTTATTTTTGTCTCTTGTCATTTTTATTCTTCTTTTTGATATTTTTTGTCTAGTTTATTTTGATTTTCTTTTCTTTCTCTCCGACCTGTTTTGTGACTTTTTCTTTATTCGGCGAAAGCTTAGGTACATACAGTATGTTACGAGGTGGTATCTTCACACACATGGTCCTTTATTGAGTCCAATATTTTCAATGTTCTTCGGTTTTGATACCCGTCTTCTTTTCTATTTTCGTCATTTTGCATTTGTAGCTTTTGTCCTTTTTTGTCTTAGTTCTGTTTTGCCTTTGGTTTTTTTTTTCGGAACAATTATTAATTTCTTTTTTCAATTTTGTAGTTTTCAAATTCTATGTGGTTTTTATTTTTCTTCCCTTCCTTGCCTTTATTTCTGTTCTTTCCCTTTGTTTCCCTACATAAAATGTGATATTGGTTGTTTTTTGTGTGCTATTTTACTTTTTGTCCTTAAATATTCATTTTTCTCTCAACTTTTAATTATTTTTGTCTGGCTTAATCGCGTGTTGCAAGGCTGTAGTGGTATTGTCTGTGAAGAATATTACTTGTACTTGTAGAGAAATTTTTTCGTGAATTTTTAATTTGGTTAGATTAAAGCGTTCCTCCGAACGAAAATTCTATAATGTCGTATGCTATGTGACGTTCTCAAGAGAGAATTCTTATGTCACGTCAATAACAATCTCTGTGCCAGGTATTTCATGCGTCCACGAATTAAATAACGTCCATAGCATATTAGAGAAAACAGTGGCTCAGAAGGATTTTTTTTTTATTTCTTTCACTAGTAGATTGTTTATTTATTTTTTATTTATTTATTTGTCAAAAAACAGTAAAAACTGTATATGACTGCATATGATTGCTGAAAAGAGTATCCCAACAGAAAAAGCATAGTGTTTAAGTAGATTCCAGAGAAAGAATTCGAAAATGTGGCAGTAACATTAAAATTTCTCAAATTTAGGACAGTAGAATTAATTCAGGTAACATTACATAAGTATGTCAGATTCTGCGTACAGTTAGCTATACCACTCACTGGATCATGAGCGTATTCCATGCATTATATCTGTGTTCACTTTTGCATTAATATGATTCCAGTTAATTTCTGTTTGCATCATTGTCCTTTATTACCGTCTGTTTTCATTTTATTTTTTTGTCTTCGCTCATTTTCATTTTTTTGATAATTTGTGTCGAGTATATTTCTATATTCTTTCCTTGGTCTCTTTTGTTTTGTGACTTTTTCCTTATCGTGATTATGTTGTTTTTTTTCGCTGCCCCGTGGGTCTTTGTCCAGTGAGTCCCGGAGTAAGACAGCAAAGATAATTCACGGCCTGCGTTAAACAAAAATTTCAAACGCATCTCCAAATGAAAGGGGACGTACAACGCTTTCGGATAGCAAATTGGGCTTTAACGATTGCGTGACCACGTAGATAAGTGTACAGCCTGAATCGCCGATGGCCCCTTTGTGTTGTGTTAATTTTTATCGTTTTTTTTAATTATGTCTTTTTTGTGTTCCGTTGTTTCATATTAGCGTCATTGTTCATTTTTGCATCTGTTTTTTTAATGTCTTTATTCGTACTTCCGTATGTTATTTCTTTTTTGTTTTCATTCTTTTTGCCCATCTACATTTTTCTGCCTTGTTTTCTTCATATTTATGTCCTTGTTCGTTTTGAGTGTGTTTTTATTAATTTGTGTTTGTTGCCTTTATTTTGTCTATCTTCATATCTCGGTCTTTTTCATTTTTCGACAATCATTTGTTTACCATTTATCACTTCTGTCATTGTCATTTTTGTGTCATAGTTTATGTTTAATTGTATGTTTTTGTATAATGTTAGTTTTGAGGAAGTTTTGGCGTCTTATATTGTTTTATCGTCTTTTGTCATTCTTTGTTGGAAATTGCGAGTTTTGTTTATCTGATGCCATTGTTCATTTTGTGTCATTGTACTTGTGTGAAGATATTTGCGATTGGTCTCAACAGTTCCTTTGTTTTTATTTGTGTCGTTTTACAAGTTTGGAATGGATATTCCCCGATGGTTTTGACTCGTCTTAAGGCCTCTTGAATTTGAAACCGATATCTTAGTATTTGAGGATACTTTACATGAAGCCCATTTTGAGATTTTATGAATTTAAAAAAAATGGCTCCAAATTTTTTGATTATATTTTGTTGTTGAATAGTGCGAAGAACGTTGAAGGGAATGACGTAGGCATCATTTTCGTTGATAGGCCCTATTTTCGAAAATTGCAAAAAAACTGTTTAAAAACGGCAAAATTGAAGATAGAGATTTTCACCTCAGACAAAGTCGGTTGTACAAAATAAGCACTTCAAATAAGGTCATGTACCATTTTTTTGGAAAAACGAATAGTTTTTGCGTAAATTGCGATTCAAATTTACAAAAAAAATTATCTCAAAAACCGCTCCAATTTTTTCTTTAAATTTTCTGCACGTGTGTAAGAAGGGAAGGTAAATGTATAAATAAACTAGTGGTGCTATAGAATGGCACATACTTTCTCGCAGTAGTTATTTTCCAAATGCCGATCATCCGATAAATTATGTGGAGTAAACAGTTCACCGCTGCCTTTCTTGGTCATGTTTTTTGAAAGACAAGTTTTTCGTATGATGACAGTTACCGGCATCGTAATGATAGAACTGATACAAGTACGTTTTGACTGAAATATAAGCAGTTGTCCTGCAAGTCGGTTTCGTAGCGCGGTTGGTTAATGCACCTTCGGGTTGAGATCTTCAATAAGGAAGGTACCGAGTTCGATCCCCCGAGGGGAATTTTAATTTGATGAATGTGATGTTGCAGGAAAAAAACATTGAAGAGTGTAGATACTTTATTGAAAATCATTTGAAGTACTTCTACTCACGAATAGATTCAATATAGATAAATAGACAGGACTTGTCTGTGTTTTCCCTAACTGCGTTTTGTAAACAATTTTTCAACTCTGTTATTCGATTTCTGAAGCGTATGACATGTCAAATGACCAGTTGTCTAATATGTATCTGTATGAACCAATTTAAGTAAAATTATGAGCATTTCGGTCGGTTCTATTATTTTATGGCTCTGTTTGACAGAGGTGGTGTTGGTGTTACGTAGTGGTATAATTGCCGGTTCGTTGAATTTGAGTTTCGTTTGTCGGGTCTGGGTACCGAAATGGTTTGCTGGTATTGTACACTTTTGCTGGTTTATGGAGTAGTGGAATAGCAATAAGGACCGTATAGAAGCAGAGCGAGAAAGTATGTGCTTTGGAAGCACCACTAGTTTATTTATAATTTGCGTGTGTTTGTACCAATTGTATCATTGTTCTTATTCTCTGTCAATTTTCTGCTTTGTGTCTTTGTGTCAATTTTTCCGTTTTGATTTGTATTTTATTTTGCTGCGATTTTGATACTTTTAGTGATTGTTCCCAACTCTTCTTTTTCTAATTTCAGTTTCTTCTCCCTTTTTGATTTTGTGCATGCATGGATAACTTTGTAGGTGGCTTTTTATTTAATTATTTCTGTTATTCTCCTTCACTCAATTTTTGTCTCTTTGTTATTTTTCGATTTACGTCATTCCGGTTTCTATCAATTCGTTTCTTTCTTCCCTGTTTTCGACATTTGTCATTTTCTTTTAGCCACTACTCAATTTTTATGCTTATAAATTTTCTTATTACTTATCAGTTTAATTTTGTGACTTTTTCTTAATAATAGCTATGATCTAATTATTATTTTCTCTTTCTTTGCCCCGTAACTCTCGTGGTAAGAGAGCAATGATATTTTATGAGCACCTTTTCAGAAAAAATTCAAACGGAAAATCGTGAAAGGTCACGAATATCACTTTTGGCGGACAACACAAATGCGGCTCTAGAGACCGAGTTACCACTTGGATGTGTTCCCCTAGTATGGCCGATGGCTTTGATTTGAGGGCACAAGAGCGGGTAGGTCATAAATAGGGCCCGGATAATTATGTAATTACATATTTTCCTAAGGTAACACCAGCAAGTCCAATCAACGATATATTCACGTTTCACATCGGTTAGTGACCAAAAACGTTGAGTTTTTAGTACATATATTTACATATTTTGCCCGAAATTACATATATTTACATATTTTACACAAATGAACATATTTTTACATATTACTGAATTTTTCCATTATCCTACATTAAAAAAAGTTGTTTTCTTTATTTTTCCGATCTGTTTTTGATAAAGAATCATCCAAACAAACAATTCAGCATTATCAAACATTTTTTCTGTAGCCTCCTCTCTAAAATGAAGCTAGCATTACGCGCTGAAATGAGTGTATCCATAAATGCCAACGGTATTGGAAGTAAAAAGGGAAGACTACGATGTCATCCATTTCTTCTGTTCTGTTAGTTTTCAGAGCGAGTATCGCGGAGAACAGAAAGGAAGTTTGATTTGTGAAAATGATATCTTTAGCAGGCGATATCGCGCACCCACTTCGCATATTTTAGAGGTCTCCTTTAACCTTGATACCCTTCACCAGAAACTACATGCACCAGCTCAAGAAAGGCCGTTGACATTTTTCTTTCCCTGATTTTTACATGCGTCCCTCTACCATTGTTCGTAAATTACGTCTTTCGACCGAAAATCTGAAGTAAAATCTCATCGTGGAACTGATGTACAAGGAAATCATATTGGCAAGGTTGTGATAGGTCTAATGAACGTTTAAAAGTGTAAGTCGTATTTTGTTAACTTGAGAAGTGTTTGTTAACTTGAGAAGCGTATGAACTGAATGTGAAGAGCCTCAATGAAAGAATGATGGAGTACAGGAACAAGTGGCTACAACATGTACAAAGGATGGATAATTCTCGTTTACCGAAGTTGGCCTTCCAATATAAACCAAAAGGAATAAGAGATACAGGGAGGCCGAAAAAGAGATGGAGATAAGTTCTGTGAGGCCGGAACAGTGAGGCGCCTAATCCTGGAAGTGAAGAAGAAGAAGAAGAAGAGAAGTGTTATCCAAATGCAACCATCAAACTATTACAAAATTAAAACAAACTAAAACAAATCCGTTTTAACGATACAACGGAATTTTTGTGGCCTAATGAAGTTAAACATAATGTCTTCCTTCCGGTACTAGTGCAGCGCCGTACATGTGCAAGGCAGCAGAAGCCCTGCGGGTATTTTTCTAAAATTACTACTTTTAACCTATCTTGTGCATTCGTTGCGTTTGCAGAACTGATTAGATCTCAGTTTGATAAAGTTGACGCATTAATTTCCAATACAACAAAGGATTAACGATATGGGGCACCTGAATTGACGTTATGAGCTACAATACTCAAAATTTTGATTTTGAAATACAAGTTATACATCAATATGATTCTGAAGCTGCAGCATCTATAGGCACATCGAAGCAATTGTTTGATATTCAAAAGCTGAACAACTATATTGCCCCCTTTTTCAGTAAGCACTACAATTAAATTTTTGTGAATATCTTCTCTGGAACTTTCTGGTAGCTTTGAAATTACCCAATCAGCAGACGCTTCTTTAAAAACTTCCTTTATCATTCGAGGGTCAATAGGGGGATCGAGTGAAGAAAAAAAGGTCTTCCGTTCTGGAGAAAACCCCAGGATTCGAAACAATTTGTGCTATTAGTGCAGTGCTATGAGGGGACAATTCCGTCACACTGGATCCAGAAAATACGGAGAAGACTAGAAAGTGTATTTGACATGAATATTTAGATGCGTTTTTAAACAAATTCTTCATATTTTTTAAAGTCAAAATGCAATGCGTCACGTCTCCTTGAAATTCTCTTTCTTTAGAGACCTCATTTATAAAGATTGGTTGCGTGGTAGAGCCGCAAAGAGAAGGTATACTACTGAAATAATATCGGAGCCGAGATATGTTTCATATTGATACGGATATCGTTGTAAATAATAGGATTATGAGAACTATAATGTTTAATTCTGGTCTGTATATTAAGTACACAGAAAAATATATACTAAGATAAAGGTATTTTAATAAAAAATAATTGATAAAATGATATTTAATGTTACATATTTCATACTTTTGAGTACATATTTCTGTATATTATAATACATATATATATGTACATATTTTCCCAATTTTTAGTACATAATTATCCGGGCCCTAGTCATAAAGGTCGACAGTTGAGCGGTGGATTAACATTATAGCACCGTAAAATTTGACAAACATTAACTCAAACTCCAAGCCTCGCAATTATACCTAAACTTCAGGAAGGAGTCTTTGCGACCGTAAAAAAACAACGTTTTTCGAAACTCGTTGTATACCAGATATTCCAGCAAAACGTAACAAAATATTTCAATAGTATCAAACATTTCGGTTGGACATCTGCGCACTAACAGAAACCAACAAAAAATAGGAATGAGGAACGACCATATTCATATCAAATGGTCGCCCTTCGAAGAAGTTACAATATATTAAAATTAGAACATATGAAAAGTGAAGAATTAAGACAAATTCAATATATGCGTATATATTTGATGGAAGAGGATACATGAGTCTAATATAGCATGGAAACTAGAAGAATTGAAGAGATGCGATGACCACTGGAAAAATAAGATCGGAAGAAAAAAGGGAAGACTGGAGAAAACTAATGGATAATGAGAATACAAAGCGATGATGATGTCCCATAAGGAAAATAAATGTATCAGAGCGAATGATGTGGCGACACTCGCTGGAAAGAGGATCACATTTGTGTTTTTATTGTGTTGGTGTTTTTTTCTTTTTGTGTCTTTCTCATTTTCTGGAAATTGGTTCTGATCCTGTATCATCGCCTTTTTGGCGTATTAATTCTTTTTTGTGTGTTTTTGTTTCTGGTATTTTTTTTTTCTTTGACTTTCTTTTTCCCGTTTGTGTCACAATCAATTTTTGCTTTTGTTCTTTTTTTAGTCTTAATTGCCCATTTTTGGATACTGTTTTTGCTTCTTTATTGTACTTTTCATTTTATGTCTTGTTTTTAATATTTTTCTTTCCTTGCCTTTCTATGTGATCTTTTCTATTCGTGTCTATGTTTGTATTTTGTTCTTTTTCATTTTTGTTCCCTTGGTCCTCGTTTAAGTGTAATGTTTTTTGTGTTCGTGTTTGTTTTGAGTGCTCTTAACCTTGGTGTGGTTTTCGCCTTTTTTGTTTCTGTGTTCATTTATTTGTCCTCGTCTTTTTCGAGTTCCATTTGTTTATTTTTTTCATTTGTGTCATTGTCTACTTTGTGTGATTGTTTCTGTTTCATTGAATGTTTTGTGTTGTGTTAATTTTTGGTCAGTGTTTTGTGCTTTGTTTACAATGTTGTTTTGTTATTATTTGTGCAATTTGGGTCTTTGTTTATATGTGTGGGTTTGTTCTTCTCGGTCTCTTTGTACTTAATTATGTTTTTCATTTTTCTCTTGTCCATGAAGGTCTATATGACTTTTTGACAATTTGTTCCGTTTTTTGGATCTGTTCTCTTCTTAATTTTTCCTTTTAATGCCTTTGTTCTTTTTATCTTTCGTATCTCATTCTATTGTTTTTGTTCTTTCTTATCTCTCTTTCCTTTTCTGTTTGTGTTACATCTAGGACATTTTTGTTTGTTTTTTGCTCTTGTTGACTTCTAATCGTCGTACTTTTATGTCTTAGTCCTGCTCTACCTTTCTTATTAGTGGCTAATTTTGCCACATTTTGATGTGACTGCTCTTTTCCTCTTAGTTCGTTTTCTTGTCGTTCCTTCAAGAAAACCTTCATAGGCATCTCTAAGAGAAAGGGTATGGTCAACTCTTTCGGGTGGCAATTGCGGCTCTAGAGATCAAGCTACCACCAGGATAGGTGTTTCTCTATACCGTCAATGACCTTGAAATTGTCCGTCTTTGTCTTTGTGTATTCTTTATTTTTCCTTTCATTTTCGACTTTTTTCTTAACCATTTAATGTTTTTCTTTCTGCTATTGTTCCTATTTTTGGTTACTTACGTTTTTGTTTATTTTTGTCTTTCAGCTTAAGTAAATCTCTATTTCTCTTTGTCCCATTCTTCCTTTTTGAGTGGGATTATTTTAGCTTTTCCTTTCTGTGCCTTCGTTATTTTTACCTTTTTTCTTTCTAATACCCAACTTTTTTATTTTTATACTTTTCTTTCTCTTTTCCTTTTAGTGATTTGTCTGGGAGTCGTTTTTGTTTTTCCTCTTTGTTGATTTTTAAAAAGTGTTTGTCGTTTTTTACCCTTCGTTATCTTTGTTATTTTTTATTATTGTTCGTCTTTTGCTACTTTTTGTGCAACTGTTCCTTTTCGCCTTTGTATCTGTGTTTTCCATTTTCGTTGTTCTATTTGTATCTTTGTTTTTCTTTTGGGGATTGTTCTAATTCTTGTTCTTTGTTCAATTGTGATCCCTAAAAATATTAAAGATTTTTCTATTTGCCTATGTTCCGTATTTCCGTCTTTTTTCACTATTTGTCTCTGCTCTTTTTTATGCTTTTCAACATTTTTCGTTTTTTGCCATTTTACCAGTTTATTGCCATTTTCCTTTTTGTCTCTGGGCTATTTGTTGCTCTTTCTTAATCGTGACTAAGTTCTCATTTTCATCTTAACTCTCTCTGACCCGTTAAACACGAGGTAAGAGAAAATATATTTCATGTCGTACGATAAAGAAATATGTCAAAAAAGCCTGTGAATTATTGGGGACGGACACAATTTTAGGGTAGCAAATGCTTTTCTAGAGATTGAGTTTTTCACTGGGATGAGTTGTCCCTGTATCGTCAAAGGCCTTAATTTGAAGGCAGAAAAGCGTACAGAGCCTCCAAGTTGGTTGTTGGGCGGTGGGTGAAAGCACAATCACCGTAAAATCTGAAGGAAAAAATCATTACCCAATGACCATGCCTCGCAAGTATAACCATAACCGAGCTTCAGAAAGAGGTCTTCGAATACGAAATTAGACAATGGTCTTCGAGACTTGTATACAAAGCCAGCCAACAAAACGAGATGAAGTATTTCAACAAAGTCACACATTTCATTTAGCCGTCAGAGGCCTAACTGAGGTCAATAAACAAATGAGAGGTAGAAACCGCCATCTGCTTATTCAAGGAACATCTACGGATATGTTGCAGAATATCCCAATTAGCACACATCAGCAGTGAAGAAACATGAGGTGTGATGGCCGCTAAAAATGCAAGATAGGAAGAGAAAGTGGATGACCAGGGAATACTTCGGCCTACACAGTATGCCAAGTGATGAAATTACGACCCGTTAACAATGTGGATGTATGGAATAGCATGAAGTGTGCCGACTTGGGTAAGGGAAACCCCGAACACTAAAACACTCGCTGGAAAGAACTTTTCAATTTTGTGTTTATTCTGTTTGCATTATTTTATTGTATCTTTCTCCTTTATTGCGTCTTCCTTAGGTTTGTGTCATTGCTCTTTATTGTCTCGTAGTTCTTTTTGTGTCTTATTGGTTCTGACTTTCGCCTTTGTTTTCATTTTTGTCTTTTTTGCCTCTATTCTTTGTTCTCTTTTGTCAAAGTTCATTCATGTTTATTCTTTTTCTGATAGTTATTTTGCCCTTTAATATTTGGAACATTGTTTCTTGTTACTATTTTCTAATTTTTATTATTCAGTTTTAGACTTTTTATTAGTTTATTCTTTTTCCTTGCTTTAGTTTGCAATGTTTTTACTTCATGTCGGTTCTTTTTAGATTTTGTTTTTCTGACTAAAATGTTGTATCTTGTTTTTCGTACTTTTGTGGTTGGATCGTTTTGAGAGTGATTTTTATCTTTGTAAGTTTTTGTGCTTCTTTTTTGTCTTTGCCCATTTTTACGTTGTCATTTTTAATTTTCTTTTGTTTATTGTTCTTTCATGTCGTTTTCATTTTCGTGCCTCTGCTTTTGTATTTTTGTATGTTTTAGTGTCAGTTTTTTTTGTGGCTCTGTTTTATTATATCGATTTTGTGAATTGACGGCTCCATTTGCGTCTTTGTTCTTTTCGGTGTCTTTGCTCTTATTTGTGTGATGTTTCTTACGTTGGTTGTAATTATGTGACCTTGCCCTTTTTATTGCAAATTTATTGCATACAAGACATTTCGTCAAAGCGTGACGAAGTTTTCCAACAATGTTATATATTTGTTCTGACTTCTTCACTCTAACGGATTCAAACAAAAAAATGAGAGATCTGTACACAAATTGAAGTCAACTCATGAAGTCATCGTACAAACTGATGTACACACAACAATGGCAGGAAGAAACGGCCATACACACATATAATGGATGCTCTGCGAAAAACGTTCAGGATATCATGATTATAAAATATCGCAAGTGAAAAAATAAAGAAGAAAAGTAATCTGGACAGATCTATTTGATGGAATGTAAATTATGAAAGAGATAAGATATGAATTGTATTGATATCTTATCTAAGGGATTATAAGGGATTTGTACGGGTATTGTAAGGGAAGAACACTAGTGGTACTCGTAGAGAATCATTTTCGTGAATTAGAAGTTTGGTCAGATTTAAGCGTATCTCGGAAAACTAAATACTAATTTCTTTGATTACTAGATTGCTGAAAAGAGTGTCCCAACCGATACCGCATAGTGTTGAAGCCGATTCCAGAGAAAGAATTCGAAAATTTGGCAGTAACATTAAAATTTCTCAAATTTAAGACAATAGAATTAATTCAGGTAACATTACAGAATTGTGTCAGATTCTGCGTACATTTAGCTATACCACTCACAGGATCTTGAGCGTATTCCATGCATTAAATACAGGGAGAAAAAACGAAATACGTATCTCATCAAACCACCTAGATATTTTAGTGTGTTTGAAGTAAAGTAAAAGATTCAAAAGGTGACATCGGAAATATCTGCCTTAAAAGGATATAAAACCTGTTCAACCAAGTCTACCTAATAGACTTGAAAACCGAATTAGCGAGTCTCTGTAAACGATTCTCTAACATATAATGGACTTCTCATCTAGAGCAGCCCTCACTGAAGACTTCCTGTGGAGCTCCACCGCGCCCCAAAGCGTGACACACCACCCAGCGGCTATCTTGTGAACTCCGAGGAATATGGTACAAAGTATTCTAACACGAAGTTCACAAGATAACTCTCAATTGTGTCCCCGGCCGTCAGTGTGGGGTGCTCTGCTATTTTTCCATATACCTCCATGATTGTTACTGTTGATGTATATGGGCACATTTCGTTTTAACGGACTTAGCGGAATTACGTAATAAGACAAAGTCGCAAAACGATCAATGAATTGGGAATAATAGAAACATCAAAGTGAGCAACATGAACGATACTTAATTACGAATATCCCGAGTACGCATATATTGATTTTACGGATTGTGAACGGCCAATCCTCATCAATCACTGCAGAATTTTATCTGCGGATGCCTTTCTTCCTACGAGCCAGTTTTATTACTTAGGTGTAAATGTGCAACAGAACGTAATAAATATCTGTGAGTACAGAATTAAAATTGACTATGGAATCATACTAGATAATGTCTGTATGTAAAGCCAGCGAGACTGAAAATCGCCATAATACCGTCGTGAAATACGAAGGTTATAAAAAACAATTACACTACCGAATTTCGTTTTAAAAACCAAATATTATCATTACTAGCAACAGATTCTGTTGTTCATTGTTTATTCGTAAAATTTTTGAATCAGCAACCTATCGTTTTCCTATAAAGTAGTGATGTCCTTCGTGCTTGACGAAAATCAAGAACAACCAGTGACGATTAGGATTACAATTATGAATTGCTTCTCAATAGAAATTTAATTTTATAATTCGGTTCAAACAGTTTATCATTAACGAGATGAATATAATATATTTCGAAATAAACAAACAAATGATAAACAAATCGGAAAGGTAAAACACAGGAGTATTTTGTAGTACAACATCCTAATGCATTGCATTATCATTTGGGTCCTAAATATTTACCGACCGTACGAAAAAGAAAACAATCTGACAAGAATTATATTGAAATATGTTTTTAGTTGCACATATTTTTTTACAGATATTACGTAAATCATACGGGCGATTCACGGTGACCAATACGAATAAACGCACTTCATTTCTGCCTGCATTTTTATACTTTCAAGTTTTAAAAACCCTATATTGAAATATACGTATACACATACCTGTACAATAACAGAAATCTAAAATGAGGAATATTCTCAGAAACCCGAATTGTATCACCCTGGACTCGTTTTCTCTAAAAGTGTAAAATTTTTCCTTCAAAATAGTGTTTGAGAATCTGAAGGCCGTAAAGTAACGAAAAAGTAGGATGCTTCAACCTGAGTAACGTGTGAAGAATGAAGAATTGGAGGTGACATCCTCTGAAACTCCCAGGAGACATTTCAGGGAACGGTAATAAAGAGTAATTATAGCTTTTCGGCGGAGCGACTCGTCTCTCATTCTCGCCTTGGATTAATGTGTGTCTTTGTTTTGTTTTGTTTTAATTTTTGTTATTCTCTTTCTCGTAGTTTTGTCTCTTTGTTCAATTTTGCATTAATATGATTCCAGTTAATTTCTGTTTACATCATTGTCCTTTATTACCGTTTTTTTCATTTTATTTTTTTGTCTTCGCTCATTTTCATTTTTTTGATATTTTGTGTCGAGTATCTTTCTATATTCTTTCCTTGGTCTCTTTTGTATTCTGACTTTTTCTTTATCGTGACTATGTTTTCTTCTATCGCTGGCCCGTGAGTCTTTGTCCAGTGAGTCCCGGAGTAAGACAGCAGAGATAATTCACGGCATGCCTTAAACAAAAATTTCAAACGCATCTCCAAATGAAAGTGGACGGACAAGCCTTTCGGATAGCAAATTGGGCTTTAACGATTGCGACACGTAAGTTATTCTCCTTTTCTCAATTTTTGTTTCATAGTTATTTTTTTATTAACGTCATTCCGGTTTCTATCAATTCGTTTCTTTGTTCCCAGTTTTCGTCTTTTGTCTTTTTTTTAGCCACTGCCCAATTTTTAGGCTTATAATTTTTCTTATTGATATTTTGTGTCTACTTGATTTTCATTTCTTTTCCTCAGTACTATTTTGTATCATTTTCTTTATCATGATTGTGTTCTCACATTTATCTTTGCTTTATCGTTTATCTTAATTTTCTTTTGTATCATTTTGGATCTTAAGTCATCTTTGTTTTCATTTTTGTATGTTTTGTATTTGAGTCAGCTCATTATTGTGTCTTCTTTTTGTTTTATGGTTTCTCCTTGTGTCTCTGATAATGCTCGTCTTTTCTTTTGTCTAATATTTGCGTGTGTTTTGTGTCATTATTACTATTTTGTGTTGTTGTTATTTCGTGTGTCTGTGTGTTTTTCTACGTTTCACTTTTAATGTTAATGTTCCGTTATTGTTTGTAATGTTTTTCTACTTTGATGATGTTTGCGATTGTTCCCAACTCTTACTTTGTTTTCATTTGTGCCGTTTTTACATGTTTTGAGATTTTGTGTTAGGATTTTTGTCCCATTGTTTTATTATATCATTTTTGTGATATTTGTTAACATTTGTGTCTTTCTTCATTTTCGTGTCATTGCAGTTGTTGGTGTCTTTGAACTTATAAGTGTATTTGTTCTTTCTTGAGCGTTTGTTCGTATTTGTGTCGTTCGGTATGGGCGTTGTTTTTTCATTTTTAAGTCTAATAATGATTGTGCCATGTTTTCTGTTATTGTTCTTTCTTGTGGTTTTTGACCATTTTTGTCTTTTTTCCTCTGTGGGTTTTCGTGTGTTTATACCAATTGTATCATTGTTCTTACTTTCTGTCCATTTTCTGCTTTGTATCTTTGTGTCAATTTTTCCGTTTTAATTTGTATTTTTATTGCTGCGAATTTGATACTTTTAGTGATTGTTCTCAACTCTTCTTTGTCTAATTTCAGTTTGTTCTCCCTTTTGATTTTGTTTAGATGCATGGGTTACTTTGTAGGTGGCTTTTTATTTAATTATTTCAGTTATTATCCTTCACTCAATTTTTGTCTCTTCGTTATTTTTCGATTTACGTCGTTCCGAGTTCTATCAATTCGTTTCCTTGTTCCCTGTTTTCGTCTTTTCTCATTTTTCTTTTAGCCACTACTAAATTTTTATTCTTATAAATTTTCTAATTAATATTTTGTTTCTCCTTGATTATTTTCCGTTTTCTCCGTTCCATTTTGTGACTTTTTTTATCATGTTTATTTTCTCACAATTGTCTTTGCTCTATCTTTTATATTGATTTTCATTTGTATCTTTTGGTTATCGTCTTTGTTTTCATTTTTGTATAATTTGTACATTTTGCATTTGAGCCAGCTCTTTATTGTGTCTTCTTTTTATGTTATTGTTTCTCTTGTGTTTCTGATAATGATTGTCTTTGATTTTATTTATTTATTTATTTATTTATTTCTTCTCTTGACAGGCAATCGCCCAATATATACAATAAATATAAATTAATAAATCTTTGTCCATTATTTTTCTGAGTTAAGTGTCAATATTACTTTTTTGTGTCAATGTTCTTTCGTGTGTTATTGTGTTTTCCTACGTTGCAATTTTAGTGTCAATGCTCTGTTATTGTGTTATTTTTTTGCAACCTTAATGATTTTTGCGATTGTTCCCAACTCGTACTTTGTTTTCGTTTGTGTCGATTTTCCTGTTTTGAGATATTGTTCCTTTTGGTTGGTTTTTTGGTTATATATTTTCTCTATCTGATATATTACGTGTCTTGTTCATAACATTTTTAATTGTGTCATTTTTCTTTTGCGCGTTTTTCTTCCGTTTTCAGTAATTGTTATTTTCGTCTACCCTTTTGTGTCGTGTTTCTTATAATCGTTGTTCCTTTTAATTTTGGAATGATTGCTCTCGTTTGTGACTTTTTCATATGTTCGTGTACTTTGTTTCTCCTTTTCCGTGTTTTTTTGTTTTTTGTTTTTTTTTTGCATTTCACTTTTTCTTAAATATTATATTGTTTCCATGTTTGTCTTTTGTTCTGTTATTTACGTTATTTGTTTTCTTTATATTTTCATATTCTATCATTAATAACATTCCAATATCTATTTGCCTTTTTGTTTCTTATATTCCTCTTTTTCTTTTTTCTTGTAGTCTCTGCCTTTTCCTCCCTATGATGTTTGTTTTCGATATTTTTTATTTAGTTTAATTTATTTTTCTATTTAATTGTATCTGTTTAATTTTGTGACATTTTTCTTTATCGTAGCTATGATCTAATTTTTATTTTCTCTCTCTTTGCCCCGTAACTCCCGTGGTAAGAGAGCAATGATATTTTATGAACACCTCAGAAAAAATTCACCTTCAGAAAAAATTCAAACGGAAAATCGTGAAAGGTCACGAACAACACTTTCGGCGGACAACACAAATGCGGCTCTAGAGACCGAGTTACCACTTGGATGTGTTCCCCTATTATGGCCGATGGCTTTGATTTGAGAGCACAAGATCGAGGTCATAAAGGTCGGCAGTTGAGCGGTTGATTAACATTTTAGCACCGTAAAATTTGACAAACATTAACTCGAACTCCAAGCCTCGCAATTATACCTAATCTTCTGGAAGGTGTCTTTGTGACCGTGAAAAGACAATTTTCGAAACTTGTTGTATACCAGATATTCCAGCGAAACGTAACAAAATATTTTACATACGGGTACATTTTGTTTTAACAGTCTTTGCAGAATTGCGTAATAAGAGCAAAGAGTCGCCTAAGGATAAATGAAACGGGAATACTAGAAACATCAAAGTGAATAACATTTACGATACTTAATTACGAATATCACATGTATGCAGATATTGATGTTACGCATTGTGAACGGTCAGTCCTCATCAATTGCTACAGAATTTTATCTGCGGATAAGTTTCTTACTACGAGCCCATTCTATTTACTTAGGTGTAAATGTGTAACAGAACTTAATAAATATCTGTGAACACAATATAAATCCACTGTGGAGTTAGCCTGGATAGTGTCTGTAGGCAAAGCCAGTGGGAATGTTTTATTTCCTATGCGGTGAGGAATGCTGACACCCAACTGGAGGTAGCGCAGGACGAGGACCCCGTCACTGCCATCGCGCTGGAGAAGTTCAGGTGGATAAGAGCGCCGATACCGCAAAGCTCTCTGCTCGCAGTACTGGGGAGTCTACTGTGGTACAGATTATGGACCGGGTTCACTACCTTCGATTATGTGTTTGATTTCGTTTATCTTGGAGTTTAATCGCGTTATCGTGATTTAAAAGTTCTCGTGATTTTCCCCACGTGTCTTAAACACGTTTACCGGAAGTTAAACTCGCGTGGTGTTAAACGCCCGAGATCGGCTATATAAGCGCAGGTAATCGCGATTATCTGCTATCCATCTTTGTTTCGACACATCGTAGTCTCGTTTTATTACAATAAAATGTTTCAAGACTGTCAAATAAAAAATGCTGAATGACACGATCTTGAGCAAAACCTGATTTTTTGAACATTCGTGGGCCTAGTTCTGATCGCTATAGTCCTGGTCGTTTTGATGAATAGTAGGTCCAGTGGGGTTTGAGGTTATTTAAACACTGTTTTATAATAGTATGGTTTTAGCAATTTCATGCTTCTTGACCAATACAATATAGTGTTAATTCTTTGGTTGTCCACAGTGATTTATTTATATATTTAAGTAAACAATTCCTGATTGTTTTTTAAAATCTTGTAAATCGTAAACTTTTAAATAAATTCAGTTATTATTGTGTTCTTAATGTAAGTAAATTACATGTCTCTCTAACATTCTTAATCAAGATTTATGCAGCATAAATAACAAAAACAGAAAATTTATCTTTGTAATTACTTAAATATTCAGTTTTTCTTGTTTTCCCACTACTGTTTTCCAGAGTTGCAAGGTTTTAAAAATAAGTTTGTTAGTATTGTTAATAATAGTTTGTTAATAACAATATTGTTAATTTCAACTATAACATAAATATATTTCATTGTAATTGGTGTTTTCACCTTTACATTTGCCTTTGCTACCAGAATATGTTTTATTTTACATAGTACATGCTTGGCCAGCTTCCTTTCGTTTTCAACACTAAGCCAATCAAAAAGATAGTGAGATGTCGTGAGGTGATGCCATGTCAATGGGCCACAGACTACATCTGCTTATGAATTAATATGTGTACTATATGCCTCCATTATTTGTTGTTGTGTGTGAGGAATTGTCAATTAATTTTTTAAATTTTGATTGATTTGTGTTGCTTGAAAAGTATAGTATGTGTAAGTAAAATTGCGTTTATGTATGTTTTTAATAACAGAAGGGTTGTTGATCTTATGAATGTACTATATCCCTCAAGTTTACAAAAACATCGGAAAACAAATAATTCCAACTTGAGCAAGTTCCATGAAGAAGTTACTTCCATTACTACATTTATGATCATAAGAACTGTTTTTAAACATTATTTCTCTGTTTGGAGAAAAGTTAACTTGAGAAGAAGCTTGAATTTCAGTTGTTTTTTAATTCAAAATAATATTTGTTTTACAAATACTCTATATAAATGTTCTACAAG
The DNA here is from genome assembly GCA_031308135.1 of Acheta domesticus. Taxonomy (NCBI): domain Eukaryota; kingdom Metazoa; phylum Arthropoda; class Insecta; order Orthoptera; family Gryllidae; genus Acheta; species Acheta domesticus. The sequence goes on from JAHLJT010008446.1 coordinate 215,224,364, forward strand.
CATTTTATAGATATTTTTTTGGAGACAAAAATATTTCAATTGTTGGAAATGAAAATAAAAAAATATATATTTGGTTTGAATATTGATATTTTTAGAGAATGTTTATATTAGCAAACGTTATAATTGTTTTTTTATTATATTACAGATAGGTATAATTTAAAAAAATTAATTCTTTATACATTACAATATTTTATTTCTGCAAGTTAGCAGCTGAGAGGACCACGGAGATTAAAATATATCTTCTCTAACACAAAATCTGTGAGGACTTCGTGGTTTCTAACTTCTTTGCTCAAAGCATTATACAATGTTGCGCTTTCAAAGGGAATACGGCAGAAAACTTTAGGCCCACATTATTCCCAGCTAGTACCAACCTCAGGATTTTAGCATGAAAACTCGATTAATTTAAAATGGCAGGAGCTACGTCAGCCGGGAATCTTTGCCTCGTCTCTGGAAGGACAAGAGAGAGACGACCCTTCTTACATATTCTGGTAAAAAGGGTCTTACGAACTCAGGGGCGTAATGACAGAGTATGGATGTCAATCAAGTGTGCCTCAGCCGAACTTATTGGTACAGAGCGAGCAATCCTCTTGGAGTTGAGGACTACGTTTGCTCCTGTCGTGATTTCACTTGAAGAGACGGTTTACTATCATCGGGTCACCGAGTCAGCTTACTGCCTTCTGGTAAACCAGGGGCGTGAGGAACTGCCGTCATCGATTATTGCAAGGGATTATCAGCACCACATCACCGTTAGGGGATTTTTTCCCTTTGCCAAACAGATGTGGAGCAGATTTTTGTCGAGGAGAACATTTTTGACTCCTCTGAAACTCCCAGGAACCTTTTCAGGGGAGCGTTAATAAAGAACAACCATAGATTTTTAGAGGTGCGATTAGTGTCTCATTCCTGCCCTTGGATACATGTATGTCTGTTACTTTTTTGTTTGTTTTTTTATTTTTGTTATGCTCTTTTATCGTATTTTTGTCTCTTAATTCATTTTTGCATTAATCTCCTTCCAGTTTCATTTTTGCGGTTTCCTCCTTTATTTTCGTCTTTTTTCATTTCTTTGTATCTATTTTACATTCATTTTTAAAATATATTTTGTGTCTACTTTTTTTTCGTTTTTTTGTGTCTGTTCTGTTTTATGACTTTTTCTTTATCATGACTGTTATCATTTTATCGTCGCTTTTGGAAGGCAAATGCGGCTCTAGAGATAAAGTGATCACCGAGTTAAGTGTACTCCCTGTATCGCAAATGGCCTTTGTGTTTTGTGTTAATTTTTGTGTCGGTGTTTTCTGCCTTTGTTTTGTCTTTTTGCGATTAATTGTTTCCATTTGAGTCTTGGTTCATTTTTGTGTCTTTGTTATTCATGGTGTCTTTATTCATATGTGTACTTATTACTTCTTGTGCGTTTGTTCCTTTTTGCGTCTTTGTTCAGTTTGTGTCTTTGATCGTTTTTCTATCAGTTCTGTTTTGTTTCTCTTTGCATGTCTTAATTTTTGTGGCATATGTCTCTCTTCATTTGTGTCCTTGTTCGTTTTCAGTGTGTCATTAATCTTTGTGTTTTTGTGCCTCTTTTTTATCTATGTTCGTTTCTTTGTCCTATACTTTTTTGGGTTGAAATTGTTTACCCTTTTACTTTCTCGCCTTCCGAATACTTTGTAAGAAGAGTGTGCACCGGAAGTAATTGTGCACCGGAAAACGGGGAATTTTCGCCAGAAAAACTCTTATAGCAGGGGTCTGGTAACGAAAAAAGTGGATAAAACCTGTTGATAAATTTTAACAAAATCCTCTATTTCGTGGTGTAGTCAAAATCCATATTCTGTTACTTTTTGATACTGCAAAATCAATTGATGGAAAAACGTCCGTCTGTGGTCAACGCTAGAGCCTAAACCGTTCAGCCGATTTTCTTCAAAATTGATATTCCCCAATCGTCTTTACTAGTGTCAAGGCTACTGGAATTTGAAACCGATATTTTAATTTTTGGGGGTACTTTACATGAAGCCCATCGGAGATTTTCAAAGTTAAAAGAAAATGGCTCCTAATGTTTTGATTAAATTTTATTGTTGAATAGTGCGAAAAACGTTTAAGGGAATGATGTAGGTGTAATTTTAGTTGATAACCCCAGTTTTTCGAAATTTGCAAAAAACTATTTAAAAACTGCAAAATTGAAGATATTTTTTGCCTCAAAGTCAGTTGTACAAAATTAACACTTTCAATTAGGTCATGTACCATTTGTTGAAAAAACGAGTCATTTTTGCGTAAATTGCGCTTCAAATGTACAATAAAATCTCAAAAACCGCTCCAAATATTTTCTTTAAATTTTCTTCACTTATGTAATGAAGGATGATAAAAAATATGGCCTTAGTCCTACTTCTGGGAAATACTTGGTTTTTTGAAAATTGCAAAAAAATATTTTTAAAACTACAAAATTGTAGATAGCGATTTTTACCTCAAAGTCTCTTGTAAAAAACTAGCTCTTTAAAAAAGGTTATGTAGAGTTTTCTGAAAAAATGAGTCGTTTTTGCGTAATCTTCGCTTCAAATCTACAAAAAACTTCTCAAAAACTGCTCCAATTTTTTTCTTTAAATTTTCTCCGCGTGTGTAATAGGGAACGCTAAATAAATAAATAAACTAGTGGTGCTATAGAATGCCACAAACTTTCTCGCAGTAGTTATGTTTCTAATGTCGAGCGTCGGATAAAGGATTTGGAGTCATCCGTTCACCGCTGCCTTTCTGTGTCACCCAAAAGACATGTTTTTCGCATGTTGACAATTACCGGCTTCTTAATGATAGAGCTGATACAATTACGTTTTGACTAAAATATAAGTACTAAGTCCGCATCTCACTCCAATGGCGAAGATGGTTAAAGTGCGTTGGGTCTGAGCGCTTCACTTCGGAAGATGCCGGTTTCGAATCCTAATAAGGGATTTTAATTTGATGATTGTGTTGTTGCAGAAAATACCATTGAAGAGTGTAGTAACTTTATTGAAAATCATTTGAAGTACTTCTACTCACGAATAGAATCAATGCAGAAAAATATACAGGACTTGTCTGTTTTCCCAAATTGCATCTTTTAAACAATTTTTCAACTCTGTTATTCGATTTCTGAAACGTATGTCACGTCATATCAATCGTTGTCTTGTGTTTATCTTTATGAACCAACTTCAGTAAAATTATGAGTATTTCAACGTTAAACTGAAATAAAATACTGAACGCATGCGATCAACTTATATATCCCTAACGGTTCCGAAATTATTATTACTTTCTCGCCTTACGAATACTTCGTAAGAAGATAAAGTTATGGAATTGTACGCCGGAAAACGGCGAATTTTCGCCAGAAAGCTCTTATAACTGGGATCTGGTAACGAGAAAGTGGATAAAACTCTGTTGCTAAATTTAGAAAAACTAGTGGTGCTATAGAATTGCAAACTTTATCGGAGATCTTAGTTTTCTAATCTCTAATTTGAACTTGTTTTTCTGTTATGAATGATGATCTTTCCAGATACCTTCTTTGAGCGCCTAAAGGACATTTTTTTACAGTCTGTGGATATTTCGGTTTCCTAATGCGAGAAATGAAACCACCATACTCTTTTACTATTTTATAAGTGTAAATCTCAAGCATAGCCATTGTGGTCGCAGTCGTTAATCAGCGAGCATTGGCACAGCTCTTCCGAGGGAAGCTTTGTCGGTTCGAGTCCTGGTCGGGGAATATCATTTGTCAAAATTGTCTGTTGTCACCGGAAATAATTGAGAATTCTAGAAAATTTATTAAAAACCATGTGAAGCCATTTGAATAACAAATATTGATAATTACTATAAAGGAACTGGGAGTGTCTACATATATATATATATATATATATATATATATATATATATTTTGACCGTATTGGTCAAAACGTAAATAATAGGCGCTCCACAACGTTCAAAAGTGGCGCGCAGGTTGATGAATCGTTGCGGAACGAATCGGGCCGAGCCGTGAACGAACGCCCGGAAGGTTGTGAATTGGTCGGTCGGACCGCGCGAAAAGGCAGTTGGGAGTTGAGCAGCGAGGAGAGAGGTGAGAGGCATGATGGCGACAAGAGAGCTATGTGGTAACGAATAGATAAATCGAGAATAATCGGGACGGCTGGCGTCAAAGGAAGGATAATTGTGATGGACTTAATGATGATTGCGAATAAGGATTGTGGTAAACTCAGTTGGAAGGAATAATCACGAAATTTGACGAGAGAAGAGAACAGTGCACGGACACGTGGGCGATGCTGTTCAGTGATAGTCGGTGTAGCTGTGCGGATGCGGGATTATATGGTGGAACCGTGTGAGCTAGAACAGTAAATTCGTCGTGTGAAGAAGGAAAATGTGGTGAGGCGACGCCGGTGCATGGGAACGGGCCGCCGGCGACACGTGGTCAGACAGAACATCGTTGGCGCCAAGGTCACCTCTCACCACCAAGACGACGGTTGTGGAGGGCAGATAAGTAACAATAATTATGAACAAAATAGAGGGGTAATCGAGTAAAATGCCAGTTCAGGGTGCTCACTGAGTAGTAAGGAGAGCAATGGTGCCTGTAGTGGTTCACGAATGGCATGCAGTTTCCAGAGAAATGGAGGTTGTATAAATGGAAATGATAAATGTAATGATAGGAATATTCGGAGACGTATAGGACAAACCATTTAGTTTGTATTCAGTAAGAATGTGCGACCAGGTCAATGATGTAAATTATGTTAGTAATGTGAAGATGTTTTGTTGTTTTTTTTCTTAATAAATTCTGTTTCTGTGACGGTAGATTCTTTGAATTCAGATAATGATGATTAAAGTACCCCCCTCAAAGAACCCCTGTGCCCAAAATAAACATCACAAAAATTTATGATATGTATACTCATGAAACCAACAAGGGTAAGTACGGTCACAATATATATATATATATATATATATATATATATATATATTCGAATTTTTAACTTTTTACAATTTTTCACGTCTTCTTGGATTTGTTAAGTGTATGTACCATCGTATTAATTGTTTCTTTATCATGCATTTACCATTTTATAGCTCGGTTCGATTCTTTTGATGACTCTGTTCGACCCATACGGTGCTAGTGTGGCGTAGTGGTAAATCATCAAGCTGGTTCGTTAACTTTGAGTATCGGATTTCGTGTCTCGGTAGGAAAACGTTTGCTTTGTAGAAAACACTTTTGCTAGTTTATGAAGTAGTGGAATAGCATTTAGGACCATATAGAAACAGTGCGAGAATGTATGTGCGTTGGAAGCACCACTAGTTTCATTTGTGTCATTGTCATATTTGTGTCATTGTTTCGTTGTATATTTCTGTGCCATTGTTTCATTCTTTTTTGTAGTTCTTTGTTTCCAAGTGCGTCTGTTCATTTTTATGTCATTGTTTTTTTGTGTCTTCGTACTTATTTGTGTTTGTTCTTACTTTTATTTATTTATTTACGTCAAAAACAGTTAAAAACTGCGTGTGACGAGCTATGGAGAGAAGTGAATTTTGTGCACGTTTTCATAATTCTGTGGTCTCTATCCTAAACCATATTCTAGTCGAATTTTGAATACAGAAAAGAGAGGTTTTTTCGAGTTTTGTTGACAAAATATTTGCTCCTATATAATAAAATATATTTTCAATGGTAAATTAGCTATAAATTCCTGCCCTGAACCCTAATGTTCTTCATGAAAGAATAATACTTTTTGCCGCGATAATATGAAAAACGATAATTTGAATAACTATATTTCACACTGAAATTCAGAAGACATGCACAAATAATGAAGTTACATTTATGCCCAGAAGCAAAACAAGGGACCATCTCAGCATTTGCTCAAGGATCAGGGAAACGACGAAAAAACCTGATCGAGATGGGGGCCATCAACCCAGAAACTGTGGTACAATACTAGTTACGGGTTCTTTAGAATTATACAGTCCAAATGATAAATAATTACATTAACTATCATTGTTAAAATTAAGGCTACTTTCCTTTTTGATGCTCGGTATAGTCTCGAATTGTATAGAAACAGTTATGCAGCAGAAAAGATTTTACTTGGGACTTAAACTTTTCTATTGAATTTAATCATTTAATGTCTTCTGGCAAAGTGTTGTAGAGTAATGTACATGAATTGTATGTGAATTTTTTGTAGTGAGCTATTGATACAGCCACCTGGTGAATATGATTCCTACGTCGTGTGTTATACTTATAGACATCGGCGTTTGCTGAAAATATATTCCCGCCCTTAAGTAAGTCATTTTTGACAAAAACTACTGATTCGTAAATCAGGAGACAAGATAATGGTAAAATTCCTAGATTAATAAAGAGAGACTTACAAGAATCACGTGGGTTGGATTTGCTTATTATTCGTAAAATTCTTTTTTGTAATCTGAAAGTCTGGGAGCTATAAGATGTGTTTAACCAGAACATTATGCCATATCTCAGGCGTGAGTGAACATTGGCAAAATATACACAACGAGCTGTATGAAGGCTGACGGAATTTGAAAGAATTCTGAACGCGTAGCATAATGAACTTAATTTTGTGTTCAATTCATTTAAGTGGGCATGCCACTTGAGGTTTGACTGAATTGATAGACCTAAAAATTTTGTTACATTAACATCAGTCAATGACACACCGTTCATTTTCAATGGAGTACAGAATTTTTATTTGATATGGGAAACTGCATTGAAACAGTTTTCTTTTCATTTACTATTAATTTGTTATTACGGAACCAATTTGAAACGTCTAATAGTGTACTATTTACGGTTTCTTTGTTGCAAAGAATATTTGTATCATCCCCAAAGAGAACTGTTCTTCCGTTTCGAATCGCTAAGGGCATGTCATTTACGTATAGTAGGAAGAGAATAGGGCCTAAAATCGATTATTGCGGGACTCCACGTGCAATTGGCAAAGAACCGGAAAGGTGTGTACATAAAGTTCCATCATTCCAGTAAGGTATTTCTTCTCTCTGAGATCGTAGTTTAAGGTACGAACATAGCCAATCTAGAGCAATACCACGATTCCATATGAAGGTAATTTTGAAAGTAAAATGTTTTGATCAATGACGTCAAAAGCTTTTGAAACATCTAAAAATATTCCAATAGTTGCTTCGTTTTGATCCAATGATGAGGCAACATCCTTAAGAAAAGAAAAAATGGCTGTTTCCGTAGATTTTGATTTCCGGAATCCATGTTGGCAATTTGAAAACGCGTCGTGTTTATTGAGAAAGGTTTCCATTCGCACATAAAAAAGTCTCTCTAATATTTTTGAAAAAACTGACAAAAGAGAAATTGGCCGATAATTTTGAATTTCATTTTTTGTTGCCTTTTTTGAAGAGCGGCTTAATCTTAGCTGTTTTAAAAATATCTGGAAAAATTCCTGTGAGGCATAAGGAAGCATTAAATATGTGAGTTAACGGGTGTATAATGGCTGGCGCGCACGTCTTTAACAAACAATCCGGAAATTCATCTAAACCGGCCGAATATTTATTTTTAATTTACCGATTATTTTGAGAATTTCATCGGAAGAGGTTTCGGAAACGAACATTGTGTCTAAGATTTTTAGGGAAACGTCAGATGTTGAATTTTGTGGCTGAAAACCCTTAGTGAGATCGAAATCAATTCTCGAAAAGTATTGGTTAAAGAGACTAGCCACTGTTGCCGGATCGTTCACATCTCTATCGTTATCTTTTAAAACATTCTCTACAAGGTTTCTAGTTGGTTTGGTCGCATTTTTTACTATATCCCACATTGATTTTGTTTTGTTATTTGAGTTCAAAATATCCTGATCGTGTTTCATGATTTTAGCCTGCCTTATGACTTTTCTTAACAATGATTTGTATTTTTTAAAGTACAGGAGGAAATCTTGAGATACGTTATGATGCTTAGAAATGAAAGAAAGAACTCATTTGTTTTTACATGATGTTCTAATCCCTTGTGTAATCTAAGAATTGGTTTTGCGTGAAATATTTAATTTTCTTTTCTGAAGAGGAAAGCAAGTGTTAAAATGAAATGAAAGCGTTGAAAAAAAGAATAATATTTATCGTTTGTATCAATAGTATTATAAACTGCGTCCCATGACTCCTGCAGCAAGTAATCAATGAATAATTTTATTTTATTTTTATTTGTGCGTTTGTTCCTAGTTTGTATCGTTCCATTTGGACTGTTTCCTCCTTTTTAGTCAGTTAACTATTGTGCCTTTTTTGGGTTATTGTTCTTACTTGTGTCTGTGATCATTTTTGCCTTGTCTTCTTTGCCTCTTTTGTTTTTCCATGATTTTGTATATACCTTTGTATCATTTTCCTATTTGTATATATGTTCTTTTTAGTGTATTTGTGTTTTGCTACGTTGTACTTTTGTGTCAATGTTCCGTTCTTGTTTGAAATTTTTGGCGACTGATGTTTTAGTTATTGCTCCCAACTCACACTTTGTTTTAATTTGTTCCGGTTTTCCTGCATTGTGATTTTTAATTTTTTATTTGTGACTGTATGTTTTTGTGTTTTGTTTCCATTTCGTGTAATTGCTCTCTTTGTGATCTCGTTGTTGTTGCGTTTCTGATGGTCATTGCATCTTGCAATATTTTCATAATTGCTCTCTTTTGTGTTTTTTTATATATTTTTCTGTTTTCCTTCGTTTTTTTCTTTTGCCGTAAGTCAGAAATCGTTAAGACAATATAATAGGCGGCAAGCGAGACACTGCAAAACGATCTGAACAATGTACTTGACAGCAAGGAGCGACAGGATTGTCTGTAAACCAAATGAGGGTTGGCATCAGACGCTAATTTCCTATAAACAATTGCGTATCTCGAAAACGAAAGGTGATAGCGCTGATCGTATTGCGGAATTTTGCAACTTGTTGAAAGGCAATTGAGTTGAGAGAAGAAAAAAGAATTGCAAAATTCGTAAATTTATAAACAAAATCTCAATTTTTGCAATTTTCAAGTGGGAAGAATTCCCTGATATCCCAGAATAGAAAACTGCGAATTAACAATTTTGTAACAATTAACGATTTTATAAATAAATGCGAAATGTACGCTATTCCTGCCGGAGACGCAAATTGTCCCTTAGTTGAATATCGCAAAATAACAATTCTGACAAGAGATGCAAATTGATTGCTTAATATCTAGTTTAATTGCTGCTTTAATAATAAATATAGACTTTTTCTTCGAATTTCATTGTCTTTTATTGAAATAGTTCCCTAGAAGTCCTCTCGAATCAATAGATTCGAGAAAGACATTATTTTGCAATTTTTACAAATTTTAGAAATATATGTACAATTTCAAATAAGAAAGTAATTAGTCTAAAATTTGTGTTATTTTATCTCGTATCAACGTAATTTCTTCAAAAAGAATTGTGTGAAAAATGGTGGTTAACTGTATGTGTTCATATACATTTCAATGAATTTAGTTTCATGTTCATAAGTGTTTCATTCCATGTATTTTTATTTGAAAATATTTCCACATCTGTACTAGGGACGCCCGCCATTTTCTACGACGCAGATTTGTTGGGGCACTCCCCCCTGCGTTGAGATTGGCTGCTGTGACTTGTAAGGCTCCGCCTGCGATGTTTCGTCATGACAAGGGCTGCCCAAGCCGTGCGAAAGCTGAACTTAGCCGCAGACGGCCGCGGTCAATTCTTGTTTCCAAAACTGTACCGTAAACAATGCTGAAGTATACCAATTTGCCAGAAGATAATAACCAAGTTCAGAAGCCAATACAAGTCCACCAGAAGAAGACCGAATACGAGGCTAAGTCACTAAAGTCCAGACTGCAATAGAGGGCACAATACTGAGCTACGAAATCAATGTCGTAATCAATGTAACAATTGTGACTGACGAGGAACCCTCCGCTCATGAATAGCTTCAAGACTAGTCTCCCTCAATTTCTCTCTCATGGCGCTTGCTGGCCCGTTAAATAATAGACGCCCGTGCCGTGGAGACTCGCATCTTTGGTCGGCACTGTTGGCGCGTCTCCCGGGCTTCAGGGACCCTCCTAAGAGCGCGCGTTGCCCATGGCGCTGTGCGCGGCAAATTTGAAAGTTCGCCGTACCCAAATACGAGGAGCAATTAGTAAAAGATAGTTGGACTAGGTTTATTGTATTATGCAACATTTATCCACTATGAATATGAAAGGGATATATCCCAGCAAGATAATATACCAATACAGTTTGTTCCAAACAAAGAATCGCCGATTCATAATCGCTATATAATCTTAAGTTAGAGACGCATTTACACGCAGATACACTAGAGGCGCACTCCACTCACGAATAGCATGAAGACTAGTATCTCTCAACTACTCTCTCATTGCGCTTGCTGGCCGGTAAATAATAGGCGCTGCTGCTCGTGGAAACTCGCTTCTCTGGGTCGGCACCATTGGCACGTCTCCCGGGCTCGCTACTACCGTTAAATACAAGGTGCATTCCGAAAGTAATGCAATTATTATTTTTTAAATTAATTTATTGAACATATTTGTACAAACACTTAAAATTCTTAAAAGTACTCTCCTTGGGCTTCCACAAATTTTTTTCTGCGACTCTGCCATGAACGGTACGCGCCCTGGAAGGAGTATTTGGGGACTTCTTGCAAGGTCTTCGTCACGGCTGATTCGATCTCTTCTATGACGAAAAACGGGTTCCTTTCATGGCTACCTTAATCCGAAGAAACAAAAACAAGTCTGCTGGAGCGATGTGAGGACTGTAGGGGGTGGGTTAGCGTTGGCACCTGGTGTTTGACCAGAAACTCGCGGACTCGTAGTGCGTCGTCTGACAACACCTTGGGCACGAGCTTGGCGCACACTTTCCCTCATCGCCAAATCTTCAATAACAATGGGAAACACAACAGTAGACGACAAGTTTAGTTCATTGGCAACCATCTTGATATTCAATCGACGGTCAGAAACCAACAATTGTCGAACATGAGACACATTGTTGTCGGTTTTGCTGGTTGACGGCCGCCCAGAGCGTTGTTCGTCGTGAAACCTCTTCCCGGCCCTCCTTAAAGACCCTTAACCACCTCAAAACTTGTGAGTAGGACAGAGCAGAGTTCCCGTAAGCCTCACGGATCATTTTGTTAATCTGCTCAAGAGATTTTTTCAGTTTAGCACAAAATTTAATTTCATAACGTTGCTTGATCGTAGATTCCATTTTTTTTTCGTGCCACGGTCGGCGCGCAGAGGTTCACGATAACTGATGTCTTCCCGCTTCCACACCTTGGAGAGCACTGAGGCCGGTTTCGCGACAAAGCTTAGCGTCCCCCTCACCTACTCCAAGTGGTCCGATCCCACTTTGACCAATGGGAGCGACGCAGCAAATTCAATTGCATTACTTTCGGAATGCACCCCTGTATGTTAGCGGCCGATAAATGTTAGAGACCAGCAGACTAAATATACTAGACACTATACGCCCAGCAAGCGCCATCAATATAGTCAGTAAGGATCTATCGGGGAGCTGAGTATGACTACAACCATTTTCTTATCCGCGCAGAGCTATTCTTTAACTACCTCAAACCAATTCGCAAAGAAGTACGAGACAAAGACATCAGAAAGGATACTTGTAGATATAATATTGAACTATTAAAATAAGACTAAATTATTTTCCTATATAACCTTACACATGCTATGCCTAGTGTTGTGTTTTCGCAACTTGGTTCAACATTGCATACTTTTAATTTTTAGGGAATTTCTATTTGAGGCAACAACACATTCTAAGTTATGTGCTTGAATTTAAAGGTTAGGAGAACAAATTAGTAATGTGTATATAGTTATTCGTGTAATCGTTGCTTCAGGGTTAATTGTATTATTCGTGATTTTGAAGATGGAAAGAGACGCCGTCCAAGTGAATAAAGGTAATATTTTCTCAATGTAATTAAACATTTGTATTAGCTTAATGACTTGTGTATTATTCTCTATTTTAATATATGAATAGTATTAGTTGCTTATATACACAATTTTACGGAAATTATTGATCTTGCATTATGACTGTTTTGAAAACGCAACACTGGTCGTGTATGACACTCTTACCTGCAGCGGCAGTTTTAAAAAACGTGCTATTGACGAAATTTTGGCTATTCTGGAAGAGAAGTCGGAGGCGTATGAAAATGGTAATAATTTTGAGACATTGTTTTCACTTATTGACGAGTGCTGATGAAGATCTTGGTGGAGCATACAATTTGACAGGTAAACTAACCGCAGAAGAAGAACCGATAATAAGAAAGGATAGCAAAAATAGAAATATCCGAGTGTTTTCAAGTCGGCGGCACATCAGCTGTGAATTTCTGGCGCTTGTCCAGAAAATAAAAATGAAGGAATAAAAATCAAATGAATGAATATGGTTGTGGAAAATGAAAGGAAGATCTTTAAAATAAAAACGAAATTAGGAATAAAGTAATATGGTAATGAGTCAACGATGTTCAGACCAAAGTTTATTGATTTTCTTCAAACTGTACAGTAACTCTACAGTCTAGTTTTTCAGATGGTCTATTAGAATTTAATGTAAGGCAGTGTGATGTATGTTATAGTAACGCCCTCTCTTAGTTACACCTATACCCGCAGGGCCGCCAGACTCTCACATGGAGGGGGCGGAGCTTCTCAGAGTTGAGCCACTTACCTGGCTTCTTCGTCACCTATGCTCGGCTACTCTGAATGGGGTTGGGAGGGATGCATGGGTGACCAGGTTTGTGCATGCACAACACATGAAACTCGTAAAAATCTTTAAAAATTGGTTTAATAATAATTACGAAAGCGAGAGTTACCGTGGAAGCCTCTGGTTACATGCATGTGGATCTGAACGTAACACAATTCCAGAACTTAACTCTAGATCTTTGTTTTTTCACTTACCTTTTACGTTAGAGAAGAGGATAAACCGAAGAAATCACCGTTTCTTTTAATGTCATATGCCGAAGAGGACAAAACTTTTAAGAGGGTGAGCGCGGTCCGTCTCGCGCGTGAAATTGATAAGTCTTTCGATCAGCTCCAAGCGGTCCTGTGACAAAGAAATGGTACCATTCTCTTTGAAGCGCACACCGACGAGCAGATCGATAAGATTATAAAAACGAAGCACATTGCCAGCTTCCACGTGGAAGTGGACCACTCACTCGGCCCTTAATCTCAGTAAGGGGGTGGTCAATCACGATGATTTTGCATCTGAGATTGAGGAGGAACTGCTCTCCTTTTGCAAGACTGAAGGCGTTACTGAGGGGTTCAGGATAAAGTGGAAAGAGAACGGGAGAGAGATCCTCACTCCCACTCTGATCTTGACGTTCAACCTCCCAGTCCTCCCAGAAAGTATCATCTGCAGGTACAACAATCTTCGTGTGCGGCAGTACGTCCCGAACCCTTTGCGCTGTTTTAAATGCCGAAGGTTCGGGCATACGCAACAACGCTGCATGGCAGCAAGCCCTGTATGCGTCAAGTGTGGTACCTCTGAACACGGAGTAGAACCCTGCATCACGAAAGTGCCCTACGGGAACTGTGAAGGAGACCATGCGTGAAACTTCAACAATTTCCCTACACTTTTGAAGGAGAGAGAGATCCAAAAGATCCGAGCGAGTGAGGTGTCATTTCTCGAGGCCAAACGCCGGTACATGGCAAGAAACTCTGTGGATTTTCTCGGTGCAGTGTCGATTTTACCAATGCAGTGACGAAGCCTGTGATGACAACATCGAGTAGCCAAACTGAAACCTTATCATCCATGTGCGACGTTAGCTTGCCAGGTTCCCCTTGAAGTTTTTACTCAAATCTCCAACTCTGCTGCTTCATCGGTAAGTAGGCCTAACAAAACATCTGTTGCTGTAACTAACACCCATATTCGTGCGCCAACAAAATTGGGACCAAAACCAGTTTCCAGATCTCGGTCACCCATCTCAAGGGATCGGGATTCCAACTTAACGCTGGCCGCCCTCTCTAGCAGTGGTCAGGACGACTCTGCCATGGACGAGGACGTGCCTGCGAGTGCTTTCAGCACCTTTGAGAAAGTGAGGAAGAAAAAGAAGAAATCACCCACTTAAACTTAAACAATGCCTCTCTCGTAGAATATGAATGGTTTCCGTTCTCACAAGAATTAAGATTAATAATCTCTCGCCACAACTGATTCATTATCTGCATGCAGGAAACCCATCCTCTACCCCAACATCTCTCTCTTCGCAGTTTTCGCAATTACCGGTTCGATCAATATGACGGGCTTCGCACTCATGGCGCCTGCACTCAGACAAACACAGTATTCGAACTGATCTCCAGACCGTGTGCGTACGGGTAAATTTACCTTCAGGTCCGCTCAGTCTATGCAATATATATTCCACCTACACAAACCGTAACGCGGAAACCACTCGATGTAATCTGCCAGCTTCCCCAGTCTTTCCTTCTTGTTGGAGATTTTAATGCCCACAATCCTCTCAGGGGTGGCACGAGGACCTGCCCGAGAGGTTCCATCCTCGAAAATATTATGAGCAGCAAAATTTAATTCTAAATTCAGGGAATCATACTTTCTATTCCATAGCTTCAAATACTTTCTCGTCAACTGACCTGGCGCTCTGCAGTCCACCTCTGCCATCTTAGAGTGGACTGTTCTCGATGACCTACATGGGAGTGACCATTTTCCTACTCTGGTCCACTTTGATACACTCAATTTAGACGGTACCATTACACCTCGCAGTCTAATCCATCAAGCTGATTCAGCAAGGAAATTAAAATTCCAGGCAATTGTTCTAATAACATCGATACCTTGGTAGCCCAATTCACTGACGCCCTTCTTCGCGTATCCACCGTTGCAATCCCCAAATCTGGGTGCCGGCCATGGATTATGGATGCATTGTATATGGATCAGCATCTCCAGCAACCCTCCGATCATTAAATACTATTCATAATGCCGGTATAAGGATTAGTATAAGTGCATTCCGCACGTGTTCCATTAAATGCCTCTTGGCTGAGGCTGGAGAACCATCTCTGAGCCGAAAGCGAGATATTTTTTTAGCATCTTACGGTGCTAAAGTCTCAAGTTTCTCTAACCATCATTGTCGCCGAATAATCACTCGCCCAAATTAAGAGACCTCGTACTTTCTTCGAACATCGCTACCCCAGCCCCCAGGTATTCGATTGCGAAATCTTTTGCGAGAACTCAATGTTGACCTTCCCACTCCTGTGAAACCCTCAAGTGACACGATTCCTCTTGGAAACTTCTCCTCCCAAATATTGACCTCAGGTTGTCCAGTCTTTCCAAACAAACTACGAGTCCTCTTGTTTACCAGAAGCAGTTTCAGAGTTTGAGGGAAGCCTATCCGGATCATTTATTCTTGTACACGGATGGTTCTTTGTACAATGACGCAGTGGCATGTAGTTTTTATTTTATCAAGGCCACCAAATCGTATCGGTTACATCCCCAGTGCAGTATATTCACTGCCGAAATGTGTGCAATTCTCGAAGCCCTAAATACATTGAGTCAACGACGTTGCGGCGAGTAGTAATCTGTTCGGACTCTCTCAGCTCTCTTCAAGCTGTCTGCTGCTTCTCACCAGACCGCCTCACGAACTCAGTTCAAACCTGATTCATCGTCTTCTCTCCCGCCAGTATGATCTGACACTTAGTTGGGTTCCAGACCATGTGGGAATCACAGGGAATGAGCTGGCCCACCGGGCGTCGAAAACAGCGACTCGCAAGACCCGCATTGACATTCCTTTTGTACCATTGTCCGATGTTAAGGCTTTCTTGAAACGATCCGTGTTTAGAGCGTGGCAGAGTGGCTTCATACCACTTTTAAACTAAATGCCATTAAGAATTTTATTAATCCCTGGCGTCCCTCATCCCGTTCTTCTAGGCGTGAGGAAGTCATTTAAACGCGTCTTTGTATCGGACACTGCCACTTTTCTCACGGTTTCCCTCTTCGAGGTGAAACCCCTCCCATCTGTGATTCATGCAGGAGCGTTCTTTCTGTGGAACACGTGCTCCTGCACTGTACGAAATTAAATGGCAACCGACAAAGACATGGCCTGGGCAACTCACTACGGGAGGTGCTCGAGGATGACGATTCTACGCTCTCAAAACTTTTTGGTTTTTTCAAAGAAAGCGCAATATATAATTTTATTTGAAAGATAAGGAAAATGTTTTATGTTTTTGGCCCCCTTTACAGCAGATCTTACGTTTTATGATAAATTTTAGATACTTTTAATCAGCGGGTAAGTTGCATTTGCAACACCTACTAAATCTAGTGCTTTTTAAATACTTTGACAAGGGCGCGAATGACAACAGTAGTTGAAGCGCCCCTCTGAACCCTAACTCTTTTGTTGTGTGTATTCTTTTTGTGCCCGTTACTTGTTTTTGTCTCTCTGTGCTTCTTTTTGTCTGCTTGTGTCTTTGTTTCCTCTTTGGTCTTTTTCGTATCTGTGTTTTGTCTGTTCTCTTTTTATCAACATCAAGTAGCCAACAGAAAGTGTGGAGGAAGAAGGGGAAAGGGAATTTCTCATATTACTTTGTATTCCTGAGCTAACTAGCAAAATATTGTAGACGTTAGAAAGTGAAGAATGTGTTCAGCTTTGAAATACTGCCATAAAATCAATGCACTTGTCAGTATGCTAAAGGTAAAAGAATTACATACTCTGAGTAGTATTGTGGTTTACTCCCTTCGTTTCCGTTCTGCAATTTTTTAAACTTTGTCCGTCAAGGCCCGTCTTCACGATGGAATATGTCACGGTATTTCATGTCTTTCTCAACCGTGCCGCTAGATATCGCATGATCGCGACCGTATCAAGCAATACTTGCGATCATGCGACATCTAGTGGAATGACCGAGAAAGACGCGAAATGACATGTGATATTCCATCGTGGTCTTAGGGGCTTGAGGGGCAGCTATATAAAAATCGCACTATAAGTACTGTAATTTGCAATATGTAAACCAGACGAAGAGAAAACTGAAAGACAATTAAAAACTCGTTCACTAATAAATATGACAATATTATTAAAGAATTACCAGAAAAAATTAAAATAAAAATGGGTTCCATTGTGTAATTGAGAACCGTCACCATTTGAGGTGAAAGTCCCTACCTTCTCCCAATAGCTTGATAACTCTCACTGTAGCTCTAGACCCAACCACAGTACTTAATGCAAGTGCCTGTGAACTGACAAGACATGCTGTTTGTAACAAACAGGTAATCTCTACTTTATTAGTTTGATAGGGTATGAATGAATCGTGTCTAAAAGTAGCCTTGTCAATTGCAAAAAGATTTTAAAGAAATTGTAAAACATTTTTGGCAAATTTGGCAATGGCTAAACATCTCATGGATGTCAGTCAGGGCACTAAATACCACTAGCCAGAAAACTCTTCAGTAGGTTTTTTACAATTTAATATATTAAAAACACAAAGTCTACATGAAAATAAATGTAATAATCCATGAAAAGTCTACATGAATTATTGTTTGTGATTTAGTAAGGAAAACAAATTTTATTCTATTACGTTAGATCTGAAGATGTAGGTGCAGTAACTATCAAAATGTGGTTGAAGGCAAAAAAAAATGTGTTTGATGTTGGCTTTAATTTGATGCATACAAAATAAATTAAAAACTTCTAATGTCCAAAATTTTTAAAGAGACCTGTTCTTTCGACAAAATACAATCAAATTTATTCAATTTGATACATTTTTAGAATAACATACGATTGTGTAAATAAATTCCTTATATACATCTGTAAAAATTTTATATCTAAGTTAAAATTGTTTATTAGTTTATAATGGCAACAAATAATTATCACTCGTCTCATTAATGACTTGCGTGTATCGTTGCCGTTATTACTCATAAAGAATTCATTAAAGTGGCATACTAAAACCTTCTTCACAAGTATTAAGAATTAGATGTATTATAATACAAATTTTCTAATCTAAATAAAAAAGATTAAATTTATTCTACTTACGAGAAAGTGGTGTCAGTTGAGGAGGTCAAGGTGGAGGACGAGGTGGACGAAGTGAAGGTCGAGGTGGAGGTTGAGGTGGAGGTCGAGGTAGCAGCAGGGACAGTAACAGTAGCAGTAGTAGGAGCTAGGTTCTTTTCAACTGACGCCGCTTCTCGCATTCCAGTAGCCACGTCATCCTATCTTCTCAATCTTCCTCTTGAAGATTTAGTTCCTTCATCGTCTTTCCTATCTCCTTTTCCCATGTTTTCGTGGTCCGCCATGCTTCCTGTTTCTGGTAATCATTTTAAAATTTTCATAGGCCATCGACTTTTCATCATCCTTTGGAAATGACTTCACTCTTTCAATCCAATTTGATCTTTTAGCATCAACTACTTCCATTATATCAATAACAATACCCATTCGATTTTGTATGATAACATTTGGTACTTTATCCATTAATGTAAGGTCACATTGGTGTCTCCGGTGGTTCAATTTCCATAGATTTTAATTTTTGCTCTTCGGTCTGACTTACGAGTCAAAACTTCTCAATCATATGTACTTATGCTTTCAACCTGTGATTTTTGTATTCTTTGTCTTGTTAGTTTTTGGCTAAACCAAACATTACTGAAACTGTCTTGTCACTACTCTCCCTTCAGGGATCCTATGTGTTACATCTTCTGCACATCTACCTTCATTTGATTTAATTTAATATACCCCATGAACCAAGATACTTATTACCTGTTGTATTTTAATACACCTATTCCCAATTATTAGATTTTTTCCTTGAAATCCATTAACAACATACTCTGTTTCTGATAGACTATATTTCAACCT
The DNA here is from genome assembly GCA_031308135.1 of Acheta domesticus. NCBI lineage: Eukaryota > Metazoa > Arthropoda > Insecta > Orthoptera > Gryllidae > Acheta > Acheta domesticus. Next base: position 215,243,049 of record JAHLJT010008446.1, read on the forward strand.
CAATATATCTATTCTTCATTTAATTTTTTCAGCATGTAATGCATATGTTGTTTGTCTTTGGCAAGAATCACCTGATCACTAGTGGAGTAAATGGTTACCAATTTTATCATCATTAAATTCTATTCCCATATTCTGACATTTACATCTCCAGTTTTTCAAGAGCAGTGTTTAACCCTTCAGTGGGCGCTTGACTTTTCATCCCGCCAGAGGGCGCCTGGAGTACACCCGTACTCCAGTTGAATGAGCGGTTTTGGTAACGAACTTACAGAATTTTGACACTTAAAGTATTATTTTTATAACATATTGCTATTATTCGTTTCATTCTAACACAAACAAACTGATATGAACTAGGCAATTCAGTTGTATAAATAATTTTTTAAGAATCCAGAAAATAATACGTATATAGTCACAAATCACTTGGGAAAATTTTTCAAATGGCTCAAATGTTAAAGTTTCATAACAAGAAATACAAATATCTTTCAAATGATCTTTGCACATCCATTTATTTCATTTCTCACTACAATGATTAGAGCTATTGCGACTTCTGCCGCAGTCATCATAGCGGCCATGGCCGCTTGGCAGCTTTCTTTCATGACTCTGGTCTTCATCTCCTCCTAACCGTAGTTTCGCGCAACTTCTTATGTCTTTCGATACATTAGATATATTACTCCTTCTAAAAATTTGTGGTTTGATCAAGCCCCAAGCAATTTCTTCAATGAAATCAAGTCTACTGGTGTTGTTAGATTAGATTTGTATACAAAAAAGGCATTTATAGCTGATATATTTACCAAATTGTAAAATAGAAGCATATGCCTGCGTCTTGTATTTTTTTGCTACGTTGTACTTTTGAATAAACTGATCAACCAAATCCACACCAATCTTAGTTCTGTTGTAAAATGTTACAATTTCTGACGTATTTTCTCTGGAGTCGGCATCTATTGCATTATCATGGTGAATGGTAGAAATAAGACTTACTGACTTATTCCTTCTAGTACAGTACGAACGTAATGTACAATCCTATTGAAACCCAAAATTTGATGACTGCTTTGTCTTTGTTTTGGTGCAAAAACTCAGGCGGGATTTCTATTTTGCTTTTGCTGAATGTGCCTACAAATGTGAGTTTCTTTCCCATAGCTTGTCACAGAAGTATAACACAGATTATATACTCAGATAAACACCAAAGGAGCGAAAGACACAACGGACGGACGGACGGACGAACTGCACTGTTGCTGACACAAGTGGCAACTGAGGGACGTCAGTGGGCGCATGGAGTACGACGGTGCTCCATTCGAAACAAATCTGTTATCGCGGGAGAGATAAGTGGTAATGATGACATCAATTTCCGACATGCGCTTCGTTACAGTTGCAATGTCAGCTACCGGAAATGACAGCTCCAAGAATTAGCTCATACAAAAGAAATGAAGGTTTAAAATTATGTGGAGTACACCGGTACTCCACGCGCCCACTGAAGGGTTAAATATATTTCGAAGGGAGTAGAAGCTCTCTAGCATCCTTGTCTCAGACTTTTAGAGATTTTAAAGGGATTTGTTTCCTCTTCTCCAATTCTGAGACACCTTGTCAAATCATTCTACAGGTTTTAAACTGTTGTTGTTAAGTGTATATTTGTTTACATATTTGAGAACTACACACAAATATTTCTAATGGAACATTATCTAGGCTTTTGTGTCAGGTAAATAGATCATGTCTTTCTAGATTATGTGCTAGTTTTTTATCTGCTATTGGACAGCAAAATATTCTATCAATGCAAGATCTTCCTGCCCAAAAACCATTTTATTCTTCAACATCCTTAATTAAGTTTTTCATTCTGGTCTTTATAATTTTCTCATGTTTTCTAGAAACATAATTTGTCATCCTAAATGCTCTATAATTTGTTTATTCTATATGAACTCTTTTTATATATATTTGTAACATATGAAGTGTTACATTCCATAGAAACATCTCTCCCTCTTATCATACAATTGAAAATAGAAGGTAATTGCCTGAATACTTTATCCAGGCTACATTTTATTAATTCTATTGGTATACCACCTAGTCAAGGAGATCTTCCATTTTTCATTAATCTTACAGCTTCTTTGACATTGGTTTTTCAATGCATTTTTTTTGCTTTTTCTACTCTCCTTTTTACCTCTGTTTAATTTCATGTATTTTCCTTATCATTTTGTTGTAAGCCATTTCCGGTTTAAGTTCTTTTTATTGTTAATATATACTAGTTTTTTTAATATCTTCATTTCAAAAGGGACTTATTAAAATCATCCTCTTTCTTTTTTTCTTCTAAGATCTCGTTTGGTACTTCACGAATTTTTTTTTATTTCTTCATACATATTCAAAGCAGGAGAAATGGAAATTTCATTTAATTTTATTGAAAATTGTATTTTAATCATAAATTTAATGGAATAATTTTCTAATTTTTTAAACTGTATTATTTTGTAACAATTTGAAGCATATTTTGGTCTCTCGTCAAAGTTTCTTTGCTGTTATGCTGTGCAGACCCCAATTCTTCAACACCCAAACTGGAGGGCCAGGGAATTTTTCTTCGGGCTTTTATGCCTAGGAAGATTGTCTTCTCTACGGCTAAAGAGACTTTCCTCTCATAATTATGAAGGAAGAAATAAAGTTAGATAGCTGAGAAGAGTAGAGAAGTAAGAAGATAAAGTGAAAGGAAAGAGATGAACAGAAAATGAATGACTCCCTTGCCTTCGATGCCCAGTAGCATCGGGGTCAAAAGCACAAGGATCTAGAGTGATAAAATAGGATAGTAGAAAGCAGTGTGGCACAAGTAAGTGGAAACAATGCCACACTAGAGACCCTCCTCCTTTATCCGGGCTTGGGACCGTCAATGCCCGTCATCACCACGCTGCTCGGCTAACCCAACAGTGCAGGTACGTCGAACAGCCCAGCATAGATTTCGACAGGCATAGGTGGAGTTAAAAACAGATTCATACCAGAAAACAATATATTGTTCTTATTTTGAATGTAAACACAGTGGCCGCCATTGTCTTAAAGTATATTTGGTAAATTTTAGTCTTATACAATTAGGATATCCCGTTTAAAAGACCATGAATTTATTGAATATTCACAATATGTTTATAGTAGAAATCAATCACAGAACCTGAGTTTAGGTGTAAGCAACAATACTATTTTTATCACCAAAACAAACTCAACACAAACTTTATCACGAAAACATGTTTAAAATCATTATTCACAATTTTCAATTCACCTAACAAGATTCTTACCAACCGCAATGAGAACACCGTCTGTTCACAATTTAGAATTCGTGAATGAATTACAGTGTTTTCTAGAAATATGGAAGTTATGTACATTCAGTTCCATTATTACACTTATTTCTTTGTGGCCTTCAACTTTTTGATGGAGATTAAATTACAAAATCTATTATATAGTCACAGTATTAAAGTGACACTATTAATTTTTTAAACACTTTATTTCTTCTTAGGCTTCGATTTTGATTGGCAGGTTTCTGAATATAATCACATTGAAACATAAAATAATGCAAAGTTTTGGCTATTGATTTTACCAATCCTCAGGCTAAAATAATCAATTTCTAGTACAATACAATACACTTTTATTTCTGAATCATCTACCATAAAAATCAACACATTTTTTAGAAACTCAGGAGAATGTGACACAATTGTTTAAAAATATAAATATGGTTCTCCATTGTTATTCCAAGACACTTTTGCAATTTTCAAAAAATCATGGATTTCAATGGAAACACAACCTGCGCCATTATCTTAAGTGTCCTTTATGCTATCTGAAAACAAAGCTTAATCAAAACTCGTTAAGGTACAATAGCTCATACTTTCTCACATTATTTGTAAGTGTTCGCATTATTTCCAGCACATCATACACACAAGCAAAGATAATTTCACATATAAATTGAACATTCAGAACTAAAAGCCATCCAATATATCGCGTTATGAATTCCAATCGACGATATCATCACCATTTGCATATCTGTACACATTCTTTCTGACTTTAATAAAGTTGAATATATCATTCTATTGAACTTAGCTAAGTTAAGGTTGACCTAGCTTGACTAAATATACTATTTTATTGAACACTAATATTAAGTAAATAAAACCGCCTTATCTTACCTTTCCCATTATGTCGCCGTTCAACAATGAACTTCTCAAATGTCTATCGCTGGATTGTTGTCCAATGCAGTGTATGTTGGTAATATAAAATTATCGTAATAAAAGTCCGTACAAAATTATGGTACTCAATTTTTCACTGTTTTAATTTCAATATTTTATTGGGCTAATTACAATTAAGGTGGGCGGATTACTTGAAATAAAATACATTGATACATTGAAAATACAAATTGTAGAATAGAAATCGAATTAATGTTGGGATTTTCGATAGTAAATTATAATTAAATTATTATTTATATCTTTGTGATCCATTCTTTTCTTCAAGGATTTTTCTCGTGGCCCATAGTTGATGAGGTACCTGAGTATATTTAATTAGTTTGAAGCAGAAAGTTCGAGAAAACTACTAGTCACTTCAAACAAATGTACAATACGATTTTTAATGAGCTGCTTTTTTAAACAGTTTTGGTTTAAGACTAAATCTTTATCTCCAAGTTTGTAGTTTTCATATGTTAAATTTTGCAATTTTTGAAAATACGAAGTGTTCTACGAAAATATGATTTGTGCCATTCTTTTTAACGATCCTTCTATAAGAGATAGTGCGAGGGAGAAAGGTGAACGCGGAAAGATTAGTTTTAGAATAGAAAGAAGTGCAAGAAAAACAGTTTTATTCTGGTGGCTACAAATCAGCCAATCTAGCTTAGGCGAGTTTGCAGAATTTCATTAAATCTGAAGGATTGCATTGGGCGATAGTGAAAGAGAATTGTGCGAGCGTATTTTTGCGTGAATGAGACGCGGAAGAAGAAGAGACGTGTGCGTGAAAACTGTGAACTGTAAGATGGTGAACTTCATGGCCATCACTCGCCTTCTTTTTTAATCCTCCCAACACTAGTTGTCGGAAGAGCAAGTATGACAGGAAGCACTTCTCTCTCGTAAATCGAAGCAAATAAGTCGACAGGAGTTTGCTCTTTCAGCACTGTAGAATATGAGAGTGCCCATCTTCAAAACAGCCATTCCACGTGCAGAATTGTTATTTGTTTTGGATGAGTGGTGTGGCTTTGAACCTGGCGCGCGCGTGACCATGTGGACCTTGCGTGGTCCACCATTCCACAAAATTGCCTTGTTCTACCAGGAGGCGTGAACACCGGGGTGGGCATCTAAACTTCATGGTTTTATCCTCAGCCCCCGCTGACGCACAAGTACGCCGACAGGCTGGTATCCGGATCCCGCCGGAACGCAATTTGCCCTCACGGCAAGCTCTCCATACAATGCCTGGGTCCGGCTGCCCTGCCAGCTCAGAGTTACTAGCTTTCCAGGCTAGTACCGGACTCGAATCAATGCGCTGCTTAAATGCGCCGGCACAAGACCCTTCTCTTTGCCCAGAGTATCGGCCCACTGACACGACGAAGCCGAGAGCCCAATTGGGGCCACCCGAACATGTTCGAGCGGCTCGGAGCCCCCTTCCGGTCTCCTCACTGCCTACACGTTTAGGCAGGGTTCGGAGGGAAACTGATACCTACCTAACGGTAGGTATCAGCCACGCCACAAGCTGTGCCTGATGGTAGGTATCAGTTTCTCTCCGAACTTCTCTCTGTGTATTCCAGAGCATTCCGAAGAATCTCCTTCACCCAATCCCGTCCAAAGGTCGACGAGCCAGGGGCCCGACTGCGAGGTTACCAGGCAAGGCTCTGCAACCAGGAGCTTAGCATCGCCTACTCACTGTGACGTCGCCGTCACTATTTAAGGGGGCTGCGAGCACGAGTCGAACAGTCGCAGCAGAGTGAATGGAATTAAGGTGTCCGGGCGGAGTCGTCCTCGGTCTTGGCTGCGCTGTGACGGGCAGACGGGGCCCGTAGATGGACCGTGCGCCGAGCACGAGAAGCGCCTGTAGAGTGGCGACTCCGTTGGAGTGGATGAACTGGCCGTTCGCCCCACAGGCGACCTAACCTGGGCCGAGGCGCGTGCTAGGGGAGCTCAGGGGTATGGTGAAGAGACGTCCGCGCCACGCAACAAGCTGTGGCAATGACGGCAGAGAGGCGGCGCATAGCACAGCAGAAACTTTCAGGACACATGTTAACTATAGTAGTATCAGAGTGTATTTTGTTTAGTTCTTCAAATTGGGTAAATAGACCGTAGCTGAGTTGTATCTCATTGTTATTTATTGAACATATCATTTTTTTATTATTTTAAAATGTAATTTCGGTACGAGATACACGCAATTTTGAAAAATAATTTATTGGGAAATCGCCTAATCTTGGAAAAATAATAATAAAATACAATTAGCACCAAAGTTTTACAGCGTAGTCTCGCACAAATGAGAGAATAATATTATTACGGATTCGAAGGAAATTTAAGAATTTCTGCTAGTGTGAATTAAAGATTCGATCACCAAGCCGCAAATGTGCTTGGCAACGATATACCAACGAACACGTACTTTATTCAATATCATTTAAGTTTATTCTATATTGCATTAATTCGCGTAGGTGATCGAAGAAGACTTCGGAAATCGATGCTCGGAGGTTTCGTTATTATTTCTTAGTCATTGATGCGACTAATATGAATTAAAGATCATCAAAGACAAGTGAGTACCTGAAGGCATAGGTCTCTTTGCAATCTCTCCCAATTCGTAATTGGTGGAAAAAACACAATAAAACATTTTCGGTGGCATAACAAGCCAATTAATTGAGTCAATTACACCTTTTCCTGCTGCACACTATGTGAAAAGTTTCAGGAACAGATCAGATTTTCATCGTTATCCGATGCATACAATCACTAAAAAATGAACGATGAAATTATTCATCATTTCTGTTTACCTGAAAAGGGAGAGGAAAGAAGTGGACCAAAAAGAAGAAAGAGTACATTCAAACATATAAATCACATTTACACTTTAACATCCTGGAGAATGACTACGATTCATAACGTCGCAATTGACCATAACTTTAAACGATTTTCTCGCGAGGAATACAGACTTTTTGGAATCACGGGCACGACAATGAGAAGAAAACTAAATATATTAATTTGAAAATGATCTAGTTGCAAAAATGTCTGACTGTCTTTCGCAATTTGGAGCCACTGGACACACAGACCGCCGCTGTCGCCCTCGTAGCCGCCCCCACCCTCTCCTGGCGAGCCATTTCTTTTCGTTCAGATCTCAACGGCGCCGATTCTGCTTGTGAACTGGACTTTACAAATCGTGCAAAATAAAAAAAAGCCGACACGCACAGATATCGAAAAACTGAATAAATGTAGTCCATGTATGTAGTAAATTACTTCTACTAACACGTTGTGCAGTCAATATCAACGTTTTGTGGACCTTTTCATACCGAAACTAGTACTAAATAGTACCGTATGTAGCCGTAAATAACCGTAAAAACTTCAACATCAGATGATTCAAATTAGAACCGTAATAACAAATTAATGGTAAACGAAGGAAAACCAGTTTCAGTGCAGTTTCAAATAAACAAATTCATATTCCATTGAAAATGAACAATGTTCAATTGTCTGATGTTAATGTAATAACATTTTTAGGTCTCAAGTGCAAAGTCCATTTAGATGAATTCCACACAAAATTCATAATTCTTTCAAATTGTCCCTTCCTATTGTTCGTTGTGTATATTTTGCGAATGTTCATTCCCGCATATATGGCACAATATTCTGGGGAAACATCCTATAGCTCGCAGACTAAAATAACAAGAAAGAATTGTATGAATAATAAGCAAATACCAACTACATGATCCTTATAAGTCTCTCTTTATTAATATAGGAATTTTACCATTACTGTGCCTCTTGATTTATGCATCAGTATTTTTTTAATAAATTACTGAAGTGTGGGAACATATTTTACAGCAATTACAGATGTCTAAGTTGAAGTGCCAAGTAAAATATTTTCTGCTGCATAACTGTTTCTATACAATTGGTGACTGTACTGAGCATCAAAAGGGGAAGTAATTTTAATTGTGGCGTAGAATAATCCATAATCTTAAGTTGACATTTACTGTATTAATAACCATTTGAATTGCATAATTGAACCGCCCAATGCAGAAAGGGTATATGTTCATATTTCGGTTATTTTAAAGTTATGATTGGTATGCCTTCTTTGTGGCTTAGTCTTTCACTGTGCAGAAAGGTAACTTCTTTCCTTTTGTCCTTCTTCCTGAAAACGTGAATTAAAAGAAAAATGCAATGCAGAAAAGGGGACACGTTGCAAAGATGTAACATTTTTGTATTGGTTGAGGTTGGCAGGCATGTGAAAATACTAAATTTAATGTTCTTTAAAACAGTTTTGTGAATATTTTTTATGAGGAATTGCGTTATTTTTTGTTTACAAACATGAATGAAGAGGAAGAAAATGAAGGCAAGAAGAAGCTTAATTCTGAGTTTAAGAAAAGTAATGTTACTAAGAAATGGTTAGGTTGTGTGGCCAAAGTTTTGTGAATTCTAAGGAGCCAGAGAGAGACAGGAGTGAAGAATGTTGTTTGTCATTTGAAATGTTTTGAGACTCCACATCATAATACAGATGAGATTTTATGTTATTGCAATAATTTGTACACAAAGGATTTTCAAGACACTTGCAAGGGTTTATAGGCCTCGCAATAAGCCCTAATGGTTCTAGAGATGAAAAATGATGAACTACAGAACTTTTGGATTCAAAAAATAATGTGCTTATTTTTTAACATCAAAAAATGACTTTTTGATCTCAATTGCTCTTAAATTTTTATAAACTATGAATTGACAAGAGAATAAAATCATATTTGTGATGTAACCATTATCAGAAACATTATCATGAAACGTTATTATAGTTTGAAAGTACCAAAATCAGTGAAATAGGGTATCACATGATGTGAGAATAAACAATTTGTTGTCATTAATTTCTGCAACAGTTGAAAAATATAATGTGAAATAAATATTACTTCTGTTCAACTACAAAAGTGTGTTTTGTTTTATTTTTTAAAATTTAGTTAAATTGAACCTCAGGGGTATTGCGTGATGTAAACAATTTTTCTGTTCTTTAAATTCACTAAAAAAGACAAGAATTCACAGCTTCAAAAGGTTGTATTTAATAGTACAAGACCACTACACACTTTTAAACAACTCTCTAACTTCTGTTATTCTTTCAAAAGTAGAAAATATGTTGTATTCATTCACATTAAGTTGTTCAATATTTTGTATTCTTCTTTATATAATTATATTCATGGTCATAGGGGGAAAATAGGAAAGTCTTGAAAAGTGAATTTTTCAGGAGACCACTTCTAAATTTCAACAATTCTTGAAAAATTGGTTAATGAAACAACATAAATTCTACTTGGCTAAAAAATTGTAACTTCCACCGTATTTTACAATGACACTCAAAAAGTATCCAATTTCTTTATATTCATATTGTTATGCAAAGTACTTATTTTGTACTATTGTGTTATCAAGTCTTTCATATGTTTATTTATCATTCTTGATGCATTGGAATAGATGATGTTGGAATAAAAATAAATAGGAAAGTTTCAGAAAATGAATGTTTATTAAAGTTAAGCTTACAAGATATCTAACATTTAAAGGAATTGTATAAACTGAAAAAACATACAATTAAAAATAGCGTCATAAAATAAATCATATTTTGGAAAACGCACAATTCACAATACTTATATGAAAAGGCTTTCATAAAATATTCAGGTTTTCACAATGATTAAATTTTAAATGATTTATTATGATTAATTATATATGATTAATTATCCCCATGGATTGATTTCCTCCAAATATGTGTCAGTTGGTTCTGAAGTGTCAGTTTTCAAAGATTTATAAAACCCATGAAAGGAGCTGTAAATAAGAGGAAGTAAGTCAAATCTCTTCTTTGATTAATGCAACAGATCCATCATTCAAAAAGGGTAACTGTTTTAGATAGGAAGGTTTTCTTTTTCTTTTAAAATTAATAATACAAAACTGTTCATACCTGTTTAACTTGTGTTTAAAATACAGTTTTCCATCTGATTTTCTAAACTGGAGCCACTGAATTGGCGCCCAAATTTGCCCAGTCTCATTAACTTTTTTAATCTGAAATGGAGCTCCTTTTTTTGGAAGAACTGAAATGCAAAAATCTTTTGTTACCATATGAATTACTTTGGCAGAATTTTTCATCATTGATAACCTCACCAACTGCATCCAGTCATTTAGGTGGTTAATTTTCATTAGGGTATTTCTCTTTGCTCTCTCAATGACTGCATGGACACTATCATATTCCGTATGAGTGTGATCACTAATCAAGAATTTTTGGTTTATTTTATTGATTCGAGGGATGTTGTAATTGAAGATGTACAAAACCTGAGTGCAATAATATTGTTTTTGTTTCGGCCAGCACACTGGTCAGAATAGTACATTATCTCATTGACATCTGGTGGCAACATTTTTAAATAGTCTATAAAGACAAGACCCAGATCAAGCCTCAGCTACTGGGCAGGTCCACAGGTGGGGGATAGTGGATCAATTTATAGATATGTAGATTAGGGGCAGTGAAGGCAAGACTAGAGCCCTCCTAGACCGAGGCAGCAGAATAAGAGAGCATGGGAGGGATACTCATGGCAGAGTTTCACTCATTAAAAACCACATGTGCTCAAGGCATATTCTATGTCCTGGCAAGCAAGCACCGCCAGTAAATAGGTGCTGTCCCTGCTGCCTTGCGGGTAGGGATGAACCCAAAGGCTAAGGGAAGGAAAACCCAAACAGAAAACCATGGGCAGAGAGGGCTCTGAAAGGCATAAGGCCAACCTCTCTAGGGGAGTAAACCCCACACAAATCCTGGTCCTCCAAGTAGGGGGTTTGGATGTTCGCCAGCTCTCTATCTCCTGGAAAACATCATACACTGCTAAAAAGTTCAATGTATGGCCTTGGGAAAGTAAATTATGGAAATGACCTAAGCAAAAGAATATGGTAATGAATAATGGTAATAATCTTGGAATGTTAGAACATTATTACAACCTGGAAAGCTACAAGAACTTACAGAGCATGTTGGAAGACACAACTAGAAATAGTAGCAATTCAAGAAACAAGATGGAGTGGTAATGACTTTCTTAAAAAGAAGGTTTTGTATTTTATTATAATGGAATGGACAATAAAAGAGGGCAAGCAGGTTTGGGGTTTTTAATTATTAGTAATATGCTGAAATTATGTTATAAACTTTAACCCAATAAGTGAAAGATTATGCAAGTTAAGACTCTATTTATTTATTTACGTCAAAAAACAGTTAAAAACTGCATATGACGAGCTATGGGGAGAAGTGAATTTCAAAGATAAATAAGATAAATTTAATAATATTTCAATAATTAACTCGTATGTGCCTACTAATGAACGTAAAGAAGAAGTTAAAGAAGAGTTCTATGAAAGCCTACAAAGAATAGTTTATCAAAATCCAAAAAGTGATATTGTAAACATTCTGGGTGATTTTAATGCTAAAGTTGGAAAAGAAGCAATGTATAGAAATGCAGCAGGGAAATACACATTGCATGAAAGCTTAAATGAGAATGGAGGAATGCTTTGCACTTTTGCTGCATCTAATGATTTTGAATTTTTTAGCATGCAATTTCAATATAAAGTAATTCATAAAAGCACTTGGGTCTCACCAGACCAGCATACAATCAAATTGATCATGTCCTAATTAATAGTAGAAGGAAAGAGATTGTGGAAGATGTGAGGACATTAAGAAGACCCAATATTGATACAGATCATTATCTACTTAAAGCTATAATTAAACAGAAATTACCTACGATGTACTAAAAGAAATCTATGAGAACAATAAATGGAATAAGGCTAATATGTAAGACCCTTTAACCCGAAAGAGGTGGCGCGGGGTCCCTGTGACCCCACGCATCTTTGCTTAGCTGCAGTTGCCTCAATTTGCAAGACAGAAGCTTTACATTTCACATACCTTTCACTACATTCTTCAGCTTTTGTTTGAAAGATATAAGCACTTCGTGACAGCGCGAGGGGTTCCTGGAAGAGCGATAACAGTTGAGCCGTCATGCAAAATGATCTGACCCCGCGCCACCACTTTCATCGGCAATGCGAAGAGCTTGCAGCAGTGCTTCAGTCATACCAGTGCATTGATAGAATATGTCAGCGTGAAGTGTATTGTTTATTTATTTGACATTATGAATAACTTGAGAAAAACTAAACTTTTTGTGCTAAATGCAGAAAACAAGTTTGTTAAGATCATCATGATGACTTGTGTAAACAATGTAGTTCAGTGAGAAGAGTAATAAATTGTTGATATGCAACATGTTTCTTTCCAAATTTTAGATGCAATAATTCATTTATAAATATTTGTGACACCAATACAAACATCATAAATTTCGTACTTTTTCTAAGTTGTTTTTCTTTGACTTACAACCATTTTCAATTCATTGTTTACTTATTTTTGTGTGAGAATGTTAGAAAATGAAACTTATTCAATTTTCAGATACCTTTGTCATTGAAGTATTCAGGAATATGTAAATGGGGTCACTATGGCGAGCCACCATTACTCCACACCATATATAAAATTAAAGATAAATGATAATTTTGTCCTTTTATTTTTTCAATTCCTTATTTGCATGTTTTGTTTATAATATTGCATTATGTTAATACTACCTTATAAATATTTGATCATTCATAAAATAACTAAAATGCACACTTATTTATTGCTAGATGTAATATTATAAAGAAATAACTTAAAGGTGTCAGAAAGGACCCTGCGCCACCTCTAATGTAAATCCGGCAACCGCCATCTCTCTAGGATTAAAAACTCAGTGCATACAAAGCGAAACTAGTGGATGCTCTAAAAAACCACCAAAGTAATGTAGATAGTGATACTAAAGATATCAATGAGCATTGTGAAAATAAAAAAAAGGAAATAGCAGATGCTGCTAATGAAAAAATCGGTAAGCAAAAATAAAAGATCAGAAATGAATGGTGGGATGAAGAATGTAGAAGTGCAATACATGAAAAGGATACGGCAAGAGATAAAACAATGCAAACTAAAACAAGAGCTAGCTACAATTTTTAACAGTTCAAAAGAAAGGAAGCAAATAAAATTTGTAAAAGAAAAAGAAAAAGAAAATGTGGATAAATCAGAAATTCGCAGCAATTGAGCAGAGTTACAAGAAAAACAAATCAAGAAATTTGTTTGGCAAATTAATATATAATCTGCAACAAAATAATCTCACCCCCATACTATGTAAGGATGCAGAAGGAAATGTTCAAGTACAGAAAATGCAGACCATGCAAAGATGGAAAGAACATTTTGAAAGTATTCTAAATATAAACAGTCCTAATGTAGAGAACAAAATAATAATGCTACTACTGATGATGTCAAAAGTTGCGAGGAAAGTGCACTACCAACATATCAAGAAGTGTATTATATCATTAATAATCTTAAAACCAATAGGGCAGCGGGCTCAGACAACATCCAGCAGAACTTATTAAGCATGGAGGAAGACTATTAAAAAGAACTGTGTAGAATAATGCAAAAGGTATGGGTGAATGAAAATCTTCCAGAGCAGTGGACAGAAAGTATTATATGCCCCAAATTTAAAAAAGGAGATAGACAAAATTCCAGTAACTACAGACCGATAACTTTATTAAATGTTGCATACAAAGTTTTTGCAAATATTCTAAACAATAGACTCTATAAAATAGTTGAAGAACAAATTAGTGACCATCAGCAGGATTTAGAAAGAATAGATCAACTATAGACATATTTATCGTAAGACAAATTTTTGAGAAATGTCTTGAATATAACATAACCTATTCAATAAGTGTATTGATTATACACAAGCTATTACCTCTGTCCATAGGACTAAATCAATGAATGTCTTAAAAATATTTAATGCACCAAACAAAGTAAGAAGACTGATCATGCTCACATTATCTCACACTAAGATGAAAATCAAAGTAAATAATGAATTAAGTAGCGATTTTGAAATAAAACCAGGAGTGAAAACACAAAGATCCATTGTCAGCCTCTCTGTTTGGAATGATAATAGATGTAATTATGAAAAAGAATGGACACAGGGTCAATGTCCTTACATGTGTAAAACAATGTATTGCATACACAGATGACATTCTTTTAATAACCAGATCTAAGCCTGCCCTTGAAATGTTCCAACATCTGAAAGATCAGTCTTTACAGTATGGACTAATCATAAATGACCAAAAGACCAAATTCATGAGATGTAAATCAGGCCCAACAAAACTGTATGCTTGTGATATTAGTATTGATAATCTTTGTTATCAAGAAGTTAGTTTGTATGAATACCTTGGGTCTAATGTAGATAATCATAATCATATAGGAGAAGAAATCAAAGAAAGAATAGTAACTGGTAATAAAGCTTACTTTCCCAATCAAATAGTCTTTAGAAGTAAATTGATACCTAAAAGTGCAAAGTTAAGTCTATAATTAGCAGTAATACAGCCAGTAGTCACATACACAGCAGAAATGTGGGTCCTTAGAGAAGTTAACTTCAAAGGTTAATGATTTTCAAAAGAAAAATCTTAAGGAGGATTTTTGGACCAGTTAAACAACTAAATGTTATTTGGAGAATAAAATATAATATGGAATTGGATAACATAAACACAAAAGTATCGTTAATCATATCGGATCTTTAAGATTAAATTGGAAGGGACGTATCTACAGAATGAATTATGCTAGGCTAGTAAAGAAAGTCCTCGAATGGTACCCAATTGCAACTAGAGTTAAAGGAAGACCAAAGACAAGAAGGAAAGATGATGTCATAAATGATCTCAAGACAATGAAAATAAGAAACTGGACAGTGAAAGTGAACAACAGAAAGGAATGGAAGGCCATAGTAGTAGTTTGCTCTTTTATCTTGAGTTCCTAAAGCCCAACAAGCTAAAACTATTAGTAAATAATTTTGTTGAGCCTCACTAAAAAGAAGAAGATAAAGACAAGAAGCTATTTGATTACCCTCTCCCCTGAAATTGTCTGATCCCACATGAAGCAGGTAGCTTTACTACTACTTAAATCATTAATAATCAAGTTAAAGCTCCACAATTGATGCTTATAAAAGGCAACTCAAGTAATTAAGCAGGGGGTAGAAAAGCACTGTTAAGGTCAAATGCAAATACATTTTTCAGTGGGTTGATGTTTGTGATTTCTTTATCAGTTCTCTATGTAGTATAACCCTTCTCAGCCATAAAATGATGGGAATCTCTTTCAGCAATCACTTTACATTTATCTCATTTATCTTCACCTGATGAACCCTGTATTTTGGTTTATGTCACATTTATGACAGGTGCCCTTTTTTGGTTTCTTAAAACAAATATTTTTCTTATAAAAGCATTGAGTGTAAAGAGAAAAAGAAACAGGATTGGATTGAGCTTTTTTTGACAGTGCATACATCTTTGAAATATTTAACTCAGATGCTAAATATTTTGTACCACTCTGAGCACAGCAGTGGTGGCTTTCGTAAAATGGAAATGAATCTATGTGATTGCTGACAGCTTGAATTTGTGTAGGGGTGCACTTATTTTTCAGAGGGGCAAGACCTCAACAGTTCATAGTAATAATCCCTAATGATTTACATTTCTTTTACTTACTACTGCATCAACAAAACCATTTGTTTCTCTATGTGATTTTACAAAACAAACCTTATAAAAAGGAACATCCTGATTTTTTATTACTAATTTATAACAGCAAAATGTTCTAACATCAGATGAATTCAGTTTATGAGTTTTCTTAGGCTTCATTGAAATAAAAGAAGATACGTAGTTTGCTCTTCTATCTTGAGTTCCTAAAGCCCAATATTCATTAAAATATTGTAATCTGTCTTATTCGCTAGTGCATTCTCTACATTTCATAGAACAGTTTGACAAAGTTAACACCTTCCTTTCTTCAACAGCTTTTCTTTTATGTGAAATGTATGCTTTACCTGTGTTTCTCAAGATCTTCCTCATTTCTCTCCCTTTTCAAGTAGTCTTTGACATATCCTCTGCTTGAAGAAACATTGACATCACCATCTCCAATATCATATATTTTCATACAGATTGCAATTTGATGATCTAAAATAAAATTTAAAAGAAATTATAATTAGGAGTGTTATTAAACTAATAAAAACCATAATAAAATATAATGAAATTTTTGAAGGAATGATATTTACTTTTGATAAAAAAGATAAATGATCATTATAATTA
Source organism: Acheta domesticus (assembly GCA_031308135.1). Classification (NCBI taxonomy): domain Eukaryota; kingdom Metazoa; phylum Arthropoda; class Insecta; order Orthoptera; family Gryllidae; genus Acheta; species Acheta domesticus. Next base: position 215,259,344 of record JAHLJT010008446.1, read on the forward strand.
TGTTTGAATATATCTTCGCTGCTTGATGAAGATTCATAATCAATAGGCATTTCAAAATTTCAGTCAGCAGCGCTATCATTGCTCAAAAGCAAATCTGTAACAATTATTATGGTTATTCTCAATTTTTTATTAATTGATGTTAAGAGAATATAAAAAACTTGTCAAGAACTAAAAATGTTGTACCTCCATACAGTAATTCATTGTGTGCTGATTTTGAGATGACCTTGTTCTCAATAGAGCTATTTAATTCAATTTCCTGAATGTTATTGGTTTTATCCAGTTGTGATTCTGTAAAAACTGGCAAAATGTATTAAAAAACTCAGATTGTAAATAATTTTATTGGGAAAGAAGATAACTCCTACTATGAAGTTTTATCTTTAAATTTGAATGAATTTCATCCAGAACCATCATTGAATGCATTTTACTTTAAACCTTCCGTACACTCTACACATCTATGTGCCATGATACTTGAGGTACCAATAACTTTCGCCTCAACCACTGATGATGGTTCAGCTCAGTCTGCAGAACCTCAGAAAAACTCCAGGAGATATTAAGAAGACAACAATCTTCTCATGATGTGGTTCTTTGATAAGTCATACTCACTACCCAGAAGTAGATAATCTTATCAAAATGCATTTTGTATTATTAGAAATAGTGATACACACTACTGAGAAAATAAGTTTATTGTAAAGATCCAGTTTTGTGACATAGTTATACTCACAAACATTGCAATATTCTTTACCTTTAAAGAACATAATTGATGTTTATCTAACAAATCTATATTTGTGATATCAATTAGGTAAGGTGATATGCCTTGTTTTTGTGCATGAATATGTTCAAACTGGAAAACTAATCATATTCAAGTTATGTTTTCTTGTCATGAGAAACTAGATGAATTGTCTATTTTTGAAAATCTGTACTTTCTGCATGATTGCCTAGGTAAGTCAAAGTGCCTTGTTTTAACATTTGCACGTGCAAACTGGATAGTGAACCAGTTCAATATTGATCACATCAATTTTTTTAAAAAATAGGCATGTTTACGTACCATAACTGATTTACATTATTCAAAGATTTCTAAAAAGGCACATTCAATTTACACCTCAGAGCCTAAGATTGAGACTTGCAAACTTTTTCACAAAGTAATAATAATGATTCTCTTCCATAAAAGATATTTACCTGATGTTCCACAAAATTTCGACTTAGGCAAATCCATGTGACCATCGAATATTTTGAAAGCATGAATCTGGTGGTGCTGAACAGCATGTACTTTCTCGCCATTAGTAGGTTATGTAATACTATTTATTCACAATTTCTCTCTGTATTAACATACAGTGTGTCACATTATCTTGAATATGGCCAATTTTATGTAAAACCATAGAAATAGACACTTTTCAATTGACTTGGCGGCTAAATTATGCCGCACACCATCACTAAGCCATTGGTTTCTATTTTTTATATACAGCCAGATATATATATATATATATATATATATATATATATATATATATATAACAAACACACACACAACGCACACCCGCACACCCACACACACCCACACACACCACACATACACCACACACACACACACACACATACCACACACACACACACCACACACACCACACACACACACACACACACACCACACACCACACACCACACACACACACCACACACCACACACACACACACACACACACACCACACACACACCACACACACGCACACACACCACACACACCACACACACACCACACACACACACACACACAGGGTCCAAGGGGATGTGATGCGATTACAAGACTCGCTGAAGAGAGTCTCTTAGCCTCTCCATCCCAACTCCGCTCTCACCTTCAAGAGGTGACCCTGTCGAGTCGAGTAACCTGTGCCAAGGTTGTGGTAACCAATCCCTTCGGCGGTACGGGTCGACCAACAGACGAGAGATGGGGGTTCTGGCAAGTCACTGTGTCAGAATGGCATGTAACCGCCGTACTGGAGCGACCCGAAAGTATTCCGGGGTACGGTCTGGTTGGTTACACCCTGGCCCAGGGTAAAGGGTGAAGCCGGGGGAGCCTGTAACCCCTAAGCGACGTGTCCCTGGGTGGCGAACAGGGGAGGAATCTCTAGATATAGAGGTCAAGAGGCAATTAAAATACCTCTCACGGACCAACAGGCGGGAGGACACCTCAGTCAAAAAACCAGCATGGAAGGTCTTTTAGGATCTCAGTCTACGGTGCAGGGGCCCGGATCTCCAGTACCGGCGTCTGTTCGGAGTGAGCAAGCGGGCTCCCAGGCGTCGTCAACCAGTGACCGCAGTACTTCAGCAGTGGACCACTTGGCTGCTGTAGTATCTGTTGCTACAAGTGATGATCTTGCGAAGCAACAGGCATTGTGTAGCCTTGAAAGAAAATAACCGAGCTTCTCAACTTCGTTAAGCCTCGCCATAATGTTCATGGTGAGATCAAGAGGTTGGCGTATTCGATCCAGACGCACTTTAAAGAGGTGGTAGCACTGCAAAAAGGATCATCCAGTCCAGATCCTCAGTGCGCCAAAGTTTTATCGAAAGAAGGGGTGCACCCAGACATCCCCTGAGAAGGTGGCTGTGGGAGTTCTCAAAACGAGAAATGATCCTCCGCGAAACCGGAGCACCCAGGTGCCCAAGGTAAGAAGGGAGACTGCGGAAAACGCAAGATAAAACTCGGCCAAAAGCCCCCTCTCCGAAAAGCCACGAGAAGAGCCTGCAGTGGCACGTGAAGAGCCCGAGTGGCAGGTGGTCACTCGCAAGAGAAAACGTAAGCGTTCTAAAACGCGGAAAAGGCCACCCAGACCAGATGCCCTGATGATCAAGAGAAGGACGACGCGCTGACGTACGCGAACATCCTTAAAAAATGAAAGCTGACCCTGAGCTTAAAGAGCTGGGCGAGAATGTTACGCGCATCCGGAAGACAGCTAGCGGCGATCTCCTTCTGCAACTGAAGCGGTCTGCGGAGGCCAAAACTGCAGATTTTCAGTCCTCTGTAAGGAAGGTGTTTGGTTCGAACGCCGATGTGAGGGCGCTCACTCACACCGTGACCATTGAGGTGAAGGACCTGGATGAGGTCACAACTAAAGAGGAAGTGCATAGGGCTCTGGTGGACAATCTTCCCGAAGCCAGTGATCTCCCAACTACTGTGGTCAAATCTTTAAGACCAGCCTACGGTGGAACGCAGGTAGCATCGTCAGCCTTCCTGTTATGGTGGCTAACAAGTTGTTGGCCATCCATAAAGTAAAAATAGGATGGGTGTACTGCGCTCTGCGTGAGAAGAAGGTTCCCCTGAGGTGTTACAAATGTTTGGATTTTGGACAACTCAGAAAAACATGCAAAAGCGCACATGACCGGTCCAACTTGTGCATGAATTGTGGTGGTGAGGATCACCTTGCTAAGGCATGTAAAAATGACGCAAAGTGTTTGCTTTGTGAAGAAAACGGGAAACAATGCAGACATGCTACTGGGTGCAGCAGGTGTCCATCGTACCAAAAAGCGCTCAAAGTAATAACGGATCGAAAATGAAAATTTTACAACTTAATCTCAACCATTGTGCAGTTGCCCAGGATATCCTGACACAGTCGGTAAGGAATGGGAGGTTGATTTAGCAATAATTTGCGAACAGCATAGAAACTGTGATAATACAGCGTGGGTATCCGACCTCCACAACAAGGCGGCAATCTGGGCCTGTGGAAAACACTCATTCCAGCAAGTAATGACGAGACCCGGAGCTGGATTTGTGTGGGTAAAAATCAACGGTGTCTACATCTATAGCTGTTATGCCTCACCGAATGCTACAATGGACGAGTTTGAGCAGTTCCTCGACCGCTTAGTGTACGACGCAAGAGGACGAAGCCCGTTGGTGATAGCGGGAGACTTCAACGCCTGGGCGGTCGAGTGGGGTAGTTCGTCTACTAATGAGCGAGGTCGAGCGGTTCTGGCATCCTTCTCTCTCTTAATGTAGAGCTCGCCAACACAGGAGACACATACACCTTTCGCAAAGGGGGCGCGGGATCTGTTGTGGAATCTGACGTTCATGTCAGATAACCTAGTGAGAATGGAGTGTCCTGGAGAGTTAGTGAGCACTATACCCATAGTGACCACCAGGCACTTTTGTACGAGGTGAAAAATCAACGGAAGGATAATTTTGCAACCGAAATATCAACCAGCTGGGTGGAAAGCAAAAATGTTTGACGAGAGAAGTTTTCCGACTGTTTGGAGACGATAGTACCACAGGTACCGCAGATGACAAAGCAGGACAGGTTATAAAATGGGTAACCAAAGCCTGTGATGCGGCAATGCCTAGACGGGGCACAATCATTCGACGCTCACCAGTTTACTGGTGGAATGAGGAAATAGCCCAATTACGCCGGCAGTGCCTTCGAGCCAGGAGACAGTACCAGAGAGCTCGTGGCAGAGACATCTTTCTACAATTGCAAGAGCAATATAAACTCGCTCGAAGGCAGTTGAAGATTGAAATCCGCAAGAGCAAACGCGTATGCGCCAAAAGTCTGTGTGTCGAGGTCGAAAAGACCCATGGGGTTGGCCGTACAAGACGGTCATGAGTAGGTTGAGACAGAGGCACCTATGCTCTCCAACTTGCCCCAAATATGTTGCTTAAAATTGTGAAAGCCCTATTCCCGATCCACCCCGCTGAAACAGTTAATACAGCGTTATCTGACGTAGAAATAATTCCTCCAGTCACGCAGGAAGAAGTTCTTCACGCAATCAGAAGAATCGGCAACACAAAGGCTCCCGGACCGGATAACATGTCCCAACATTGCCCTCAAGACTGCGGATACTCGCGACCACTACCGACATCTTTGTGGATCTCTACTATTCTTGCTTGAGAGAAGGGGTGTATCCAGAAAGATGGAAAAAAACAACGTCTGGTGGCTCCTCCCTAAGGGGAATAAATCTCCTGAAAATCCATCGTCATACCGTCCACTGTGTATGCTTGACACAGCTGCAAGGTTCTGGAGAGAATTATTAGTACCAAGGCTGGAGAAAGCTGTAGAGGAAGGAGGAGGTCCTTTCGGAAAACCAGTATGGTTTCCGCAGAGCCCGCTCGAGAGTTGACGCCGTCCAGCTTGTCATTAACACTGCCCGACAAGCAATTGGAGGAAGTAGATGGAAGGGAGGCCCAAAACAGTATTGTGCTGTCGTTACGTTGGACATTAAGATGCATTCAACTCGGCCAGGTGGAGTAATATTCACCTATAGAGCGTCCAAGCATTTGATTGCAGTACAGAGCTTATGGAGAACAGCGTTGTCACTTCTCAGCGGCGCCTATACGCAACACTCGCCTTGCTTAATACTTGGATTGACATGAAATTTTGCCAGCTTGTTCAGTACCTTGAATACACCTGAACGGAAATAATTTCAAAACATGTTAAATAGATGGCTTAATATTAGAAATTAAAGATTTTTGATAAAATGATGTATTATTTTTATTAGAATTATTATTTAAAAAACAGGCCTTTAAATGAGAGTTAAAACTGAAATATCAATAGCAAAACAAGCCCAAATCCAGTTGGCAACATTGTTAATTCATCACATACTGACGAGGCTTGAATTGTTTTCCGCGAATGACATCGATATCAAGGTCAATATTGCTAATTTTTAGTCCCAGCTCATTTTATACGTCCAATACATCCACTTTTTTATGTAAAATAAAGGGAAAATTCATTCACAAAGGTGAGATGACATGGATGATATCAAATACTGCAAGGGTTTGTGCGGACAATGCCTAATATTCTTTTCGAACACCCAGCTAATAATTCGTCACCTATTTGCATTTGAAAGCACATTTTACGACAACTACTGGTTGAATGCCTTTGGCATTAATATTATTAACAGTAAAATTTCTAATTCATTTTTATATATGTTTAAATGCATTTCACTGTTTTTAATAAGTGAAATTCAAAAATAAATACTCTATTTTTCCTTTCAGATCGCCTCTTGAGAATCGCTGAGATGTATTTAAGATCACTTAACGACCTGAAATGTTCGTTCGGAGCGCACGAAAATATTGTTTTATTACGGTCTAACTCAAGAACCATGATTCATACAGAAATGTGGTTGGTCTCATATCAAAAATTTGGACTTCCCTTGTCATTTCATCCGCTGGGTGTTTGTGCTTTTCTGCAATAATAAAAAGCTTCTCGCATAGTGAAAATTTAAGAACGTCAAAATGTAGAAATAAGCATTTGTCTATCATTTATATTAATTCACGGAAATTAAACCATAAAACTAAATTACAAAATAAACCATCACATTCATCAGAGTTCTGGGAATAACTGGTAAAAAACTCAATTGTCTAAGATTAACACAACTGAAGCTATCGTTGAATGAACTTGTTAAGTATTTGCGCGTGAAACAAAATGGACGTGTCGAATACCCCGAGCCTCCTGAATCGGCAACACAGCTTGCGGTAGAAAGAGAGAGTCTTATGTAAAATTGTATTGGAATAAAAGAGAGGGCAATACTCCATAGGCGCCGTACTGCAATCAAATGTTTGGATGCACAATAGCTCTCCACCGATTTAAGGTACCAACGTATCTGAGGAAGATGGTGGGTGAGTATCTGAGTAATAGGGCCCTGATCTACCATACAGATAATGGGCCAAGGTACACAATGTCACTGCTGGTGTCCCACAAGGGTCGGTATTGGCTCTATTGGGATATCACAAAGAAGAGGAGAACCCAAACTGCTCGACAACACTGCTTGAATGGCAGGATCGCTGGGACAAGTCCATTAAAGGAAGATGGACGTACCGCATGATTCCCTCCATTGCACCGTGGATCAACCGTAAACACGGTGAAGTAAACTTCTGGCTGACTCAGCTGTTGTCTGGACATGGATGCTTTCTGGCATATCTCCACAGGTTCGAGTTGGAGGATACCCCTTCTGTCCACTATGTGAACCTGCTGTCGAAGACGCCGAGCATGTGTTTTTCGAGTGCCCACGATTCCATCTGCAGCGACGGCACGTTATGAGTATGCTCGGATCGACCCGCTGACACCCGAAGCAATGTCGGGTGCATGCTCGCCTCAGAAACCACTGGGCTGCGGTGAGCGCATATGCGCAGACCACAATAGCTGAGCTCAGGAGAATAGAAAGGGAAAGAAGGGAAGTCGACTGATCCTCCTTGGATCCTTCCTACGATCTGGGGAAGAGAAGTGGCCTGTGACTGAGCCACTCTGATCCAACTCCCCGTGATGTAATGCCTAACGGCGGTTCCGCGGGGAGGATGGAGGAGAAGGGAGGTGGTTTTAGCATAGAGGAGAGATACAACTAGAGAGCGCGTGAGCCTACTGCGCAGGTTTCAACATGAGGTGGTCGTAAGTCACGTGACTTTGGGACACCGGCAGCTCCTGCTGTACGGTGCTGTATGTAGCTTTGCGTGCTGTTTTGTGGTGCTACAGCGTAATTATTTTGGGACGTTGTGGATATTTGTTCACTGCTTACGATCCAAAATTCTTTTTTCTTTTCAAGAAGTGCAATAACAATTTAACTTTGCAAATTGTGTTCCACAGGATGAAACAACTGTGTTAAATGTCAGTTCACGCCAGTATGCCACAAGTAAATGATCATGAACTGGGCAGTGAGGTACCAACTGACCATATGTACTTGCCATCAGTACACAATCTTGAAACTAGATTGTCTCCCCATGTTGTGGACATTGTAACTTAAATTGGAGGATTTTTAGTTACAAAGTTGCAAAAGTCTCTTGCTTATGTGGACTGTAAGCTAGTTCTTAGCCGGACTGATACTGATGAAGGATCATATTCCTTCATTCAGAGGAAAGATGATTATGGACTGAAATACCCTTCTGCAGATGTTATAAAAATCTGCAACAGAGCAGAGGTAGAAGTAAGAATACTTCAGGGGAGAGGTGACATTTTAAAAAAATGCAGCATGTAGTACAATTGTAAATAGATGTCTTAGAGAATTTGTGAATAGTTCTGTTTTTAGTAATTTAACTTATCATATTATTGGTCAAGAGGCCATAATGAATCACAGGATGTATTTAATAAAGGCAATATTGTTTAAATATATTGTCATAAGATTAAAACATATAGGAAGAGAGCACACCCAAATTTACCAAAAAAAAATAGTATTAGATCAGTTAAAAACAAAATGATTTTATTTAGAGGGCATTAATCCTATGTGTATTTACTGGTGTAAGTTGTATTTATAGTATGTTAGTGTTAGTAATTTGTATGATTGTAGTTGATTTTTATTAGTAAATTCTTTGAAAAATATGTATTTCAATTTCCAGGTCAAAGACCCCCATTTCGATCCGGTTTTTAACCAGTTTTCCTGATCCATTGAGAAAATGCTGAGATGTCCCCTTGTTTTGCTTTGGGACATAAATGTAGCTTCACTACACCCACAGTTTTCTTGAGCTTACTTGCTAGTAGTGGTAGGAGTAAAGCCAGTGGCACGTTACTGTTGTTAGTAATACAAAGAAAAAATAAAACATGCAGTTGGTTTATCGATGCAAATAGGTTTTATACAACTCGTGAGGGAAAATGTCTAATGTTATAGTTAAAATATTGGGAAGAGCTTTTGAAGCTCAAGAAAATGAGTGCAGATGGAACTTTTCCCCCATTATTCACATACAGTTTTTACTGTTTTTGGCTAAATAAATCAAAATATAAATCAAAGGTAAAAGCCTTTTTTTCCCTCTATAAATCCTTGAAATATCATTTTGATAACATATATCTAGAATCTAAATGACACTGATGTGAATCTTCAATAGTAGAATGTCCAACATTGAGTAATAGAAATTTGGATTAATGCATCCCATGGAGTTAATTTATTTTACAAATATTTTTTATTTATAGTCCTATGTAATTGTACTTGTAAAACAGGTTTAGTGGAGTATGTAGTTGAAAGTGTCAAGTTGGACAAAAATCGGAATTTTCATGTACTTGAGCAAATAGAGCAGAAAAACTTAAATTCACTTTTCTGCTATAAGGAACATTTTTAGGGTTACTTAATAAATGAGAAAATAACGCTGGAATGAAACATCTTAAGTAAGTATAAAAATAAATCATTTAATTCGAGGCGGGTGTTCTTATAGATGCCACCTAGCTGTCCCAAAGTCACGTGACATAGGCGCGAGAGATACCCGGCCGGGCCTTCTGCGCAGCTCGGTGCGCACTCTAGTACTATGCTCACACTTTTTCTTGATCCTCCAGCTCCCTAGTTCTCGCTCAGCCCGGCACAGCACGGCTCGGCAGAAAATATGAGCCCCACTCGGAACGTCATGGCTCAGTTTGCAGTGCTGCTCACCTTCTTCCTTACAATTCGGACTTCTCGGTTTTCGCTCTCTCTTTCTAACGACCTCTGCGTACCGTGCACCTTCTCGTTACTCAATAATTTCTATAATTATTAATTATTTCTTCAGAATTTTAAAAAAACGTTGAGTTGTTTCTCAATTGCTATCTAGTCCAAGACGCACTTTTACGCTGAGTTTTTCTGTGGATGTTGACAGCACTGCACTGCCGTGACATAAACAGAACCTGCCTCCCCTCGCACCCCCCGCTGTGGAGTATCAAGAAAAAGTGCGCGTACAGTATATCTCTCCTCTATGGGTTTTTAGTGGGTAAAAATCTCACACTATCATGTGGTACGGGCCACATGGTGTCTTTTGAAGATTTCCACCTACCCTCGTAAAAAAACACACACACACGCACACGCACACACACACATATAGAAACAGAGGGGGAGAGAGGGAGAGAGATGCAGATGCAGATCCGGGGAGGAAACGTCGAAACTTCAAAACTAAGTTCTTAAGACAATTTATTAAGCATATTTTGTCGCATAAGCTACGTGGATATTCTGAAATGGTTAAGCCGCAATTAGCATTCAAAAGTTGGTTTTGAAAAAAATTCTGTGCAAAAATGTGCATTTTGGAAGCATAAAAACACTCCAGAGACATGTCAATTGTTTATTATTTACAAAATAAATGAATATATTAGCGCAGACAGAAAAATTAAGCGAGAAATCAAAAGGAGTCGAATTGTGTAAATTGAGTGCTTTTTTTATTTCTCGCTTAATTTTTCTTTCTGAAACCGTCTTCTGTGAATAATGAACAATTCACGTGTTTCTGAAGGGTTTCTATGCTTCTATAATGCAAAATTTTGGCCTAGAAATCAATTTTTTCAAACCAACTTTGAGAAAAAATGGTTTAAAAAAAGTAAAAATTGCCAAAAATTTCTTAATTTTTCTGTATGCTATCTAAGGCCTAAATGTAATACAAAATGCACGACTTTTTAAGAAAAATAGTTTAAAGAAAATAAAAATTGCCAATATTTACACAAAATTTCGCAAAAAATAAGCACGTTTTTGGAAAAATCGGACATGCCCTTATTTGAAGATCTGTTTTTGATGAACACATTTCATTACGAAAAAAATTGTGTCTTCGTAATTGTAGTTGTAGGAAAACGCCGAAACAATTTGAATTTTTCCATTTTAAAAAAAATCACGGTTTTCAACCAACATGAGACCTGCACCATTTTCTTTAACGCTCTTTAGACTATCCACAAAAAAAATTCATCAAACTGGTTTGGCTTTTTTTTCATTTAAAAATGTCCCAGTGGCTTCATGTAAAGTACCCACCAAAATTCAAATATCGGTTGCAAATTCAAGAGCCACAACATCAGCCAGATCAATCGGGGAATATCAATTTGGAGAAAATAGGCTGACTGGTTTTGTCATTAGCGTTGTACACAGACAGACGTTTTGCCGTCAATCGATTTTTCGGTACGGGGCCATAAAACATGGATTTCGCCTCCACGACGTGTTAGAGGATTTTTTCTAAATTTGGCAACTGGATTTATCCACTTTCTCGTTACCAGGGCCCTGTAATAAGAGTTTTTTGCCGAAAACTCGCCGTTTTTTCGCGCAGCATTACATAACTTTCTCTTCTTAAGAAGTTCCTTCTTATGCGCGAGAAAGTAAAAATAAAACAAAAGTGATTTGTACTTAAACCGTTTAAAGGTACAAAACTCTCTCATATTCGACCAGTTGAAATGTTGCATCATTTCTTTAATGTTATCATAAAAACATGTCTTCCTTCAAAAGCTTTCTTCAAATGTTTTCTTTGAAGCATCCAGTGACAGCTGAAGCAACTTTACCCAGGCCCTGACTTATTTGGTATCCCAAAAATGTTTCTGTCATTCAAAACACATAAAAATGTATTTAGTACTAATTGCAATTATTTGCTATAAGTTATTTCTTTGGCATTGAGAAATAAATTCCGTTTATGTATTGGGGAGGGGCAGAACTTTTGTTTGAAACAGGGGCTACGGAACCACAGGCCTCATGTTTTTTTTCTGGGTTTCCCTGCTTTAAAGTTCATAGTCATACTCAAATCAAAGAAAGTAGTAGTAAGCATTTTGGAAAATGAAGTTACACTTACAAATTTCTTCAGCCGCAATGTTGTGTTAATTCTGCATATTCTTTTCACGGAACTGAGTTTTGGTGAGACCTGCAAAAAAAAACAATGCTGTATGCAATACGTCACTTGTTAGAATTAAACATTTCATTAAATAATCTACTCAAGCGTTTTGCAACATAACTATATTAAGAGAAACAAAAGCAAAAAAGAGTTATTTTGATTCATTTGAGGAGTTTTGTAGAAAATCCGCTTTGTTTTATTCAGAAACAACCATTTACTAAATATACGCTCATTTAATCGAAGTAACGTTGATAACTCATAAGTATCCGCAACACGCTATTTCATATCAAGTTAAGTCTAATTTCTTTGATCTACATATGCAGAATCCTCTAAAACTAATATAAAACATTATTCACAGACTCGAAGTAACTTCACTCAGACATAATTTGGTATTGTATTGAAAAAAACAAATTATTATTCCATAAATTATTAGTTACATAAATTCCATTCATTAAAATATATTTGTTTCAATATTTGCTAACTTTTCCCTGTAACTGCGTGTACAGAGTGGTGAAAATGATTTTCAGTGGTGGATAATATTGCTAATTATATATTATGTATTCATTGTTGGATCTTATTATTGTAAGGTCTCTATGCTCTCTCTTTGGTTCTCACAGCCCGGGTTTGTGCGCCAGGCTAATATGCAAGCAGCGGCGGGACACTTACCTGCTTAGCTGATCTCCAGCAGCAACCGAAAATCTTGAGATGTGCTCACTCACGGTAGAGCTAGGAGAATTCTACAGGGGTAGGCCTCATCTGGGTTAAATTGGCAGGACTTTGATCAGGATCAGATGTGTGAACAGTGCGGGGCGCTGATGGATGCTCGCGGCGATCGCGTCCGTATGAACGGCGATTGCATGCCGGTATTTAAATAACTCACTCGGAACTTTTGGTCCGATGAGATTATCTTGCGTGAGGTGCGAATTTGTAGAAGCACCGTGTGTAGTGAAGCTAGGCGTCTAGGATTGCCATAGCATTAAGTTTAATGTCGCGATGAAGTCTCGAAGTTAAATTTCATACGTCTGAATGTAAAATTGAAGTGGCGGTCACGGAGTCTCGTCTCGAAAATGTCGCTGTTAGATGAAGTTGCAGTCGTCGGACTGGGGTCAAAATAGTACACTGAAGCGATCTTATTTGAATTACTTCTCCCGCGAAGTAAGCTAGGTTATATTGTTTACACAAAAATATATAATTTCAATCCAAACATGCTTTTCCTGAATTTTAACAAGAAAGGTTTTACAGGAAATGAAATAGTTATTTTAATTGCATGTTGAAGTCCATATTTCAGAATTTTTTTGTCTTAAATGCATATTTTTAAAAGCATATTTCAAAATATTTTTAAGGCATAAAATTCTCTTCCTACCTATCACTAATTACTATAATTAACTATTTAATGTAAAAAAATTAATTGAAAATTTATGAAATATCAGACTACTTTACCGTGACTTGTGAAATTACCATAACGATTTTCTCGAGATTCTTTTTTTCAATTTTTTACTATTTTTCTCTTCAGTCCCATCATCGACCGAACGATCGAGTGTAGCACTGAAATTCGGACCCAAGATGGCGTCGCAAGCAGCGGAGCCATCTGTCGGAGATTTCACATACTACACGATTTACGTTTCATTCATTTTTCATTTTCAAGTCCTTAGGAGAGCATGAGCGCGTGCATGTTGGTTTCTTCCAAAAAGTGCTACGACGGCCGTCTCCATTAAATCTAGAGGGCCATGGTACAATACAGTGGAGTCGCCCCTTTGCGAACAGTAATATATAGTACTATACAGGTTGAGTCACGTAACTTTAGCACCAGTAACTTTTGAACGGTTGAAGTTATTGCAATACAGTTTTCACGGAAGTGCATGAGGGAAAGGGGCTAATTGATACATGCATTCATTTCTATTTTATCACTTGTATTTTACGAGATTTTTGAGGTAACTTTATTTTTTCAAATGGAACTATACATATTTTTTCCGTTTATCATGACAAGCGTAAAAGGACGAATCCAGTGAAATACATCTTGTCATATGTTATATAAGCATTTTTGGAGTAATTTTGATTTTTGCAACGGGTTTAACGGACATTTTGAATAGTCCACCACACAAGGTCACGCAATGCTGCATCAGCACACGGACGTCCGGGGAAGGGAAGGGAAGAGAAAGGATGGGAAGGGGAGGGAAGGGAAGAGATCTTATTTCAAGATACGAAACATATTCCAAATATTCACAAAACCATTGCAGTTTTTTTTCTGAACTGTGCTTTCCATCCTTCCGTATTTTCAGATTTTTGTCTTTCTTTGACGGAATTGAAGGATGGAAAAAAAGGATTTGTCATAAGTACTATGCATTGTAATAAAATTGTTTATAATTTCAACTCTATTTAATGGGGTTTCATATCATAAGATACGTATTAATGGGATCTTGAAACAAATCACAATAAGAATTAAGACTGTACAAAAAATATCGCATTTTTTTAGCAAAAAATTTCAATGTTAATAAGCATATAATAATAACTTAGGAATAGAAACAATCTTATTTCAATACATACTACTTATGACAAATCCGTATTTTCAATACCTAAGAAACACAAAATCTCTGAAAATGGGGCTGGATGGAAAGCAGAGTTCAGGAAAAAATGTAAGTTTTGTGAATATTTGGAATATATTTCGTATCTTCAAGTACTAAAATCCCTTCCCTTCCCGGAGAGCACGTTTGCTGGGGGAGCACTGTGTAACCTTGACTGTTGCATTGAAAACACTAGTTGCAAAAAAAAATCAAAATTACTCAAAAAATGTTTACCTAACATATGACAATATTTATATCTTTGGATTCGTCGTTTTACGCTTGTAATGATAGAATGAAAAAAAAAAATCATAGTCCCATTTAAAAAAACAAAGTTACCTCAAGTATCTCGTAAACTACACGTGATAAAAGAGAAATCAATACACATATCAATTAGCCTCATTCCCTCATTCACTTCCGTGAAAACTGCATTGCAATATCTTCAATAGTTCAAAAGTTACGCGAGGTGCTAAAGTTACGTGACACATCCTGTGTAGTACTCTTTATGTAGAAATGGGGGGAAAATTATACTTCGATTTTTTATAGTGGCTGATGATATTAGGTCATTGTTACTTCTCCTGCCTTATAAAATGAATCTTTTTAACAGGGGTAAGCACAGCCACGAGCCCCGTTGAAAAGGACGTTCGCGAATTAATTAAAAAGGATTCATTTTATAAGGCAGGAGGTGAAACAATGACGCAATGTCATCGGCCACTATAGAAAAATCGAAGCATATGAGGTTTATGCGTTTGGTTTGAAGTGTCTAAGGATTAAATGTCGCGCTATTTGTTGATTGTGCTAATTAATTGCGCTCTGAGTGTAAACAGAAAAATTGAAGTATATGCGTTTGGTTTGAAGTATCTTGTTAAATGTCGCGCTATTTGTTGAATGTGTTAATTACTGGCGTTTTCATTGCACTCTGAGTGTAAAAAAGAACTTACAGATCAGGCACAGGGGTGAGCCGTGAGTGATATGGAGTGATTTTTAGAGATTCAGTTTCACTACTGAAAATTGTTCTTAGTAGCACACTAAATTTTGGTATGAAGACTAATACATTTGTTGCACTCATAATGCCATCTGTTTACAAAAACTGTTCTGTTTACAAAACTCAAAAACTATCATGGACATACTTTTGAATCTTGGAATGGCCATGATTATTGTTTTTGTTCTTTGCACCTGCATAATCGCCAGCACTCAGAAGAACATATCACATATCACGTACAGACAACTGTTCTCAAAAAGGATCAGAGGCCACAGTCAAAGGGAGGATAGGATTTCTCGTGAGCTAATAGTCGAAATCAATAAAGACATCCAAAAGTCATGGCTGGTAATATCCTTCATTCTCATTTAGATTTTTAACAGTTCCAGGCACTACAGCCTTCACTTGCAGAAGACAAAACAGCGCCTTCGTTGTTGTCCAGGCTTGCAGGTATGTTTCCAGTTAGATCCACATCAGTGCCAGGTGAAAAGAGGCAAACAGCGACGAAACAGATAAAAAAAATATCAAAATAATGCACAAATATTAAAAATATGCATCAAAGCTAAAATGGACAAAACAAGGCAAAATGAAAATCTTAAACATCTCGAGAAGTGCAGTTAAGTTATTCTTTTTGTTAAAAGTTTCAAAATCATAACAACAATAAAAATGCATTTCGGTAAGCTTCTGAGGTTTAATGCTCTCATAGTGCACATGTTCTTATGCCAGTAATTAAATAAATGAAGGTAATTTAAAAGGCATTACACTTGGGCCAAGAAAAAACAAGTTTTGAACAATTAAAGACACTGTTGACACACATGTATCGAAAATGTTAAAAAGAAGTATTCTTGAGATGGCACATATTGCCTCCCCAGATGTCTTACTGAGACTAAAAACGTTAGCACTCACTGGATAATGTAATTAATTTGTAAATGATCTCCAGATTCAATGATGACATAAGTAAGACACAAAATTGTGTGGCAGCAATTAAAATAATTTAAATAAACAGTGCACATATGCTCAATGTTTTCTTCCGGGCTAGGGGGCCGTGGTCTATTGGATATTATATTTCCAAACGTTTCGTCCGTAACTGCGACGGACATCTTCAGTGGCGATGTGGTTTTGGACGAAGATTCCACGTCGACGGTTCCCCGATGATAGATGGAGCCGCCCGGTCTGCGGGGATATTCGTACCAGCGGGACTGTGGTGGGGGACGGCTGTTGATAGGCTCGGATCGGGCGATGTGGCGGAGACGCTTGCTGCGTGTTCGTGACTGTTATTTTGCGTACCTACGCGACTACTGTCACGTGTTTGTTTATAAAAAGGTTTAGGTTTTGTTGGCGGATAACGGGGATCCAAACTGATTAATTTTTACTCCCTCCTCCTTTCTATTGAAATTCCGGGGATGTTTGAGAATTTCAATAGCTTCACGGTGTAATCATGCACCCTGCTGTTGTTAATGGATCCCTTCTGTCCTTGGCAGATCGAAATACGTTTCGAAGCTGTAAAGTGGATTTGCAGGGATCTATAGAATCCCATGTTCCTGTGGCGCTGTATACATTGGCACTACACAACGGAGCATTAACACCAGGCTTTCAGAACACAAGCGGAACTGCCGTTGTGGCTACACTGAAAAGTCGGCAGTAGCTGAACACGCTTTCTCTGGCCGTGAAAATGACATAAGATTCGGGGACGTGAATGTTTTAGCCACCACAGCTCACTACCATGCAAGATTACACCGTGAAGCTATTGAAATTCTCAAACATCCCCGGAATTTCAATAGAAAGGAGGATGGAGTAAAAATTAATCCAGTTTGGATCCCCGTTATCCGCCAAACAAAACCTAATCCTTTTTATAAACAAACACGTGACAGTAGTCGCGTAGGTACGCAAAATAACAGTCACGAACACGCAGCAAGCGTCTCCGCCACATCGCCCGATCCGAGTCTATCAACAGCCGGCCCCCACCACAGTCCCGCTGGTACGAATATCCCCGCAGACCGGGCGGCTCCATCTATCATCGGGGAACCATCGAGGTGGAATCTTCGTCCAAAACCACATCGCCACTGAAGATGTCCGTCGCAGTTACGGACGAAACGTTTGGAAATATAATATACAGTAGACCACGGCCCCCTAGCCCGGAAGAAAACATTGAGTACAACTCCGGCCGTGAAAGCCTACATTGTTATATAAGTGCAAATATGCATAGAAAAAAGTGCATATGCATAGACACTGTAGACACACCTAAGGCTACATGGAAAATGCTACTAAGAAGAGAGAGTTGTGGGAGTACAAATTAAAGTTTTAAAATAAGCTTTCCCATATCCCTAGAAAAAATACGTTTTTGGTCCCATGCAAGACACTTTGTCACACATGACTGGAAAATGTTAGAAACAGACTCCCAGAACATGCAGTTGTGGGAGAACATATTCCTTCTCTGAGTTTTTTTTTCTTTAGAATAAAATGTGACATTAACATGATGATATGATTAATTTGCAAATAATGACAGACTAAACAATAACACTGAACAAGATTGTATGGTAGTAATTATACAATTAAAATAAATAAAATGGGCATTCCTCATATGTGCAGAAAATAATGGTTGTGCATACACAGACACTGTTGAAACACACAAGTGGAAAATTTAAAAAAAAAAAAATCAGAGATGTGAGAGCAATTTTTTTTCACTGCATATCATACTGATACTAAAACATTACTTTAACATGATGAAATTCAATTGTAAATGAGCGGCAGACTCAATGATAACATAGTGTAAAGACTGTATGCCAATAACTAAGTAATGAAAGACATTAAAATAAACTTTGCTCATATGCTTAGAAAATAGTTATTGTTGTGCACATGCACAGACACTATTGACATATATGAGAAGAAAACATTAAAAACGTGGTTGTGAGAGCACATATTTGTATTTATTTATTTATTTATTGATTTGATTTATTTATTTGGTCATAAAACATGAGAAACTGTGTATGATGTATGGGGGAAGAGATTATCTGCACACATTTTCTTGAGGCCCAGAATGGGAAGAAAGAAGAAAAAAAAGAAGAAAGAAAGAAAAAAAAGCGAGATTAACAACATTTGAAAAACTAGACATTTTTGTTCCCAAGTTATAGAGAAAAAATTTCAATGGTAAATGAACTGCTGATTTGATTTTTATGCATTGCTCACAAAATAGTAACAAACATCAGTTCTACTCCTACCACTAGAAGTGAAAGGAGTGCACAACAAAACGTGTGCACAGTGAAGCTACATTTACATCCAGAAGCAAAACAAGGGGCCATCTCAGCATTTGCTCAATGGATCAGGGAACCTGGACAAAAACCTTGTCAAGATGGGGTCATTGACTCAGAAGCTTAAGTACATTACTTGTTACAGGGGTATTAAATCTTTTTTTTTTAATGTATACAAAACAAATGTAAACTAATTCATTATATGCCATTGTTTTGTTAAAATAAACATTATTTTTCTTTTTGATGATTAGTATAGTGTCTAATTGTATAGAAACAGTTTTGCAGCAGAAAAGATTTTACTTTTAACTTAAATTTGTGTGCCGACTTTAATTATATACTGTCATCTGGCAATGCGTTTTAAAGTAACGTACATGTATTGTAGGTGGATTTCTTGTATTGAGCTGTTGATACTCATACTTGATGCATATGATTTCTATGATGTGTGTTGTAATTATAAATACCATTATTGCATGAAAATATGTTCCCTCCATTAAGTAGGTCATTTTGACAAATATTACAGAATCGTATATAAACAGGCAAGCAATTTTAAGATTCCAAGCGCAATGAAAAGAGGCTTGCAGGGATCACGTGGAAGGCATTTTTTCATTATTCGAATAATTTTCTTTTGCAATCTGAAGGTATGAGTACTACAGGATGAGCCTCCCCAGAATATTATGCCATATCTCAGGCGGGAATGTATATTTGTGGGAATGTACATTCTGAGAATCTCCATGAGACTAGGACATGAAATTATCAAGATTGATTGATTGATTAATTTGCAAATAAGCAACAGATTCAAACATAGTGTTTAAAATCATGTAAATAAAATATGCATTACTCTTGGGTTAAGAAAAAAAGTACTGTTGTGTGTATGCTTAGACACTGTTCAAACGCATTAGTAGAAAATGTTAAAAAACCATCAGAATTGTGAGAGCACATCTTTTTCACTGCGTATCATACTGATACTAAAACATTACTTTAACATGATGAGATTCAATTGCAAATGAGCGGCAGACTCAATGATAACATAGTGTAAAGACTGTATGCCAATAAGTAAGTAATGAAAGTAATTAAAATAAACTTTGCTCATATGCTTAAAAAATAATCATTGTTGTACACATGCACAGGCACTGCTGACATACATGAGTGGAAACACATTGTTGGGAGAGAAAATATTCCTACTGTGAATATGTTATTGATACTAAAACATAAGATTAGGTTAATGTGTTTATGTTGCAAATGGGCGACAGACTCAATGACACCATAATGTAATGATCTTATGACAGTAATGAATTAATGAATATAAAAAAAAAAAATGCTTTGGTCGTTTGCATAGGAAAACAATGTTGAGCCCTTGCATGGACACCATTAACATACATTCAGTGGAAAATGGTAAAAAAAAAATATTGTGGAGCACATATTTCTATTTTGAGTATTTTGTTGAGAATAAGACTAAATTAACAGGGTGACAGATATATTTGCAAGTTATGAGTGATTTATGTGCAACAGATTCAATAATAACATAGCATTAAAGAATATATGGCTGGAATTCAATAATGAAAGTTATAAAATAAGCTTTACTCATATTCCAAGATTAAAGTAATTTTTTGTCACATGCATAGACACTGGAAAATGTTAGAAACAGACATGTAGTTATGGGAGCACAAACTATTTCTCTGAGTTTTTTTAAGAAAAAAAGTTGGCATTAATAGAATAATGTGATTAATTTGCAAATGAGCAACAGACTCAATGATAACGCAGTGTATGAGATCACATGGCAGTAATTGTACAATTAAAGTGAATAAAATATGCATTCTTCACATGCTTTAAAAAAAAAAATTTGTACATGACTAGAAATTCTTGAAACATATAAGTGGAAAATGTTAAAAAACAGATTGAGTTGTGAAAGCACATACTTGCAAAGCACATACAAACAGGCTCAAGCCTAATCCATGACGTGCAGAAGAAGAAGAAAAAATGAAAAATGACTACACGGTTTTTGGATTAGATAATATTACAACTACTAAAACTATGTGTGATGCATTCATTAAAAACAACTTACTAGAGCACCATATAATCAAGTTTATCAAGAAACGTAAACAAGAATACTGGAAATATTACACCTTGACATTTGCAAAACAATGAAATATCCATCTGTCTCTGGACAAAAGTATATTTTCAACATAGTAGACTCTCTCTCTCTCTCTCTCTTTTTTTTTTAACATTTTGTTGCGTGATGACGCAACGCGTCTCTTAAGCCCTTGTGGGCGTTGAGCGCAAGAGCGCAAGTTGATAAATTCAGCAGAACATATTTTCACTGAATTTATTAAAGAAAAGTCAGATCTACCAGAAGAAATAGAAGAGTTGGTAGAGAGAGAGATAGAAATAGAGGAGGTGAAGGGAGAACAAAACCGAAGAAAAAGTCAAATATTTAAGAAAAGATAATGACAATGGATACAAGATTTACACATTATTGAAAAAATAAAGGTATAAAACAAGAATTCACAACTATTTATTCTCTGCAGAATAACAGAATTACAGAATGGGCTAATTACACTAATAAACATAGCACATATTATCCTCTGAGCTTCCAACCTTCTATTAAAATTTCCACAGTAGCTGGATCCACAGCAACATATGTACCTAATTTGACATAAAATAAAGCAAAATATAAGAATCCAATATATCTCCAATGGAAATATGGAGAGGTTAAAAACCTACAGTGAGACTTTTAAGAATATTTGGATATAAAATATTCTTCTGAAATGAAAACATTAAAAATAAGCATAAATTTGATAGAAGAGGTAAACAAGTAATTTTTGCTGAATACTCAAGAATAAGGAAAGCATATCGAAGAAAACAAGAATGCTGAAAGCAGAAATGTAGTATATCCTAATAAAGAAAATCAATACTATAAATATTTAACTGAAAAATTTGAAGATATTAACACTTAAGATTCAATAAATATTCATAATTTATCATCAAGAAATAATATTAATAATACATTTACCCCTGAATTTGAAGATTATGATCAGACAACTGATTTCATTAATGAAGATATAAGTACTAAAAGTTCAAAAGGATTCAATATCAGTTAACAAGATAGTCAAACATTCCTTAACATCTTAACACAATAAATATTAAGAGAAAAGCACATGACATGACATTAAATCAATGTGAAC
The DNA here is from genome assembly GCA_031308135.1 of Acheta domesticus. Lineage (NCBI taxonomy): Eukaryota > Metazoa > Arthropoda > Insecta > Orthoptera > Gryllidae > Acheta > Acheta domesticus. The sequence goes on from JAHLJT010008446.1 coordinate 215,280,809, forward strand.
CTAATACTGTTAACATAAGTAGATTGTCTAGAGAGAGATGACTTGAACAATACCAAGCGTACACTACTAATGGAATTATTACAAGCAATTTTAAAGAAGTAAATGAATCCAAAGATAAAGAAGAATGGGTCGAAGCAATTAATAAAGAACTACTCCCTTTGAAGAATTATTGTGTGGGAAATAGTTGACAAACCAGGCTGTAAAGATATCATTTAAGATGAATGGATATTTAGTTTCAAGGAAGAAAAAAGCGTAAAGCCAGGCTAGTAGCAGAGGGACTGAAATTAAAAATGAAAAACAATTCCGAAGATGTTTTCAGTCCAGTAATGAAAGCTGAATCATTTAGACTGTACTTATCAATAGCTAATTTAAAAAACCGCCGTGTAACATTTGTAGATGTACAACAGCCCATTTGAATGGAAATTTAAATAGGCAAGTTTACATGAAAGTGCTGGAAAGTTTAAACAAAGAATATGAAAAAGTACTTAAAATATATACAAGTTTGTATGGACTGCCTGAAGCGGGAAAATATAGGTACGATTACTTTTGAAGTATTTGAAATAAAATGGGTTAGAAGAGAACAAAAATGGATCCTTGCATATTTAAGATAGACTATAACTGAAAATAAATAGCTATAGGAATATATGTTGATATTGCATAATATATTAACACATAAAATGTTTGGACAAATAATTTATATTTATTTTCAAATAAATGTGGGAATTAGATTACTTGAGATTGTTAAAAGAGACACACACCTGGCCAAAACTTACTCTTACAAATGCACATCATCACCACAATTTCTCTCATGACTGCTTAACCACTGGTTAACACATGTGCCCTCCAGCAACACTGTCAATTTCTTGTGGTCGACGCGCCAATGCTCTCTGTTTCCTCGTGCGGGAAGCCCAAGAAGCTTTGATCGGATTCCCACATTCAGCCATCCTGGATATCATCCACCTTGGATGATGCATAGTTGTATGTCCATGGTTTCATAAATTCAACACAAGTATTAGTACGGTAAGATCCTTCACGAAAACCTTCTCGGATGACGTCATAAGTATCATTCTGCTTGACTTTCACAATTCTATAAAGATGAAGAAACTTCTAGCGACTCTTGGCATAAGATATTTTTTTATGCATCATCTTCTGTAGCGCAGAACAGTCTGTAATGATCTTGAATTTAATTCCAAGTAAATACGTTCGTAATTTCTTCAGAGCAGCAACTACAGCGAGCATTTTAAGCTCATAACTACTGTACTTTTCCTCTTCATGCTCATATAATGTACCGGATGGAGCTTGCTGTCATCTGGAAGTCTCTGTAACAACACTGCTCCATACCCCTGCTTCCTGCTTGCTGGCATCCGAGTAGTTTTGTCTCAAACACTGGAATGTATATGATCAAAACTGGATTTTCTTGAGGTAGCATCTTCATCTTCCTATCTGCAAACGCCCTTTGTTTATAACCTCAAAAGAAACTTCGCTTTGACCTTTAACAAATCACTAAGTGGCTTAGCGATCTTGGCATAATCGGGCACGAATTTTCTGAAATATCCAGTAAGTCCCAGGAAACTTCGAACGTCTGCTGTTCACTTCAGTTCTGGAAACGTTTAACAGCGGCAATCTTCTCAGACAAGGGAAAACTTTTCTATTTTCAACCGTATGTCCCAAGAACTTTATCCTTTCCAAAGCTGACACTTCTCAAACTTCACTTCCAGTCCATTTTCTTCAGCAACGCCTAGGACAAGTGAAAGACGGTGTAAAGCTTCTCTTTCATCACGTCCAGGGATCACCAAACCATCCATTTATACAAAAACAATGTTATCTTGAATGAGTTCCCAGAACACTCTATTAATAAGTCTTTGAAACACCACAGAGGAGTTGCAAAGACCAAATGGAACCTTCAAAAATTGAAAATGTCCTTCATGCATCACAAAAGCTGAGATCCTTCCTACTTTCTGGGTGAATGCTGACATGAAAAAACATTTTTCAGATTCAAAGTGCTGAACACTCGGGCACCACAATGTTTGACTAGAACGTCTTCTATTAATGGAAGTGGATATCTATCTTCACAATATTTTTGTTCAATCGCCTGTAGTCTATGCAAACTATCGGCGACGCAAACTTTCTTCTTGAAAACTACAACTTGATTAGCATATTCGGACACACTTGGTTCTATGACACCCTCTTCAAGCCACTGTTTTTACCTGTTCATTCCCTATAGTCTTCTCCGCTGGGGCTAAACATCTGGGTCTGGTATAAATTAGCTTCTCATTCTTCATCACTATACTCATTTCAATTTCTGAGTTCTTCTTCTTTAACGACTGATATTTGTTCACCATATCTTTAACCTTTGAAACTGCTTCCCTGATTCCCACATAAATATTATAAGTTTATAATTTATTAATAATAATAAATGAAAAATTGGCCCTGAGAGTAACTGATACACAGATATTCAGAGGTAAAAATGTAAACCCACACCGACACCTTATAAAATTAAAATTTCAGCTCTGGTCAAGAGATAGGAAACAAATGATAAGGGATAAAAACATAGAGCAAAGGAAATCAGATAATAAATGATTCAAGGTGCATTTTCTACAAGAAAAGAGCATAAGGAATCTATATTAGTACAGACTGCCACATATGCTTAAAAGAAATCCCAACAAGACCAAACATGAATGAAGTGCGGGTAAATATTAAAAATGCCATCAAACAGGTAGCTAAGGAAGTGCTAAAGGAAAAACAAAAAAATCAATTAAAATATGTTTACAAATTGGGAACAAAGACATATAAAAGAAATTAATAGAAGCCACAGAACAGTACAACTAATTCACGAATGAAACAAAATCAGTAGAAAGAACAGAACATAAGATATTACGAGGTACGTTCATAAGTGGAGCGGAACATGATGGAAGCAAGCAATAGCATTCAGACAAATGAAACATCCAAACAGAGTAAAAAAGAAATATTGTTATTGTTAATGAAAAACCAATATGTTAATGTAATACTAACATTGAACTAGATAAAACACTACAAAGAACTGTGGTACAAGCCAGAAATTGTGGAAATTGCAGATAAGGAATAACTGCAAGGGGTAGATCATAAAGAATTGAATGAATTAATGAGAGCCCTTGAAAGTCAAAAATCACCACATTTAGTTGGAATGAATTCTAAAACGACAAAATATGGAGGAATCCTTTTAGAATTCAGAATGCATCATCTCCACAAGTGCAGGGAAAATTATGAAGAACCAGTTGAAAGGAAAAGAACAAACCCCTTTTTTATATTTAAGAAAGGAGGAAGAGGAAATTCATCAAGCTAAAAAAGTATCTGTATTCTAAATAGAAATTTTATGAATGGTAAATGGGAAAATAATTGATGAAAAGCTTCACAACAGATACAAATTTGACAGAAGAAGATGCATGTTTCAACAAGGAAAGATCACGCACAGATGATACCATTGCATTAAAAAAGTAATATAAAAAGGGAGAATCCAATTTTTGAAACTCACAAAACCTTTGTAGACTTCAAGAAAGCAATTGATAGGATCCAAAGAGATATGCTTTGGTAATAATAGAAAAAACATTTCACTTAAATTTTAAACATTTGTAAAATAACAGAATTGATCATTGTAAATTATTGATATCTGAAATACAGACAAACCAAGCTGTGAAATCAGGATCAAGTATCTCAACTTCTATATAGATGATATGATGGAAACAATACAGAACCCAATCAGGAATTAAAATCAGATCAAAGAGATAATTAACACCTTGCAATTTGCTGATGATCAAGTAATCAATCATCGTCATCAATATCAATAGCAAGGATTAGATCTCTTGAGCTGTTCTGTCTCATAATTGCTTATTCCATCTGTTCAAGAGATGTCCTACACTTCTTTTATCCATTAGGTGCATATTGAAGGATAATTTTACACATCTTATATTCTGGCATTCTCAGGACATAATTTTTCCGGTTTTCTTAATATTTCTTTATAATTTGTATAACAGTCTCAATATTTAATTCTTCCCTGATATCTACACTTTTTTGTGATCTAATAGTGAATATCCTGCCACAAAACGAAGAAATCTCATTTCTGCAGATTCAATTCTCCACAGCCGATATGATGTTAATGTCCAACTCTCACTTCCATTAAGCATTAATGGCAAGGCGATAACTCTGTAAAATCTAAGTAGAATTTTCTTTTTGCACATTATGCTTTAGAGTTCATTGTAATTTTCCAACGAATTTTGTGAAATTGTTCAGTTTTATTTCCTTATTACTTGATTTAATATAATTAAAATGATATCCAAGATATTTAAATTCATTTATTTGTTCAATTATTTGGCCATATATAACTATCTTTGCTCTTAAAGGTTCAAGTCCTTTAAATGCCGTAACTTTTGTTTTATTTGGTGAGATTTTCATCCTGTATTTATTAGCATTCTGACTTAACTTGTGAATTGCTATTTGTGTTTCATGTTCAGATTTTCCTATGATAAGCTGGTCATCATCAAAAAGTAATGTTGGGATCTCAACATTATTAATCTTAAAAACATCATTCAAATTCATCAACCATTTTTTAATAATCACGTCCATATATATATTGAAAAGCATTGGCAAGAGTGGGCACCCCTGTCTTAATCCCTGATAAGCTGATTTTGTTCCATTTCTTAGCATTCAGATCTTGATTTTATTATTTCTGTGTAATGATTGAATTGCTGTAATAAGATGTCAAGGGAGTCCAATATTTTTTTTGTTTCCCATAATAATCTTCTTTTAAGGCTCTCAAAAGCTTTCACATAATCAATGAAGACATATTATGATGATAGTTTAAATTCCCTTCACTTTTCAGTAAGTTGTGTCAATACAACAATACAATCTGAACATGATCTACCTTTTCTAAAGTCATATTGTGTTTCAGATAGTTGAGTTTCAACAATAGGCACTAATCTTTGGTTCATAATTTTTGCATAGATTTTGTAACAAGAATTTGAACATTCAGATTTGATGCCTTTTTTATATAGTGGGTAAATTAGGGCTTCATTTCATTCTTCTGGCACACATCCACTGGACCAGCAGAAGTTTAAACGTCTCTGCATAAATTGATTTGATGCATATCTGATCAATTTCATTTTTATATTATCAGTACCAGGTGGCTTTTTATTTTTTGTTGTGTTAATGGCTGCTTTCAACTCATCCATAGAGATCAGATCTATAGACTTACATACATCAATTTTAATGCCTATCTCTTCTTTTTCTTCTTCACAGGTCCATAACGATTTAAACTAATTTAACCATTGACTTTCTGAAATATTATTCATTTGAAATGTACTACTTTCTTGATTATTTAAATATTTTCTTATTTTATATGCTTTACTTTCATTTCCAAATACATCATGTTCGATTTCGCTAACATATCTTTTCCAACTTTCTTGTTTAAGTTTATGGACTTCCCTTTTAACTGAGCTTTAGCTGATTTCCTTTTATATTCCATTCTATGATTCACATTCCCAGGAGATAAGAGCGTCTTTACATATGCTTCTTTTTTCTTCTATAATTAGTTGTTTGATATTATCATTACAGAACCTTAGCCCTCTTTCTTTTTCCTTACTGCTATTGCTTCTGCTGCTGCCTGTGTTATAATTTCCTTAGGGTTCAACCATACTTCATTTGTATTGTTACTTGTGGGGTTAATAAGTTTCTGGTTAGAGTCTACCCTGATATAAAAGTCTTGTGCTATATTACTGTAACTGGTAAACTTTAAATGTTTCTATTTCTGGTTTAGATTTTAGGATGATTTTCTTCCATATCTTTGGGAACATTATGTGACATCTTTCTTAAAAATTTATCAGATGATACATCAATCAGTGTAGTAATTAGTCAGCGAAGGCAAATTGCAAATGGCGCTACAAAAACCAAACAAACTAAATCCGGTTCGGGTTTGCTTCTTAAAATGTGTATATGAAAGATGTTCTGGACAGTTCAAAAATTGGAATGTTGTTCGAGCTTGTTCACTGCTTCTTCCATCATATTTCAAGTGAAGAGCACCACTCATTATACCTACAAATTTTATTGTCATTTTCAATGTGCCATGCGTCAGTCCGTGTTCTCTAGTAAATTTACGATTGTTCAGGGAATTCACGTTTTATGTATCTGTAACCACATTCATTTCAACTTCATTTATTGATTTTTCATAATATTGACACTGTACTTTCCTGTTAAAGATTCATATCAATTTGTAACTAGTGATTTATAACTCGAAACGACGGGGAAATTCCACATTCCATTAGCAAACATTGTGCAACGTTCATTAGAGTGCGGTTCTTGCTTTGCACGATACCGTTCTTCTGAAGCGACTATCGGGTAGTTCGGCGCCTTTGAAAGCGTGCATCTCGAAGACAGTCTACCTCTGGCGCCATCGGAGATGCGGTACTCATGGGCCCAAGAAAGTAAATAGGTATCACCTATAAAAGCTTCTTTGGAAATCCTTCTCTCTTGAGGAATTATATACTGGACATCTTTCCAGTTAGATTTGGTTTAAGCTTAAGCCAAAACATGCATAGAAATTAAGACCAATATTTCGCAACATCTGAGCCACGTCTTTTGAATTTAGATGGCCTATACCGTGAGTGTTATTTTGTTCCGTGATGGTGAAAGCGTTCTCCGCGGCTCCGCGTATGTAAAACGAATCACATGTTTTATAGGATGTTATGGAAACTTTACAACCGATCACCCTTCCGACTTCTTGTCCTTCGAGATGATAACTACGTGGTCTTTGTCCAGCATCTTCGTGGTGGAAATGAAGTTAGTTCACAGTTTTGGAATATATAGAATCTCTTTAAGCCTTCACTTGGTTGACACTGTTGTCTACAAGTTACAAGTCACCACTCCTTAATTCCCCGCACGTTAATGCGTTTTCTTCGGGTCACTGCAAGATGCAGCCACTATCGATGCATCATAACTTAATTTGGTCGTGAAAATTTGCAGATTTCTTCTGGCTTTTGTAGCAACAATAGGCCTCATCAGCTTTGCTCACAATTTGACTGGTTAGTTTCATCATGAAACGCACTAATTTCCTTACTTATTACAGAGCACGAGATGTTCGATGGTTAGATATCTTTTGTGGTTATCGCAAGTACAGGATGGATCGCCGCGGAGAAAATAACCGTGGGAGAAGTGGAAGTGACGTATCCGAAGGCGTGTAAAGATTATCTCCTCGCGCTTAGCTCCACGATATGAGGATGCCCAGTTTCATAGCACTTGATTACCGTGAACTTAAAATTCAAGGTTTGCCACTGTTTGTCATGTCCTGAGAATGGGATGTTCGATAAACAGATTCATAACATTCGTAGGTACCGTAAGGATGTGTTACTGTGAATGATCTAGACTACCCGAGTGTCGCCGCGTCGAAGACTGTGATGCCGACGATAGTCTTCTTACTTTAGTCCTGAAGCGAGCCACGTTTGTAGATACGTTCGGGTTTCTGGTGTGATAGCCTGAGTATCCAGACAATCAGGAAAGACCGAGCAGTGACGGATGAAGGCGGTCGGGAAAGACGGCAAAGAACGGTCAGGTATCGATGAGAAACTGTCTGGATGAGCGGTCTCCCGAATCTTCATGCTCCACAATACTGTTTGACAGGCATTATGGAGGGGCAACTTCGCGTCACCGTTGATGTTCTGAGGGTTGAATTGGTCACTGCCATGCAAGTCACCAAACACAGTCCACTTTAACACAGAAGAGAGAGACAGGCTGCAGAGAGCCAGGTTGATTGATGAGAAAGCGTTCGAAGTTGCGGAGAATTGAGTGTAATTGCCAGTAGTCACAAGAATTGTTACTCAAAAATTGTTTCATGAATATTACCTCTGAAGATATTATATCATATTGTGCGTCTATGACAGTAAATTGAGATACGGATGCTAATGTTGCGAAATATATTCGACGGGCAATTAATCGTGCACTCTGATAGTTTCATTCGCGAAATTTTCCAAAGTACAGAAAGTTCGCCGAACTATGTTCGGACATCATTGCTGTGGCCAGCATTTGAAGCTGGCGCGCGCGCAGCTTTACGCCGCGCGCCACGGAACCCGCTCGCGCGGAACGCTGGCCAGCGAGCGGGTAAGCCTCGAGGCGAGGCTAACCCGGGCCGCACCGCCCCTATTTAGGCGGGAGCAGGTGGCGGCCACAGAAGTAGCGGAGTAGCGGTCTGAGAATCACCGAGCCACAGCAGAGAGACAGTACAGTGGAGCCGCTGGGAGAGAGCCTGCAGCCAGGGGAGAGAGACACACGCAGAGGGGCCACACCAGTAGTCGTGCGGAATACGTCGCGACTACCAGCCTGGAGGCGCCGTGCTTGGTGATGCATGGCGAGATTGCGTGCGGGAATTGCACGCGGCGGAGTCGCGCAGTCAGGCGTGTGGAACAGGAGTAGTGCTAAGTGACGCACTAGAGAGATCCGGGCTTGGACGTTAATGCCAGCCGGAAGAGAGTAACTCCTGTATATTGGATTGTATAGTGTAAATTGATTGATTGAAGGAATAAATAAATAGTTGTCAAGAGAACGTGCTTTCATTCATTAGCAAACACAACATTGGCGACGAGGATAAACTTCGACGAGGAAATTGAGAGAATTGTTGCTTACGGGCGTCGCCACATAACATTGGCGACGAGGATAAACCTGGGGTGTATTGTTGCTGTACGGTCGTCGCCACATAATTTCACATCATTTTACACTGTCACTTCGATATATAAGAAGAGAAAAATTAAAGAAACAATTTGGAGTCTTCTTTGAGAAGAAAATTGGATTATAGAGGTCAAGTGACTTGAAGAGGGTAAATAAAACCAGACAGTATTGCTCTTGCATCCCATATCATATTACTTATTTCAATTTCTCGCAGAAGAGGTTTAAGAGCGTCGTTGTGGAGCCCCTTCCGTAGACAGTTGCCCAGACGATGTCCACGTCTGCTACCAACAAACATCCAAAGTGTCGGAGGACGTGTTCCACAACAGGTCCGTCTTACACATGTCCCGCATGTGTGGCGGTTCACCTCAAAGGAGGTAACCATGCGAAAAGTGGCAATGGCCGACACGAAGACGAGTTAAAATTACTTCCTCGCGCCTTTTGGCACGGGATGAGAAACACCAAGGATTAACAGAATATTTAATCGCACATAATTTAAAAGTGGTATTGTGCCACTGTCTGCCACGCTCTGAATATGGAGCGTTTCAAAAATACTTTTACTAAATCTGCTGAGGGGACGTAGGGAATGTCACTAAGCGACTTCTCAGTCGCTGATTTCGCAACCTGGTCAGAGAGTTAATTTACTATGATTCCCACATGCCCCGGGACCCAACAAATTGTAGGTCATGTTGGTGAAATAAGAGACGACGAATCAAGTGTATTATCATAAAATTGTCCGAAGGAGAAAGGATTAAGAGTGAACGAAATGCAATACGGGAATCACTGCATACAACTTGTCATGACGAACTTGTTTCGTCATATTTCAGAGTTCTTTTGGCACAGCGATCTTCTCGGCAGAGAATACGCAACACATAGGGTGAATTTGAAATGAGCGACTGAATCATTCATGATAGAGCCGACAATGTAAATGAAAGCGTGGTTATGATAGGGCGCTCTCAACTCGTTGAAGGGTTTTAGGTATAGCTAGCAGAAATTGCACAATTTTCATCTACAATGGAATCAGGATTTTCCAAGGAGGAATAGGGTTGCGGTAGGTTTTCACATGTGAGGGGAGGTGAACATTTAAGTTTTATGCAACATTATGAACATAATGGTCTCCTAGCAATTTCTGGAAACAGATACTTACGGGCAGGGATGGTTTAAGTGCATTTACACACCTTTGGTTAGGGTACAGGATAACCTGACCGGTTGGATAATCCGGTAGGCCTGAAAGGATTTTTCCATGGGTTACAAGCAGAATATCGCGTCTTATACTCAAAGATGGTTCGCCAGCGTCTGCCAAGAGGCAATCAATGCGACTGGTGTGGTAAAAGTCCTGTGGCTTTGCGGATACCAATGTGAGGAAAAAGCGAAAGTATAGACGGAAATGATGAAGCTGGGGGCAGATAAGTAGGCAAAGAGGGCCGAGGCGCGTACACGGATGTGAGCGTGATTGTATTGGTCTTCTTGCTGAAAATCATAGAGACGACGAAGCCTGATTTGAGGCTGCCTGAGCATTTCAAAGGCGGAACGAGGCGTTCGAGAAAATCCCACAGCGAAGGCAGCGCACGCGATGAGTTTCAACGCGGGAGGCAGCTGAAGCCGGCGGGACCAGATGAGCACCGTATTTTTAGGGGTTGGCCCCGAAGGCGGCTGTGTGCGCGCTCCAGAACTGTAAAATGGAATACATGTAGCAAGGATATGAGGAGGACATTTGATGGACACGAGAGGAATTAATGGAAATTAATTTTCATTTTTTCGATTATTACTACATGTAGAAAGAGGGGAATTAATGAGTATTATAAAACAATATCTGGATGTCAAGTGTAGGAAAATGAGTGTCTCTGATTGTAAAGTTCGTCTTTAATTTTTCACTTTGCTTCATTATTTGAATGATTGTTTGGGGTTTAGAAGACACTTCAACTACTGAGTCATTGGCACCCATGTAAAGATTTTTTAATAGATTTAGTAAGTACTGCAGATTCAATTTACCCACTGATTAAAAGTATTAATTTATTTTTATAAAAGTTATTTCATTATTCATTTTGAATCTACAAAGTATTCATAAACGTCTGTAACACAGCAAGCCTGAACATGCACTGATTCAAGAGATCAACCCAATCTGTTCTTAGTTCAAAAAGTTCTAAGAAACGTACACAGATGGAGTTACTGTCTGCATTTTTCTTTTCGTATTAACAAAAAGCATGTATATAACCTAAAAAGAGGGCTTGCATTCCGCGTAAAATATACAAGTAGATAAGGCAAAAGAAAAACATAAAACGAACACGTAAAATTTATCATAAAAAGTAAAACTGGCTGTAAAGGGGCCAAGAAACATTAAACATTGCCCTTATCTCTCAAATAAGATTATATATTCCGTGTTCTCAGTCGCAGATGGGAGGAATTTCACCTCGAAGGAGGAAACCATGAGAATAGTGGCAGTGTCTGATACAAAGACGGGTTAAGATGACTTCCTCACGCCTAGAAGAGCGGGATGAGGAACGAGAACGCCACGGATTAACAAAATCCCTTGTCACAGTTTAAAAGTGATATTGTACCACTCTTTGCCACGCTCTAAAGACGGATCGTTTCAAAAAGGTATTAACATTGGACGATGGTACAGAAGGAACGTCAATATGGGTCTTCCGCTTCGCCGATTTCGCCGCCTGGTCGGCCAGCTCATTTCCTGTGATTCTCACATGACCTGGAACCCAACTAAGAACCAGATCATAGTGGTGAGTTAAAAGACGATGAAACATGTTTTGAACTGATTTCTTCATGGAGTCTGAGGAAGAACAGGAGATAAGACTGAAGAGAACTGAGAGAATCAGAACAGAGAACTACTCGCCGCAACGTCGCGGACTTGACGTATTTTAGGGCTTCGAGAATTGCATACATATTGGCAGTGAATATACTGTACTAAGAATGAAGCTGATATGATTTAGTGACCTTGATGCAGTAAAAACTATGTGCCACTGAATCATTGTTTCACTATTTGAAGGACTCATTATTTTCAAGTACACATTGTGTTCTTGTGCAAATGAAATACCAGTTGGTAAAGATATTTAAATTTTTTAATATCAAAGTGTATTGAGGAATTTGTCAATAATAAGACAATCTAATTTTCCATTATATTGACAGAATTATTCAGTAAATTAGATTACAACTATTCTGATGGTTGTGACTTTGCCAATGTAAGCTTGATCGATCGGTATTCCCAGAAGTTGTTGATAATAAAACTTCCGTTATTTTTCTATTACAGAGCATGCACTACGTTTAACATATAGTGATCCCTCAACATCCGCGAATTCGTTATTCGTGAGTTTCGAGCATTCGTGATCAGAAAAATGCTACCCTTTTTAATTTTCGCAACTTCGTCATTTGGTCGTCTTACACTTTTCTTGCAAGCCAGCAGGTTTCAGTTTTCAGTAGAGTAATCTGGAATTCCAACTCGACAGACACCGGAGTTCAAAGTATTACGTTCTGCAATATAATCTGTTGCAATCGAGCTTATAGGAAACGGATGGCTTACCAGGAAACAGGACTAGGCGGCGGCAACAGCGTGTTTTGGAAATTATGATTAAATTATAATGAACGTTAGTAAGAAAATATGAGATTAAAACTTCAATGTAAATGTTTTGTTTACGAGTTGATTGATGATAACTTTGAAATCAAAGGGACGGGTAGACATTTATAAAGATATTAGAACGTCTCAAGCTTGATAAATGCTGTACTTAAACAGTAGTGTACTGTAATACGTTCACGACAGAATTTATCGCCCTTAGTTTAGTTCGTCAAAAGTGTAACATGCCACTCGCGCTTCCCATTTTTTCTGAGAAACCTCTGAAGTCGCTTGATTTCACACTCTTAAATTACAGGTAGCTTTTAGATCTCTTTTCAGTTTCGATATAATAGGACGGAAAGCGGTTTGCAGAATATCATCTCCGAAGAGATCGAAGAAAGTTATGCCCCTCTCCGAGAGAATTAAAGTGCTAGATAAATTACATGCAAGTGAATGTGCTTCTGCGCTTGATCGTTTTTAACTTTAAAAAATCGACTGCGCTTTCTATTAAAAAATTGAAAATTCTATTAGAAACAGTTTTACCTCTAGCTCTCCGGTCAGTGCGAAACAATTGTTTCAAGAAATAAGACATCGGAAGAAACTGAAATAGCTCTCAGTGTATGGATTGAAGATCTCAGTCAAAAGAGTGTTCCAATCAGTTGACGATTGGTTACAAAAAGGCAAATAAAATATTTGACCACTTTAACATGTACTTAGTTTCAGCTTTCAATTGTGAAGCAAGCAAGAGATGATTTGACCATTTTAAACATTGGCACCACTTACACAACATCGAGTTAGTCGGCGAATCAGCGTCAGCCGATCAAGTTGCAGCACAGAAGTTTTCAAAAGATGTTGCGAAAATTATTGAACATGCAGGGTATGTTCCAGATAAAGTGTTTAACGGCGATGAAACACGATTATTCTGGAAGATATCTATCAAAACATCCCTTTCCAAAAGGGAACATTCTGCTCCAGGGTTCAAAGCTAGCAAAGACGGATTGACTCTTCTCTTCTGAAGCAACTCATCTGGTTATTTTAAGGTCAAATCAATGCTGATCTACAAATTTGAAAACCCTCGTGCATTAAAAAGAAAGAAAAAACCTATTGCCTGTGTTCAGGCGAGCTAAGAATCAGTTATTTATGGAAGGAATGGTTTAATAAAGGATTTGTTATCTATGTGGTTGTACGAATTGCTTCCCGGCGACTGAGAGTGACGAACCCCCAACTCACAGCCGCGACTCACCATAGTTCCCCCACTGACACCGAAGTTGCCCACGAGCTCGTATTTTTAGAATGTACTTACTAATACCGCACTAACATAGCCCGCGAACACCTGCATGCCAGCCTACAATTAGACGGTGGAGGGACCATGGCCCCGGGACCACAGGGTTCCGGCGGGAGGGAAGGTTTCAGGAATTGGAGCCTTCCGGGTGAAAAGCACATGTGGTTTTATTGCGGGCCATTACGTCTCCCGAAAGGACCAGGAATGATGGATGTCATAGTGTTGGATGGTAGGTGAAACGGTCCATAATGCCACAAGGCAATGTAAAAAAAACACTGCTATGGGGGGACTCGAACTTGAGGCCTGACAAACCGAGCTGGCTACTGCACTCGCATCTCAGCCATCTTTGCCACCGGGCCGACCAGGAGGGGGCGGCGAGAGCGTGTTTCGGAAATTATGATTAAATTCTAATGCATGTTAGTAAGAAAATACGAGATTAAAACTTCAATGTACATTTTTTGTTTACGAGTTGATTGATGATAACTTTGAAATCAAAGGGACGGGTAGACATTTGTAAAGACATTAAAATGTCTCAATGAAGTCTTAGGCTTCCGCGGCCAGAGGCTAGATCTCGGTTGTCCGGGTGACGCCGCGTGCCAGGCTGTGTAGCCGACGTTTCGACCATCATTTCGCGGTCTTCTGGCAGACCAGCCCTGAAGAAGACCGCGAAATGATGGTCGAAACTCGGCTACACAGCTTGGCACGTGGTGTCACACGGACAACCGAGATCTACAATGTCTCAAGTTTGATAATTGCCGTATTTAAACAATAGTGTACTGTAATACGTTCACGACAGAATTTATCGCTGTAAGTTTAGTTCGTCAAAATTGTAACATAAAGTTCGATGTATTAGTAAACATTAAATAGAATGGTGGTATAAATCTAAAGTGGTAATAAATTATCAGGGGATGGTCTCTAAAATGACATTGCCGAAGCCAAAGTCACTGTCGCAAACCTGAGTTTACTGTTGTATTATCGTGAAATATTTATTAAGGGATCGCGATCAAGAAGCAAACTAATGTTCAAGCAACAACAGTTAATGGAACAAAAAAAGGAATACAACGCCAACACGAGCAATACAACCACTTCAACAACAACTTTTACAAAACCAGTGTACGCAACGACTTAAGCCATTGAAACAATCAATGAATCTAAGTGAAACTTTTACAATGAAACAAGTGAATCCCAATTAAACAGTGCAAGCAGTGTTTTTTACGCCAATTGCGAGGACAAGAAATGGCAAACGGTTACAAATGGAAACAAAACAAAATGAATAATGACCTTAACAGGCGAGTCCAAGCGAGGAAAGCGAACTCAACTTTCACTTGACTGTCGCAAACATGAGATAGTGCAACAGTTGATGGACTAACGAAACAATACCTCAACAACTTTCAGAAAAACACAACTTGCTCAACCATTAGAACAAACGTCTACTGTAAATCAAACTTTTATCTATAATACAGTTGAATTTCATTTAAACGGTGTCATTACGGTTTACCATGCCAATGGCGAAGATAATGAGTAAGCAATAGTTACATAATTACATAAACGCAAAACGTAAAATTAATGATGATCTTGACAAGCGAATCCGTGCAAGGAAAGCGAGCTCAACATATACTGGCACAGATGCGAACAAATCTTAACCGCTAGAAAGTCATACATGTGGTGACGATACTTCGTAATCAACAGACAAATTAATGCCTCTCCCTATCATTCCAACAGAAACTACGAGTATTATTGAAATTAAGAACACACAAAATATTATGAAATTCAGAAGACGACGCTTAAAAAGTATGTAATAATCACTGGTAAATAATGCCGGTAACATCCAGTGTATTCCGCATCATTGTCAAGCACTTGAAAAGCAAAATACTGTGTTTAATACGTATTGGATAAAAGAAGAACAGGCATTCAAAGAAGTTTTGAAAAATATTCATCCTTAGGCATATGGGCAAGATACGTACGGAAATAAAAAGCCGAGGGAGTACATTTCGTCAAATTGATAATGCAAAACATCAAGATACGAAGACACCATCATCCACATTTTTTATTGACTTAGACAAACAATGAAAAGGAATTTACGAAATAGACAACTTCAACGACTGATTAGTTTTGTTCGAACCCGTTCGCAAGAAAAAATAGTGCAATAGAAAAAACGCTTATCACATGGTCACGCTAAATGTTATTTCGTCAAACTAAAGAGCTGTATACGGTGTGCAGAAGCAGAAGAAAACATGCCGATATGTGACGTATGCGAAAGGATGTTGACGAAGGATGTATCCGATGATGCCAATCTCTTAAAAATATGAGATTACCGAAACCATTAAAACTATCGCAACCAAAAATTCGAATGTTGTTCGAACTTACAAAAACGTTTGCAAACGCTACCTGAATGAAACCCAGTGTAACATTACAAGCAAACAAATCAAACAAATACGCAAACTATCTCTAATAAACAGCCGTCAGCAGAAAATGAAATTGCAACAATTGTTAACGTATTGTTTCGCACACGTAAAAGGCTTCTTCGTAAGCAAGCGGAAAAAATCAGCACGCTCATAAATCTTTTGTCCAATCTGCTATCAAAACTAATAGACAGTTTCGCATCACAGCGTGGAATGTAAATGGTCTTGATTCGAGAAGACAAGTCGAACATTTCTTAATTAATAATCAAGTACATATTCGTTAAAAGAAAAGAATCATTGATGTATTTTATCGTGATCTCAAATCAGAAAATATATTGTTTTAGACCGAGATGGTCATCTGCAAATCACAAGACTTCGGTTTTGCCAAGAAACAGGCAGGACATACATAGTGCGAGACATTTGATCCCTTCCCAACAGAAATTATTCAATCAAAATGTTACAATAGGGCAGTTGAGTGGTGAGTAAAGTACCTATTGAACGATTTTCTCGAGAAATACAGCTAAAGTATGATGTTGGGGAAAGGTACCTCTGCCAGACCTCATGGAAAAAATGCGTATACGGTATATAGATTTTAAACAGATATCGAAAGATTAAAACTTCATACGAAGTTAGGTATTATACTATGATTTTAGTGTAAAACCTTAAATATATTTCAAAATAATTAACTTATTATATTCATTTAACTTATTTATATTAGCAACAAAAAAGCAACACACTGTTCGGTCTATGCCGACCAAAGGGAGACGATGTTAGTAGTGACTGCATGCATTTTGGAAATGGTTAAACTCAAGTGTTAAATACAAATTGAAAAAATGCAGATAAGAATAGCGACATTAACAAACAGCGACACTGAATACTGTAAACACAAGAATTATTTAAAGTCGTAAGGGTAGAAGTGTAAGTCTATGAAAAAAGTCCCCAGCTGAAAGTACACTACTGTTTTTAGTGCCATCGCGCTTAAGATACAGATGAGGTTTTCAAGACGTCGCCTTTTAACAAGATGTAATGAGATTGTTGGTGGGAAGATACCAACCAAACAACCTCCACAATAACTTTTGGGTGTGGGGACCTAATGCCCATGCGCTCGTCAGTTGTATAATCTCAACAAGATTTCTGCGAAGAACTGCTTGGGGGAGCGATCATATCTACAAGTACTTCTTTCAAGAAAAAGCCATTTCAGCAGTGGCGTAGAGTCGGAGGACGCTGAGATACTGAGCATCCCCGTATATAATATTAATGAAGAACCCTAAATACTGTATTGATAATCTTGCAAGTGGTCCGTTGAGCGAAACACGTTTTATATTAATTTTAAATTGATTTGCTATGATTGAATTCGGCGGGTTGTTGAAGCTGGCCTGTGATTGCTTGGAAGCTAAAATGCTTCTAGCGTCTGCCGCGAGTTTGCGACGAGCAATGACGCATGCGCCGATGGCGAGGTTACCCTCTCCCCTCTTCACCCCTGGCCCAGAGAAAACCGACAGCTTTACGCTAGCATCCACTGCGGAAAGCAGAGAGTATAGAGGAAAGAGCCTAATGAGCAAGTTGCTCGTTGGTGCACGAGAGCACAGGACACTTCAGGCGGTCAGTATCAGTGGCGTGCATTCCAGGTAAGCTAGGTAAGCTGCGCTTACCCTGAAAAAAAATCCGTTAAATGTAATTATTATAGAATAAAATTGCGACTTTCACCATGATGAGAACTCAACTAGGAGTTTAAATTTCTGTCAAGGAAGGGTACACTGCCTTGCGAAAGCGCCCGGCCAGACCGTGGCCCTACATCGAGCATACAACGCTGATGCAGACGGAGACGGAAAGTGAGTGAAAGAGACGGAAGTAGTAAGCGCCGCCACCCGGCCCGAAGTGAGCATTGCGATGTTCTCCATCTAAATGCATTAGGGAGTTCGCGCATGCGCTCTTGACTTTTAGAAAGCTCCATTTGATTGTATGTAACTCTCTGGTAAGTGCAGCTACCCAGGCCCGCCGCCTACAGCACCACCCAGGGTGGCCCTGAAATGAGCTTGGAGACGTGTTCGCCTGACACAGTGGCAAGCGCCGCATAGTGAGTCTGGTGTTGTAAGTGATAATACGAACTCGTGATTTTTTTTTTCATCTGTGCGTATTATTTCTATGTGTGTTCTTCCCGTGTGCTGTCTTTTGTGCTTCGTAGCGGTAAGGCACTGAGCTATGGCAGAAAATACATGTATAATTGAGGATATTTTAAAAAATCCGTTCAGTTGTCGTACTTTTGTGGAGAAAAGTGATGTTATTCTAGTAGGGAGGCCTGTTCCGGAACTTCCTGACTTTAGATGTTTGCACAAAGAAAAGGGAAGGGAATATTTTCGCTATTTTAATTGCGAAGTATGGTCTCACTAATGGTATGATTAAACTAAGGTCGTAGAAAACTTATTAAATTATTTTGCTGGCCATGTTTACTGTTTTCCCATGATCATAATCTATGGAACAAAGAAGGCTATAACAATTTGAACAACCTTTCCAATTTAATAGCAAAACACGAACGTTCACAAAGTAATTTGCGTTCACTCGTTAAGCTGGCCAGTTTTGGAAGTGTCCGCATCGAAACTGAACTTGATCTTCAGTTGAGATCAGACGTAATGCGACATAATGAGACAAAAAAATAGAGACATATTAAAACGCCTAATTGACGCAACTTGTTTTTAGCAATGCAGGAATTGCCTTTCAGAGGGCATCGTGAAAATGAAGAGTCGGTTAACAAAGGCACTTCTAAACTGGCATTGAACTTCTAAATTTGTTGAGTACGTATGATATTACATTGTAACAACACCTAGAATTTGCCAAAACATTTAAAGGCACTTCCAACAGAATTCAAAATGATATGATTTCTGCCATTTCTTGAGCAAATCTATCAAAGATGATATTGCCACGGCCCAGCACGTTGCGATTATTTTAGATGAAACATCCGACATAATTAACTAATCACAATTAGCTACTTCTCTTAGATAGGTTCAGGAAAAACTGTAGAAATTCAGGAGACATTTATATCGTTTGTGGACGTAAGGGCGGATAGATCTGCCAATGGATTATTTAATCATGTGGAACAAATAGTAAAATTCGGCGACAAATTGGTTGCTCAGACACATGATGGAGCAGCAGAATTTGCCAAACAAGAGAGGAGAATGGAGTTTATTTTGAAATAAATTAGGTAAGATTACTTGTTTACTTTCAACATTATATATCCAGTAGATATGATGTAATAACAAATATTTGTTGTTCCTTATGCTTTACTTCAAATGTTATAACAGCGTATGTACGTCTTCAATTGCCATTTTATTGCGACTCATTTGCGAATGGTACGCAGGAAATCGTAATACAGTACCACCTTTGTTCTCAGTTGCTTCATCTGTGATACTTTTCGTTTTCTCCCCTGACAACATAGGCTTAAGAGGGAAGAGGGGACACTTGTCTCCAAATGTTTCAAGCTTCTTCGAATTTTTGCAAAGTAAAATGTTAAAAAATTATTAATATAAAACATTAAACAAAATTTAAAACATATTACTATCGAATAATTTCAAAGTGGAAATATGTGAAAACAGTGTAATGAATAATTTCAGACTACCCCTAGCCATTCCGCGCCATATAATCTCCTAAAATTTCTTTCACTCATCAGACAATGTCGTGGGACGGAGGGCACTAGCGTTGCGGACGCCGCTTCCTCGAATCGGTTCCGACGCGTGAGCTTTGCCGTATCAGCACAAAGGACAGTGTTTCAATTCGGCGTTCATCACGTCCCGACAGACACGAGGAACATCTTTTCGACGTGTGGATCGTTCAAATGCCAGCGACTGTTGGTAACTGGTAGTTCGTAGAAAATTTTGTGCGAATATGCTGGGGACTCGCATTCTTCCC